>OY856409.1:195123823-195653823 GCA_963693085.1 Alisma plantago-aquatica
AATGTGAATTTCATCTCTTTTCAACCGTTAATTCTTCTTTCAAAGTAATTAAGAGCATTATATTATTATTATGGTGATCAAGCATAACAATATAATTGAGAAAATGAAATTATACCACAGATTTAAGAGATAAATGATGAATTACTATGATAAAAATGTCATACAATGCTCCCCCGGGCTACTCCCCGTCCTAAAGATAAAGGGAATTAGCCCCGCATGTTCATCTCAGAGCAAAACATGGTAGAGAAAAGGGGAACCATGGACAAAAATGTGGTTGAATGGTGAAACCCCTGAACTGAGAAGATCCAAGCGGTCCTTGGCATAGAACACGCGATCTTCGGCCTTTCGGCGGTGGAAAACGTCTTCTTCGGCGTCCAGAATGACTGGGGCATGCTTCTGGGCTCCGTCCTTCTCTCTACACCTTCTCGGGACGTGTGCAGCGGATAATGATGTGTTTCCCTACTCTTGGACTCCGTCATTAGGTATAATCACCGAGTTAGGTCATCAAAATATCACATCCATCCGATTGAGATCGATCTGAAGCAAACTTGTATCTGACGACACGAGTCGATAGTATCGACCTTGCGCGGTATCAGATGGTCTTCTTTTCTTTTCTTTTCTCTGTCGCAACTGATGCTAACTCGATACCATCGACGAGGGTCGATGGTATTGACTCTCTTAGGCGTCGCTTTTGTCTTTTTCCATCGCTGAAGCTCTGGGGTCGATACTATCGACTTCAATGTCGATGGTATCGACTGTCTTCTCGCCAGCAACCTGATGGTTCGTCGCTACCATCGACTTCCGTGTTGATGGTATCGAATCTGTGCTGCTCCTTGCGGCTGGCAACCTGTACTTGTGTCGATGGTATCGACCACTGTCGATGGTATCGACAGCAGCAGATATTTGTTTTTCTTGAAATTTCAACACAAAACCACATAAGTCGGAATAAAACATATTGTTGTAATCATTTATGCTCAAAACACTAAAATAAGGGAGATTTGACACTGAGAAGGGTCATAGACCAAAGTAAATGAATCATGCACTATTAACCACCAAAATGACCAATAATTGCATAAAACACAAGTAAAATATGTCTATAAATGCGACTCAAAATCATCGCATCAAACTCCCCTAAGCTTGAACATTTCTCTCCCTCGAGCAACAAAACCTTAGAATAGAATTGCGAGGGTCAACTAAAGAATAGATCACCACAACAAACATCACCACATGATTTCCACCGGACATTCACAAACCGGCCCTTACTAACCACGGAATGATAATTACCCTAAAGGAGACAATAATCATCCATAAAAGATATCTACCTCAAAATTTATGAACACTATCATATAAGGCAATTAACATAATAAAATTCGCCAGTTCAGACTCTGTGCATCTTGTGATCTCCTATTCTACGTTGCTCGCCCTAACTACCATCTACATGGAAGTAGCTCTCCTGATATTCATGAGTGAGTAGAAAATCACGGTGGCCTACTAATTTGAGCAACATGTGTATGAAATGGATGGCTCATGGGAGAAATGGAAGCATTATACGGTTTCAACATGCACAAAACAAAAATGACCTAAATGATGCTTATACAAGTGTAATTTCCCTAATGCCTACATTTGGGTGGAATGATGCATGCGCTTTCATTCCGTCTCAAGGTGAGATGGAATATCTAATAAAACTACACCATGTGCTTATTCTTCTTAGTTCTCAGGTGAGACTATGTTCCTTTCTCCCTCTTATTCTACTTGCTTCTCAATACTTTCTCTTTTTTTCTTTCTTTTTCCATATTTTTTTTCATTTTTTTAAACCCTTATATCCATAAATGACAATGAATTATTTGTTGGGCTCACTTTTTCTGCAAAGCTCAAATATTTGAAGCATTTATGAAGGTAGGGAACAGATTAATCACCTTTAAAGAAGAATTAAGATACATGATGTACTATATGCATAAAAGAATTACGAATGCAGCTAAATGACACGCACCTAAGGATAATGTGCATGTATAACTACTTTTTTTTTATTTTCATGCAAGACATGTGAGAATACTTTACAATGCAAGACCTATCTACATGAGATGCAATCAAAAAGGTTAAAACTGTAATGTACTTCCAATTCTTATGGTGGAGTGTGAAAAACAATGAGGTGGAAAGATCACAAGACTAATTGACTGAACCTTTGAAAATTATTATGTGTCCCTCCTTACTTACATGTGTGGTAGTTAAGAGGTTTCTCTCTCTTACTTCAAATTAAGGTCTCATTATCATTTGGTCAGTTTAGGCTCAAACAACCAATTCCGTCCACTTTTCATGAATCATAGGAATATACAGTTGTGATTTTCTATTTTAGAGTTGACAAACCCAATCATTTCCTTAAGTTACGTGCTCAAAATTGAACAACACAAGCTTGCAAAGCACTAAATTTTTTTAAGTTTTCCCTTAATTCCCATGTACAAGCAAATGAGATGACACAAGACTTAAGACATCCAAAATTACACTATATAGAATGTGGATCCTACAAACAAACTAAGATTGCAAGAAATAAATGAGAAGAACAAAAACAATAAAACTAAAAACTAAGAAAACTAAAGGATAGAGTTGTTCCAACTCCCCCCCCCAAGCTTGAATTCGACTATGGCCTCATAGTCAAAAACAATCTTAAAGGTTGGAACAGAGATACCGATCACTCTTCTGGTGGAGGCGGGTACTCTGGGGTTGTGGGGTCCCAAGATGGGTACTGACCCTGAAAGCTTGGATCATACTGAGGCATGGGTGGAGGTTGTGGATACCCCCAAAGTAGTTTTGGCTCCAGTAATGATCATAGAAGGGTTGCTGCTGCATCTCCATCCTATGCAACCTGTCGTGAATGTGTTGTTGGTTGTCGAGGAGGAGGCGCTCATTTTCGAAAATTGCCCTCTGGTTGTCAAGCAACTGGTTCGTTGTATCATGAATACCAACATATGTTGTGGTGTGGTGCTGCTGCGTCTACTGGATATCTTGCAGCATTGCATACATTCCTTGCATTGAATAAACATCCTCGCTTTGTTGCGAGGGCTGTGGTGGTTGTGGTGGCGGAGGCTGGTAAGAAGAAGATGCACCTCTATGCATGCGAGGATGCTTCCTAGGTGCCACTCGTGCGCGAAGAGGAGTGAAGGCCTCCTCTTCCTCTTCCGCCTCGTTGCCATCATTGTCGTTGTCGTCGTTGCCGCCGTCCTCATCTGAATCAGTAATGGCTATGATCGGCCATCGAAAATGTTGAGCACCTTCAATATGGAAGACGGTGTCTGGAAGTGAACACTCCTCATATGCTTGGCTGACATGACAGTGTGCATATGCCAAGCCGTCACGAAGAAGAATGAGGTTGGAGCGGTGTAGATGTTGCAGGTTCACCTTGCTCTTGTTGGATAGAGGAGTCAACTGTGAGAAATTCAACCCAAGGTAGGAGGTCAGGGGTGTGATGAGTCCTCCAAAATGAATTGGCGCCTTCCACGTACTCCTCTTTACCGCCAAAACGCGCGTTAAGAAAAACGCGCCCCAATTGCATTCTTGGCGCTTCAGTAGCTTGTGCAGGAAAAATAGGTCTGTCTCTTGAAACTTGCTAAGAGACAGGTCACCACGAGCAAAGAGAGTGGTGCACAACATGCGGTGAAGAACCCACACGAACGGATGCTCGAAATCCGCCACCGCCGCGTTGTGGTAGCTCACAGCATTGCCCGGAGGCACAGTTACTAACTCGAGGAAGATCGCATCATAGTCAGTCCTGTTATCTGGTCGTCGATACTGTTCTCGCCCATGAGTCCAGTTTTAGATAGAGTTGAACTGCTTGAGGGTGAGAGTGTAATCATTGTTGTACAGCCGGAAAGAAACCCGACCTTGGATCCATTCCCGATCAGTAGCAATCACGTCGTTCAGCACGACGCAGATATCCAGCGACGCCATGAACTCGGCGACAATCTCCTTGTAAGTCAGCCATTCACCGAAGAATGGCTGGCCGTCGGCATGGAATTCCATCTCATCGGGCCTCCTGCCCATATGTCTTGCCTATCCCTTAAGAACGTAGGCCAGATTAGCCTCGAACCCCAAGCTGCGGATCATGTCGTGGTCGACGTAGCGCGTGGGCTCAATCTTTCTTTTCATGATTTCCTCATAGACCTTCTTGACTTTCACGGAAGGATGAACGATCCGCGGTCGTGAAATAGAAGTAGTAGGTGGAGGAACGAATGCCGGGATCTCCATCGGTGTCATGCGTGAAGAGGAAGCGTCGGCGGTGTGCACCATCGTCGAAGAAGAAGAAGGATTAGAAAAAGGATCTCGGAGAAGGACGGAGAAGGTCGGAGAAGACAATCTCTACGTGAAGAAGGCTCGGTGAAGAACATGTGTTGTCGATGCTCGTAGCCGGGCTCCGATTTCTCACAAAGATGCTCGGCACAAGTGGAGAAGGTTTTCTCTGAAGGTGTGATGTCATATGATGACAATACATCTCTTATATAATCGTGGCCGGCACTGCTGTATGCCCGTCGATACCATCGACGCGAGTCGATGGTATTGACTCCTGTAGTACAATCTGTCCGCCGCTGGTATCGACGGTCGTCGATGGCTGGATGTGGGGGCCCGGATCGATGATGTGTTGATACTATCGACAGGTGTCGATGGTATCGACCCGTCCCACGGATCGACTTTCCTGATGCAGCGATCGCCGTTAATCTCCTCTCGTGGATCGGTGATGTGTTGCGTCTATACTAAGTCGATAGTATCGACTTCTGGTTAGGGCAACACCCTCGCGAGGCCCAGCCGCCGCTTTCTACCTGTAACTGGGTCGATACCATCGACAGGACAGTCGATGGTATCGACTTCACTGAGACGATTGCTTCTGAAAATCTTCAGAGATCTCGATGGTATCGACTTGCATGTCGATACTATCGACCTTGACTTTGCGATCAACCTGTTGGTGTGTCAATACTATCGACGAGGCCATTGATGGTATCGACGCAGAGCGATTTCTGCAGTCGCCAACCTGTACCCAACTCGATACCATCGACACGAGGGTCGATGGTATCGACTCTGCCTCAGTCCTACATATAAAGCAAACGATCACGGTACCGTTTTTACACTAAAAACGAACTCAAATCAAATCAAAGTACAAATGTGAAAGAAACTAAACTAAACTACCGATGGCTGGGTTGCCTCTCAACAAGCGCCTTTATTTAACGTCAAAGGCTAGATGATATTTAGCTCCTCATGCATCTGGAAGTGTAATGAGTTTGACCTCATTCACTTTCCTTGTGTACTCTTCACCAAAGTACAATTTCAATCGTTGTTCGTTGACCAGGAATGTTGTCTCGCCATCACGCACCATGATTGCGCCATGTGGCCGGACCTCGTCTACGGTGAACGGTCTACTCCATCAGGATTTCAATTTCCCGGGATGCATCTTCAGCCTGGAGTTGAACAAAAGTACACGATCTCCTTTCTTGAAGATGTGCATCTGAATATGGCAATCATGAATCAACTTTGTTCAGTCCTTGTAGATCCGTGAGCTTTCATATGCATTCATCCGCAGCTCGTCAAGTTCATTAAGCTCAAGCAACCTTTTCTTTCCCGCTTCATCATAGCTCAAATTTAATTTCCTCAGCGCCCAATGTGCCTTATGTTCCAATTCCACCGGTAAATGGCAAGCCCGACCATAAGCCAACCTAAAAGGCGTAGTGCCTATAGGTGTCTTATATGCCGTCCTGTATGCCCACAAAGCATCCGGTAGTAGGGTACTCCAATTCTTCCTCGTGGAAGCCACAGTACGCTCCAAGATCTTCTTAATCTCCCAATTGGAGACCTCCACTTGTCCTAGAGTTTGCGGGTGGTACGGGGTACCAATGTTGTGCTTTACCCCGTACTTTCTCAACAGTGTCGTGAATTTTTGATTCTGGAAATGCGTACCCCCATCACTAATGATCATTCTTGGTACACCAAACCTGCAGAAAATATATTCTTTGACAAACCTGCACACTACAACGGCATCATTAGTCCTTGTGGGTATTGCCTCTACCCACTTCGACACATAATCAACAGCTAAAAGAATGTACAAATTAGAATTTGAGGACACGAAGGGTCCCATAAAATCTATACCCCACAAGTTGAACACCTCAACCTCTTGAAATACATTGAGGGGCATCTCTTGTCTTTTCGAGATGTTACCCGCCCTTTGGCAGGAATCACATTGTTGCACAAAATTGTAAGCATCCCTGAACAAAGTAGGCCATTATAGGCCACTTTCAAGTACTTTGGCTGCAGTGCGAGAACTAGCATGGTGTCCCCCCGTCAGTAGTGTATGACAATGACGAAGAACACTTTCATATTCCACCTCCGGTACACACCTGCGTAAGACACCATCCCTGCACTGCTTCAAAAGAATAGGGTCATCCCAGAAATAATAACGTAAAGAATGGAAAATTTTCTTCTTCTCTTGGTACGTCCAATCATCTGGGATAATTTTGCAGGCAAGATATTTAACAATGTAATAAAACCAAGGGTCTTTCGATTTCACTTTTAAAAGTTGTTCATCCGGAAATGTCTCGGTAATGGGTATGTGCAACTCCTTTTCATCTACCCTCTCCAACCTAGACAAATGATCCGCGACCACATTTTCAATGTCCGCCTTATCTTTGATTTCAATATCAAATTCCTGTAAAAGCAAGATCCACCTATTCAATCTAGGTTTGACATCCTTCTTCTCCATCAAATACTTAATGGCGGCGTGGTCCGTCCATACCATGACTTTTGATCCAACAAGATATTGCCGAAATTTTTCAAAAGCAAAAACAACGACGAGCGGTTCTTTTTCGGTTGTCGGGTAATTAAGTTGAGCGTCATTCAATGTTTTTGATGCATAGAAAATCACAGCGGGTTTATTGTCCACACGTTGTCCCAAAACAGCCCCAACTACAAAATCAGACGCGTCACACATTAATTCAAACGGCTTAGTCCAATCCGGTGTTTGCACAACCGGTGCAGAAATCAGTTTCTCCTTAAGCACGTTGAATGCATGTAGACATTTTTCATTAAAATCAAACAATGCATCCTTTTCTAACAACTCAGATAATGGCTTGGCAATTTTAGAGAAATCTTTTATAAAGCGGCGATAGAAACCGGCGTAACCCAGGAAACTTCATACCCCTTTAACCGAATTCGATGGGGGTAATTTGGAAATCACTTTGATTTTTACCGGGTCTACTTCCAACCCTTTTCTAGACACTTTATGTCCTAGCACTATCCCTTTGCTCACCATCATGTGACATTTCTCCCAATTGAGGACCAAATGTGTGTGATGCGCGTCGTTGTACACACAACAATCACTAGGAAAAGTCCTAGAGTTTAACCTTCTAACCCGGTTGGCAACTTGTTGTGAACAACAAGTCAACTTAGTATAGATAGGTATCAATCCAAGGGACGGCGGAAAAGAAAAGTTGAAATCCAAATCTGATTGCAAGTACAAGAATTAAATCCCAATTTGAGAGAGTTGTTTAAAACTAAGAACAAAAAATAAAAGTACTGAAATAAAGTTTAACTAATCAAGAAATAAAGATATGGGGTCCAGAAGATCACCACCAAAACCACGTTCCTATTCAACTAATCAAATTCTAAACTCCAAGGATCAAATCAGGACCTTGTGTTTACATGTCCTTATGGACAAACTCACAAGGGTCAGACTTCCCATTAACTCGTTGGTCCCGACATTCATGGATCATTGCCCAACCGTCCAACATGCCATTATCCACGGTTATATCAAAAAGTATGTGAATTCAAACCGGCGTTCAAACCCAAGGCTCAGGTGGTCGTGTCACTAAGGATTATAACAAGAATAATATTAAATAGACGAAAAGATGATAATCGCAATTAAGAGACTATTGTTTCATTCTTACAGAGATCCACGGTCATATCACTCCATAAGAATATATCAGATTATCCAAATAACCACAAAGAAACAGAGAGAAGACATTTGTTCGATGGAGGAATATAATTGATTATATTGAATAGAACCGGGCTAAGGGGCTACTTCCATTCCCCAGAGAGATTTACTCAGACATAACAAGACCAGAAGAAATGCAAACTAAAATGAGATCCAACATTATACAAGATGTGGTCTACAACTAAAAATTGGATGAAATAGAATGAAGAATGGAATACTTTTATAAGTGAAGAGTCCCTCCTTTTATAGGAGGGGGAGGGGTAGGATTCCCTCAAAAGAGGGGGAAAAAGAGAGGGAGACTAATTTTTGAATTTTTTAGATCTGGTCAAATCGAAAGTTGATTGTCTTTAATTATCTTGACCATGTAACTCCCTTTAATGTCGATTCTCGCAGAAGAGATTTCGAACGTATTTCTCTCCCATTAAAAGCTCAAAGTCCGTCCAAATAATAGCATTTTATTTTAGGAAATTAAATTCCCTTTCCAATGAATACTTGTGCACTCAATTTGGAGTTCGAATGCAAGAGTTATGTCACTTTTGGTGGAGGGTATATATGAATTTCAGGACTGCTGCAAATTGTATAATTTTCCTACAAAACCCAAGAAAATAGAATTAAAACTCCAATTAAAGATAAAAATCTAAAATAAAATAATTAATTATGAAACTAAGAGAATAAATAACAAAATAAACCTAAACAAATATCAAAAATATATAAATAAAAGGGATAAATATACATTTATCAGTGTGTCCTCACAACGTTGCAGCACCTTGTCCAAATTGTATAAGCACTCGTCAAAGGACGCACCATAGATGGAGAAATCGTCCATAAAAATCTCCAAAAAACGTTCAACCATATCGGAAAAGATGGCAAGCATGCAACGCTGAAAGGTCACTGGTGCATTACACAACCCAAATGGCATACGGCGGTATGCAAATGTTCCGTAAGGATAAGTGAAGGTAGACTTCTCTTGGTCTTTAGGATCAATTGAAATCTGATTGTACCCCGAATAACCATCAAGAAAACAAAAATGCGATCGGCCGACTAAACGCTCTAAAACTTGGTCAATAAATGGGAGGGGAAAATGATCCTTAAGCGTAGCAGCATTTAATCGACGGTAATCTATACAGACACGCCACCCGGTTACCAAGTGGGTCGTGACATGTTCATTTAACAGATTATGGGTAACAGTGATTCCCCCCTTCTTAGGGACTACCTGTGTGGGACTCACCCACGTCAAGTCAGATATAGCATAGATGATACCTGAAGAAAGGAGCTTGATCACCTCCTTCTTGACGACCTCCATCATGCTAGGATTTAATCGACGTTGTGGCTGAATCACCGGCTTGGCTCCCTCCTCGAGTCGAATCTTGTGCTGACACAATGTAGGGGAGATCTCGTTGATGTCTGCAACCGACCACCTGAATGCACCTCGGTGGTTCTTCAACACAATTAGCAGCTGATCTTCCTCCTCGGCACTCAGATATGCCGAAATAATCACAGGCAACTTCTCTTCCTTAGCTAGAAATGCGTACTTCAAGTGCGGTGGCAATGGCTTCAATTCCAACTCTGGCGGGCTGATTAAGGATGACTGAAGTGGTGGTGGGAGTTCACCAAGGTCTTCATAGTACCTAACATAAAAACATGGAAGCACCTGAAGCATCTTGGCGCACTCTTGCAGTGACTTGCTCCTCATCCAATCATGAGTTATATTAAGCAGGCAGGCTTCAAGTGGTAATTCAGGATATGCATCAAAAATAGAACTTGCTATTGCCTCATCTTTAGTAGAAGGCGGGATGTCCTCCTCTTCATCATTGAGAAAACCCACAGCTTTGCTAAGGGACACAACCTTGGTTTGCTCCATGATGTCAACCTCCAATGTCCCTTTCTCCACCTTAGTCATTACATGAGCCATATCTAAAAATGGCTTCCCTAGACAAAGTGAGATGTTGTGATCAAAATGCTTCGCCATGCGGCATTGCTCTGTAGCTTTAGATGACGTGGTGCTGGAAGGCATGACCATCTCGAAGCGATCATCAGCGATGCCCAAGGTCAAACGACCTCTCCCCATCTCAAGTATCATGTCAGTTGTAGCTTGGAAGGGTCGTCCAAGTAGTAACTTATTGCCTTGTTCATCTTGCATCTCCATTACGACAAAATCTGTTGGAAATACAAACCGGTCTACTTTTACCAACACATCTTCACAAATACCATATGGCTTCACCACAGAATTATCCGCCAGTTGTATTGTCATGTTGCTCGGCCTTGACTCTTTTAATCCCAGTTTCTTGAATGTAGAGAGGGGCATCAAGTTTATGCTTGCCCCGGAGTCACATAGCGCTTCACCAAACTTCACCTTTCCAATGTAACATGAGATATTGAAGCAGCCCGGATCCTGCCTTTTCTGTGGCAAAGTGCCCATGATGAAGGCACTCACTTGCTCCTTAAGAACTACAACCTCTGTGTCAGGGATTTTCCTCTTTTTAGTAATGATGTCCTTCAAAAACTTGTCGTAAGAGGGTATTTTCTCTATTTCCTCTATTAACGGGATGTTGACTGAGAGCTTTCTGAAACTGTCTAAAAACTTCTTGAATTGGGCGTCCACTTTCCTTGCTTTTGCACTATTCGGGTATGGGACCGGGACGGCCTGTGCCCTTTGATGCGGCGGCACATATGGTGTCCTTCTCTGCGTCTCCTCCTCAACTACAATAGGATTTTCAGCAACATCCGCTACTATATCCTCAACTAGTCCTGTGACTGGTATTGGCACCTCCTCAATGGCCTCACCTTCGGTTTCTGCTTGGGTTTGCTTGGTTCATCAGCCCTGGGGTTTAAAAGCTTCTTGCCACTTCTTAGCAAGATTTCCTTCGCCTGTTGGTTTCCTCCTGGAATATTTGTGTTACCCGAAAAACCTTGTTGCGCTGGCTTCTTCAGATTGGCTATCTCACCTGCCAATTGCACCATAGACGTCTCTATCATCCTCATCTGAGCCCCATGGCTCTGTAATGTCTGTCCAAACTGATTCATAAATTCCCCCTGTTGCCTGGTCTGCTGGCCAAAAGTGGTCATTAATTCTTGGTTTTGCTTTATCACTTGGTTGAGCAACTCTGTGCTCTTATCCTCCGCCATCAGCTGGGGTTTTGCATCGGGGTCCTGTAAAAAGTTGTCCAGATCCTTCCATGAGAATTTCTTGTCCTTCCTCCATGAGTAATCATTATTTCTATACCCCTGCTGCTGGCGCATAAATTTGACTTGGGCTTCATCCTCAGATTCAATGTCTTCTTTTGCAAGCAGTTTCTTTTCTAGAAGGTCCATCTTTTCATTTAGCTCTTTGATTTCCTTTGACTCCCCTGCTACTCGAACGTGCTCTACGGCATCCCTGTCGCCCCAGGATTACTTCTTGGCCATATTTTTCAAGATTTCCCAACATCTCATATCTGTGTTGTTCAAAAAGAATCCTGAGCCTACGGAGTCTAGGTTACTTCTATCATGCTCGGAGAGAGAAAAATAGAAGATTTTGACCTGTGTTTCCTTATCAAGCCCATGATGCGGGCACCGCCTAAGCATGATCTGAAACCTTTCCCAGGTCTCAGAGTATGTCTCTCCTACCTTCTGATTGAAATTGTGGATTTTCTTGATCATGTCATTGGTCTTCTCGGGTGGAAAGAACCTTTCAAAGAATACCTCCTCCATGTGGTTCCATGATTCCACATATTCATCGTCCAGGTTGTGCAACCACTCTCATGTGTTCCCTGTCAGAGAACTCGGGAACAGCTTCAAGTAGAGCGTCTCTTGTGGAAATCTATCAATTTTTATCATGTCACAGTTTTCCACAAATTGGCTTATATGAGTGACTGGGTCTTCGTTCTTGAGCCCATGGAAAGCATTCGACTTGACCAAGTTGATTAACGTAGGATCAATCTTGTAAGTTGGAATGTTGATAGCATGCTTCGTTATTGGCCCCTTTGACGCATATGAAGAAGAAGCATTGATCTTCTCCCATATTGTTTGTTCCTCTGCCATTTCTTCTTTTTTGGATTCTGAATATGTTTCTTCCAAATGGTCTTGATTGTACTCGTCCTCATCGTCAGGTCCCAGTAATGGAACCTCTGGTGCCTGTTGCATGTAGTCGGTGCTGCGCGTCTGCACCATACACATTACCTGCAAAGTTGGTAAATCGAGTTCAGTACCGTGCTAGACGACTACAAAATGCGAAAGATAAGCTATGAATTTGAAAAGTGAAAATAAAATTATAAAGTAAAGCTTTGGCCTAGAGTGGCAGCTTGCAGCACTCGTAGTGCCGACAATTGCTGTATCCTCGGCAACGGCGCCAAAAACTTGACACGACTCTATCGTGCGTCAAACGCAAGTGTACGCGTCAATGTAATATAGGCCTCTGTGAGGCCCGAGTCGAACTCAGGGACACTGAATTATCAGAGACTACTACTAACTACTCACAATCAACTAGACCGGCTAAAAAGTTGGAAGTTGTTGTAAAATTAAAAGAAAATGAAATAGAACAAAACAAAACAATCGATTAAAGGTTTAGCTTAATCAATTCAAGTGGAGATCTTTAGGATTGTGATTTCGCCGTGGGTTATCATTGTATGAATTTCTATATAGCAACTCAGATTTATCTCTCTATCCGGGTAGTGGCCTGTAATCAGAATTGTCCATTGTCGTGGTACAATTCACTACCTATGTCTAGGTCGGTTCCACCGTCGTAGTAACCTATACCCTAAACTAGGTGCATTAGAATCGACCTCTGGGTATCCACCATTAACCTTACACCACCTTGTTCAAGGGATTTGTCAATTAATATGAATTTCATCTCTTTTCAACCGTTAATTCTTCTTTCAAAGTAATTAAGAGCATTAGATTATTATTATGGTGATCAAGCATAACAATATAATTGAGAAAACGAAATTATACCACAGATTGAAGAGATAAATGATGAATTACTATGATAAAAATGTCATACAATGCTCCCCCGGGCTACTCCCGGTCCTAAAGATAAAGGGGATTAGCCCTACATGTTCATCTCAGAGCAAAACATGGTAGAGAACAGGGAAAACATGGAGAAAAATGTGGTTGAATGGTGAAACCCCTGAACAGAGAAGATCCAAGCGGTCCTTGGCGTAGAACACACGATCTTCGGCCTTTCGGCGGTAGAAAACGTCTTCTTTGGCGTCCAGAATGACTGAGGCGTGCTTCTGGGCTCTGTCCTTCTCTCTACACCTTTTAATATAATAATTTGTATATATATATATATATATATATATATATATATATATATATATATATATGTGTGTGTGTATGAAACTATGTGTCATTCTAGGGATGGACGCCCAACTCCACTCGCCTTTGAATGTGGACTTAGGATAATAAATAATTCCATGACAAATGGTATCAAAGCCATACACATAGGACTCTTAGGCATAACACATCTTAAGAACCTAAATCCATAATGGTGAAACTTCATAAATATCCATGTAAAACTTCCATACAAAAAGACTCTATTCTAATTTTAGCTTATGTATAAAATATGAATAATTATTTAGAGCAACTTATTCTATATAAGCAAGTGTAGATAACATAAAAAAAAGAAAATATGAAACACCAATGTGACACTACTATATCATTTTATTTTACCCTCAACTTTTGGCTCTTTCCATCACTAAACAATGTTTTAAGTAATCCAACAATATCATTTCAAAGAACAAAGGAAATGCACAATGCCATTTGAATCTAATGAAGAGGGTGTGGCGTCTCCATTACCCTGAAACTCATAGGAAGGGGGCTCCCCATTTGGTGCAATTTGGTTTTCTTTTGACTCATCCAACACATATAATTTTCAACTACACAATAATGCAATTCTTGAGAGGCAAACAATGACAGAGTTTGAGCCTTTGTTTGGTAACATGTCTACATTTTAGAACCTAAATTGAATTAATCCAGTTGATGGGACAAGCATAATCAAGATGCAGATAAATTGTTATTTGAGAATTGATATGTTTTCTATTTGGTTCTAGTCAAAATATTGTCTCTCATCAATGTCAGCATTGAGAAGCCAATCCCAAATTTAACTCTCCAATCTTAAAAAGTAGAATTTTAATAAAAGTGGAATCCCAAACGGGAGATAAAAACTGGACTCATCGAACTGTCAGTCCAGTCTCAATTCAATTTTGCATCTATGTTGATAGACACCTAGAATAGCCAAGACGTAGTCATGTCACTTTATATATTAACAAAGAAAATTCCATTTTGTGTCTGAGTTTAGTGTCGTGTCAGACAAGAACACTTAATTTGGCAGGGACTTGAGAGTTGGGATGTATATTGGATTAGCCTGCCAAAAGTTGTACAAAGAATAGTGATACACATCACTCCACATGCACTTGTTTTACATTCATTTTTTCGGAAATGACAAGTTATGTTAACAAGTGGCATTAAAGCCCACACCATTTATTATAACCAGAGCCTAATTGAAAGAGAGGGGATAGGGAGAGAGAGCATGCGATGCTAAACACATTAAATGTGTATTTTGTATGATTTTAAAGTACTATTATGTGATACAATATGAAGTGTTTGTTATAATACATGTATCATCATCAACATATTTTCTGTCTTTGAAATATAACTAAATTTGTAGTCTACTATCAACTTGCAACTGGTTGAATTTTTTTTACAGTTGTCTAGTCTTATATATGGATTGATACATCTGTGTAATTTTCTTTATGTAAATATATACTAAAACGTATATTAAAAATAAGTATATGTAATATTCTATTGCGTATCAAATATATGTACTATGATATCTAAGAGTATTATATCCCCATACAATGAGCAAGTAAAATAAAATTATTGCTTAAATATGAAATATATTATTATATTAAAAAATGGTAATGTAGTCATGAAAAATGAGTATTTTATTTAAAAATGATAATGTGTATATCGAAATGAGTTCTATATTGAAGGAATACTTATATTATAGAAAATTTGTATTGATTTTATACATATACAAAATAGTTAATATAATCTAAAAAAAAGTAATACATGTCAATATAATGAATATTACATATGATATTAATATTTTACTATAAAAAGAGTATTGTACCTAAAAATGATATTGTGTTCACATGGAATGAATTTAACAAATTTATATTACTTGCATTAAAAATGAGTATTGAATTGGTTGAACACATGTAGAAAATGAGTCTTATATATGCATATAAATAAATATGTATTGTAATATTCCAAAAGAGTATTAGATGCCGACACAATGTGTATTGCGCATGAAATTGGTGTTTAACAAAAAAATAATGCATTTTGTGTATTTGTAATATGTCTATGTGTACATTTTGTAACTTGTAAGTATAAAATCAATAGGGCACAATGCGACCACCGATGGCCTAATTTTGCCCTTGATGCGACTCCCAGCGCTCCTAGAGGGGATAGGCAACAGTGGTGGAACACACCACAGGCAGTCCGAACAAGGTAGATCTGGTGAGGACCTCCACACCTGCCGAGATGAAGCAATCCCTCTGCTGCCTGATAATTCGCCTGTAGGCGGACAAGGTAGGGTAGCAGTCGGGATCGTCTCTTCATAAGCGCTTGTATTGAACCGGCGGCGGCGGAGGCAGACGGTTGCATAGGCACGCCCGGATACATTTTGCCAGGTATGCATCAGCGCTCCATCGGGCCCGAACTGCCTAACACCCAAGTTCGTCGGGTGCAAACTGCCGTCGCTGCACGCCGGAGCGTGTTCGCCAATTCGACGGTTGAGCCAGACATGGTTGTCGCTGACATCCATCGAATATTCCAACAGATACCGGGACCGAGTCCTTCCTCTCATCCACTTGCCGTCACGTCCAGCCGCGACTGCGTACACATGAATACTCCGAGCGAAGACGCGCGACAATGTCCCACGCCTCAACAAGGCAACCCTTACCGCACGGTGAGAATGCTTCAGATGCATGATGCGGGGACATTGGCAATCCCAATGTTCATCGCCCAAAGTCTGCTATTCTTGTCGCAAACTTGGGCACCTCACCAGGCGGTTGCCGCGATGCACTTAGACCCATGCCACTTCCAGATTTGAATAACAGAATGATCTTCCCCGGTCTTCCTATCGGAAATCCGGCACGAGGTGCGCCCCAGCACATACCTAGACGACTTTCTATCAAGCTTGCCTCCGACGTTTACAATAGGGATAGAAAACTCGAATCCCTCCAGTGTGCCATTGGGATTACATGGCCTAGGGGGATTTCCTGGGAAGATCTGAGCCCGTTTCTCAGGGCATGCTGGGGAAACGCTGTCTACATTTATCGTTTTTCACTTAGAAAAGCAGTCGTATTCTTCGCCTCAACACATGAAGCGAAGATGGAGCTCCACAGAGGCAGCATCGCTTACTAGGAGAAGCACATCACCATATCCTCCATGATCTACGCTGACGCCGGATCTCACAAGGAAGTTTTTTGGTTTTGGATAACCGATATCCCAATCGCTTACAGAGATAGAGGATCTGTTGAGAGCATCGCTAACTCTTTCGGCAAGCTGGTCTTCATTTCCAGCTGGCAGTGCGCGCATGATGATCTCTCAGGCATACTCGTACTTATTGAAGCATTCTCGGAGGACGTGCCACAATACATATCTCTCACTCATGAGGATCGACAGTCAGATGTCAAGTTGCACATGGTTGCTAGAGCCCCAATTCGAGAAAACGTGTTTGCTCTCACTGAGGTTGGCCAAGAGTTAGACATACCTTCAGCAGTGATGGACATCGATTTGCCCGAGCAGTTTGAGATCGTGGAGCAGGGAACACTATCTTCTCATACGACAGAACCTATAACACAAGTCGGTGTTCAGGTGCGCATATGACAGAACCTATAACACAAGCCGATGTTCAGGTGCGTAGCACGGTGCATCTCATGAATGAAGAAGAAGCGCATGTAGAAGAAGTGAGATCACTCTCCAATAGAATGGTGCTTAACGAAGATGGCATCAGATGTAGTTGCCGAGGCTACAAAACACAATGCAAAAATCGTGGAGACGATGACAATCACAATTCACAAGAACACAGGGAAATTTGTGCTGCTTGCAATGCATACAGCGTTTTCTGCTTGCAATGCATACAGCTCAATGAATTTGTTTCTCTCAAGCGCTTTGGTCAGAATATCAGCCATCTGATCACTAGTGTCAACATGATCGACATCCATTTTTCTTGACTCCATGCACTCTCTAATGTAATGGAACTTTGTGTCTATGTGCTTACTCCGGTCATGGAAAACCGGATTTTTGCAAAGTGCAATGGCACACTTGTTGTCTACCATCAATCGGAATGGTTGCTCCTCACATCCAATCAGCTCTCCAATGAGGCGGCTCAGCCAGACCCCTTGGCACGCTGCAGTTGCTGCTGCGACGTACTCAGCCTCGCAGGACGACAATGCAACAATCTTTTGCTTCTGCGAGGTCCAGCTGATGATACTGCTTCCGATGAAGAAGACGATGCCTGACGTGCTCTTTCTGTCTTCAACGTCACCAGCAAGGTCGTTGTCACTGTATCCAACCAGTGCAAAACCTCCTTTCCCTGATTGGTAGCAACATCCAAACTTTAGAGTGCCTTTGATGTATCTAATAATTTGCTTGACGGCTGCCCAATGCTTGCTGCTTGGGGCCTCCATATAGCGACTGCAAATCCCCACCACATAAGCTATGTCAGGCCATGAGTTAACTAGGTACCGGAGACTGCCAATCACACTCCGATACGAAGTTGTATCTACAGTTGCACCTCCGTCCTTCTTGCTCAGCTTGAGTCGATTCTCCATCGGCGTATGACAAGGATTGCATTCTGTCATGCCGGCAAGTTCCAGAACCTTTGCTGCATAAGCACTTTGACATAAGGAGATTTCGCCATTCTCTTGATGTACTTCAATTCCCAAGTAATAACTAAGAAGGCCAAGATCACTCATGCTAAATTTCCTCTTCATCTGTGCTTTGAACTCAACAATGTCTTGAACACTTGCGCCCGTGATGATTATATCATCCACATACACACCCACGAGTAAGCGGGAATGAGTATCTCCTCTACAGGGATGCATCCAGTTTTGCATTCCACGCACGCGGAGCTTGACGAAGCCCGTATAGTGCCTTGCGCAGCCTAAGAACTTTGTGCTCGCTGCCGCCGTAGATGAAACCTGGTGGTTGCTGAACGCAGACTTCCTCCGCGAGGTCGCCGTTCAAGAAGGCTGACTTTACGTCCATGTGGTGCACCTGCCATTTGTTTTGTTCTGCGAGCGCGAGCAGCAGGCGCATAGTTTCCATGCGCGCCACCGGAGCAAAAACCTCCTCAAAGTCCACCCCCGAGCGTTGGGTGTACCCTTTGGTGACAAGCCTTGCCTTGTGCTTGATGATGGTTCCAGTGGCATCCTTCTTTACCTTGAAGACCCACTTTAGACCAATGGCGTGATGGCTGGCCGGAAGCGACGTGAGTTCCCATGTCTTGTTTTTGATGATGGACTTCATCTCTTCCTCCATGGCACCCCTCCAGGATGCATCTCCAAGTGCGTCGCTCACGCTTGCAGGTTCTTCGGCAGCCCAGAGACAGAGATGGCTTTCCTCCACCTCCACGGCATCGTCGTTGTAGAAGTCGGTGACCCGTCGATAGTGGCGGGGCTGCGATTCAGTGTCTCGTGCCTCGTCATGTGTTGGCGGAGTGACATAATGTATCTGTGTCAGGCTCGGGCTCCGGTATGGCAGCTGTTGGTGATTGCGGCTCCGTCTCGTCTGGTTGGGGTGTCAGCGCCCGAGGTACAGTTGGTGTAGCTGAATTGGATTCTCTATAGAACACTGTGAATGTGGCCGACGTGATGTACGTCGTTGCATCACTTCGTGAAACCCATGGACCCGAGGGACCCAGGGGCAGACACAGGCTGCCGCCCGCTTCCGCTTCACAGATTCACAAATCACAATACTCAGTCTCGACTCTCGGCAGTCTGGCTGAGCGGCTCTCGTCTCTGAAGTCCGAACCCTAGATCTGCGAGGACAGCGACTGCTAGTCTGCGACCCCAAGGAGGCTCGAGAGAGGGACGGCGACGCGACCTGCGTGAGAGCTCGAGAGAGGGACGCCGCGTCGGCGACACGACCAGCGGCACGGCAAGCATCTCTGGTTTGAGGTCGTGTGCAGTGAGTTGGGATTCGGTCTCCCTCTGATCGACGGTTCGAGGTCGAGTTGGCAAGCATCTCTGGTTGCCAGGTTGGTCGCCTCTCCGCCTCCCCGGTCTCCCTCTTCGCTCTCTCTCTCTCTCTTTGTGTGTGTGTCCCCGTCACACCTCCTCAACGATATAGCAAAAAATTTGTTGATTCTCTCCGGTTTTTGGTTCTCGCAACAAATCACTACTGCTCCAGGTGCTCCTCATTCGCCCTCGACTCCCCCGCCGGCAATCTGGCTCTTTACTTTGTACTCAGCACGGCTGCCGTACCATCCCGGCTTGCCGTTGTTGCTGCTTCGGCCACACTTCCCCTGCTGCTGCGCCGGCTACGATGGCCCTTTGTACCCCCTCCTCTGCCATCCCTAGTGATCTCCTGTAACAGGGGAATCCAAACCCACGGAGAGTATACCATACTTAGATAGGTGTTCGTTTAGTTGGTATGCGGTTTTCTGCTTGCGCTTCTTTGCTTGCTTCCTGCCATTAGCAGCAGTAAACCATGATCTACTTTTTTATCCACCACCACACCACGTCTTGGTGGTGTTCCATTTCTCCCCCTTCATAAATTATTGACATTCTTTTATTTCCCACCTATTTATCTACTTCTAGAAATATTTGCTTTTGAATTGCTGAAATGGTTTTTTATCTGTAGCTATTACGTAATACTTTAAGTTGAAATGCTTTTAATTGCTGGTTCAATTATGTAATACTGTAAGCTGAAATGAATGTCATTTGTTCAGTAACTGTGTTGGTTCCATTTACTGCCAACTATAACACTATTCATGATTTTTTAATAACTACAACTGTTAATGCTTTTGAATTGCTGGTTGTTATGGTTTCTGTATACTTCAGACTTAATAGATACCATGCCAAAAACAAAAGAGTGCTTTCTATACTCATGATTCTTAATAACTACAACTGTTAATGCTTTTGAATTGCTGGTTCAATTATGTAATACTGTAAGCTGAAATGAATGTCATTTGTTCAGTAACTGTGTTGGTTCCATTTACTGCCAACTATAACACTATTCATGATTTTTTTATAACTACAACTGTTAATGCTTTTGAATTGCTGGTTGGTATGGTTTCTGTATACTTCAGACTTATACTAATGGATCATGATATAACCATTAGGGTTAGGACCTATGTGAAAATCTACACACCTATAGTGTACCCGTTCATGATATAACCATTAGGGTTGTATATGAACAGTCCCTAGAACTTGGGACTATTTTTGAACGTTGTGATGACACTTAGGTAGTTAACACATACTTATTTCTTAATTCTAACAAAAACCCGACAACATTTCCCTACTTGTTCTCTGGATACACATGTAGAGTTATTTATAACTCTACATCGGGGTGTATTTGGAGAACTGGGGGGAAATGCTGCCGGATTTTTGTTAGAATTCAGAGATAAGTATGTGTTAGCTAGTGTGGTCACACGTTCAAAAATGGGTTAGGACCTATCTGAAAATCTACATGCCAATAGTGTACCCGTTCATGATATAACCATTAGGGTTGTAATAATATGTGGTTGGATCTACAGTTAACATTAATTTGTTTTGGGTATTATCAATTCTCAGGTTATTTGAATATGGATACTGAACCCACTGTTGGAGAGTCTACTCCTATTCCTATTGATCAATTTGAAGAAGAAAGTCAAATACAAAGTAATGTTGGAGGATCCACCAGTAGGAAAAGAAAAAGTAAAATTGATGTATGGAAAGAATTTACAAAGACCATAATAGATGGAGAGACCAAGGCTGTATGCAACCATTGTAGCAAACCACTATCTGGAGGTTCTAAAAATGGAACCAGTCATTTGCTCAAACATTTTCTCCGTTCCTGTCCTGCTAGGAAAGGTTTGGCTGAACAAAGTGTGACAAGCAATGCTGACCTAGCCGAAGGAATGATTATACTTACTAGTTCTTTTAGTCAAGAAGATGCTAGGAAAGAATTGGCTCGCATGATTGTAATGCATGAGTACCCTCTATCAATGGTGGATCATGTTGGATTTAGGAAATTCATAAAAATTCTTCAACCTAAGTTCACATGTCCATCTAGAAATACAACGAAGAGTGACATATTAACTGCATTTAAGTTAGAGAAGTCAAAGATGATTGGAGTGTTCGTTGATAATGATTCTAGGGTTGCAATCACCACAGATATGTGGACTTCTGACCATCAAAAGAGGGGATATATGGTCATCACCGCACATTACATCAATAGTGCATGGGAGCTATGTAGTTTGATCTTGAGGTTCCTTTATGTCCCATGTCCTCATACTAGAGAGGTATTGGGTTCTGCTCTGTTGGAAGGGTTGATGGATTGGAAGGTCCATAACAAGGTATCCACAATCACTTTGGATAATTGTTCCACAAATGATGCAATGATTAGAGAAATCAGAGAAATCCTTCCTCTTAATTCATTGATGCTATCTGGAAAAACCCTGCATATGCGTTGTTGCGCGCATATTCAGAATCTTATTGTAAAAGATGGGTTATCTGTCATCGAAGGTGGAACATAAAAGATCCGTGATAGTGTAGCCTATTGGACGGCTACACCAAAGAGAACAGAACAATTCAATGACACGGCCAAATTGCTTAAAGTTTCAACTGCAAAAAAACTTGTTCTTGACTGTCCTACGCGTTGGAACTCTACACTTCTTATGCTCCAAATCGCATCCACCTATCGGAGTGTTTTTTTCCGATTGAGCCAACGTGAACCAAATTATAAATCACTACCCTCAGATGATGAGTGGGATTTTTCTTCTGAGATATGTGATAAACTTCAAATTTTTCTCAATGCTACCGAGACTTTATCTGGAAGATTATATCCGACATCAAATTTGGGATTTAGCGAAATTTGTAGCATCAGGTTGCATTTGAACAATTGGTCTACATCAGATAGCAATGTAATAAAAAAATGGCCACTGCTATGATGGAAAAGTTCCTAAAGTATTGGAATGATATCCATGTTTTGATGGCGGTTGCTACAGTTTTAGATCCTAGATTTAAGATGAAGATGATCAAGTTCTGCTATGCAAAATTGTATGATGATGAAACTGCAAAGTCTGAGGAAGACAAAGTTCACAAAGCATGCTCTGATTTGTTGTTAGAGTGTCAAGCAAAACATATGTCTGATGATGTATCTTCTAGTCAATTCGTGTGTTCACAGTCTCCTAATGTATTACAAACAGCAAGACCAATTGATGTGGAATTCAAAGAATTCATAAGAAAAGAAAAAAGGACACTGACTGCCACCAAAATCGAGTTGGATATCTATCTGGAGGAAGACATTCAATCCATAGATGACAACTTTAACATTTTGCACTGGTGGAAAATGCATGGAGGGAGTTATCCAACGTTGAGAGAGATAGCTCGAGACATTTTAGCAATTCTTGTATCCACAGTGGCGTCTAAGTCAGTATTCAGCACAGGAGGTCGACTAATCAACCCTCATCGCAGTAGTCTTCTTCCAAAAATAGTTGAACCACTAATGTGCCTTCAAAGTTGGTTGTCCATGACTCATGGTATGGATGATACATATATATATTTTGTTATCCTTCAATCTCAATTGATATATTATGATTTTGAAATAGGGTCAGAAAATATCAGTATTTTCCTTGAATCTCAATTGATTATATTATAATTTCGAAATAGGGTCAGAAAATATCGGTACTTTCCTTGAATCTGTCGATGTGGAGACTACAGGTACATTTAGTTAATACTTCATTTGTTGATATTATATGTTTGGTAAAGATGATGGTTTTTTGTTGCAGAATGTGATGTTGTAGAGTAGGTCGTCAAGTGGAGGACTATGCATACTAGTTATTTCCAGGTCTGCCAAGCTAAACTATTTCCTCTCTTTTCTACTTTTTCAACAAACTATTATTAATTGTTTGTGTTTGATGGCCGTGCTTCTATTTCATGGACGTTATTAATTGTTTGTGTTTGATGCACTTTTTTGGCACACTTTTTGGTTGTTCTTTGTAATACATATCATATTTATGTGCATAAGAATAATGTTCTTCCTTTTTTTTTTCTACAAACTACTATTGCCAGACTGTTGTTGCTGTGCAGATCAAAAAGCCACTTGTGCAAAATTTGAAGCAACAAAGTAGGAGATGTGAAGAGTTGTTTCAAACTTATCAATTAATTAGAAAGTAGACTTGTAGTTTAAAGAACTTACAATTCTAATCCTCGTTGGATTACTTGTGTATGTTTCAAATAGTTGTGTTCAAATTTGAAAAGGTGCTTGTCACAAACAGAATGCCAAACAATTTTTGCATGCTTTTGGTATTTCTTAAAATCTATGTTATTGGCATCAAGTTACAGCTATGAATATCAATGGTGTATGTTATAATAAGCTTTGTCAAATGGCCCACAGTTTTGCATCAAGCTACAGCTATGAACTGCCATTTCGCATCATCCATTCTGAGTTTTCTTTGGATATGTGGAGTTACCTGATGTTTGATTTGTGCTCAGTTGGATTTGAGAATTCTGAAGATATGGACGGCCGTTTCCTACATTTTGGATTTGTCGCTCAGTTGCATTTGTTGCCAAATAACTCACTAATTTTAAGTGCCGGTACAAGATGCTAAACAGGAAATCTGATCTGTACAGGTCG
The DNA here is from genome assembly GCA_963693085.1 of Alisma plantago-aquatica. Lineage (NCBI taxonomy): Eukaryota > Viridiplantae > Streptophyta > Magnoliopsida > Alismatales > Alismataceae > Alisma > Alisma plantago-aquatica. Next base: position 195,147,621 of record OY856409.1, read on the forward strand.
GGTCCAATCCCTTGGGTCGGGTGCAAGCCCTTGGGTCGGGTCCAAAATGGGCAGGGCAAATATAGTAAAAAAATAAAGTTCAGGTATTTCGGGTCCCGGCAGGTCCTGACTTTCGGGTCGGGCCAAAGCGGATCGGGTAAATTTCGGGTCCACATTTTCAAAAAAAATTGGGTTGGGTCGGGTCCAGACCCTAAACCTGTCGGGTCGGGTCGGGTCTCGGGTCGGGTCCTGGAAACCCGACCCATTGCCAGACCTACTTCGTGTAGTCCAGTCCCAGGCACGCCGCTCCTCAAAGGGCACATTTGCTTTGTAGGATATAGTTGGATTTTGAAGATTACCGTATTTTGTTGATCCCGGTTTCAAGTAATCCCTGACTTCGAATAATTCAGCAATGCAGAACATTTTGTTTGGTAACATGGATGAGATTTCTGCATTTGTTAACGTCAGTGGGGACCATCAGTAGTGTAGCAGCGTCAGCAGCCTCTGACAGCCGTGTAAAAGAGATCCGAGAAGAATGGAGCGGTCAGCCTCCCTCGGCGTAACTCGGCGTCCCGCCGTTTTGAGATGGAAAAGGGAATCCAGCTGTTACTGCATACTAGAAAAGGTACCGGATTTTTCTAATTTCCCATCTCCATTAATCCAAACCTAAATTTCATCATGATGGATGCAAGATTACAATCCAATACAGCGAAGTACAGAAAACCAAACGTGCCCAAAGATGACATTCCTGGTGATATGTAGCTGCTTCCCTACTGGATCATAAACCCGATAGGCCTTCAAGCTCAGCTCATATCCAACAAACACTCCCGGCGTCGAGCGATTAGTAAGCTTGTTCAGCCCAGGTCCCAAGTTCTTCACGTGTGCCACACATCCAAACGTCCGCATGTGGTGCACTGTGGGTTTCCTTTTGTGCCACACCTCATATGGCGTCTTGCTATCCACGCTCCTTGTCAGAGAACGATTAAGGATGTATATGGCAGTCTTGACCGCCTCTCCCCAGTACTTTTTCGGCATCTCCATGGACTTCAAGAGACATCACGCCATCTCGATGACCGTCTGATTCCTCCTCTCCACCACGCCATTTTTCTGTGGTGAATAAGGCATGGTGGTGTTGTGGTTGATGTCGTGATCTTCACAGAACTTGACAAATTCACCGGAGTTGAATTCCCCGCCGCAGTCTGAACGGAAAGCTAGCAATCTGCACTCACCTTCCGCTTCAGCTGCTGCCTTTATTTTTTTTTAAATAATGAAGTGCCTCATCTTTTGTTCTGAGCACTTCTAACCACATAAACCGACTAAGATCATCAACTACCAACAAGAAATACCTCTTACCTCCGGCAGTGGGTGGAGTGATTGGCCCACAAAGATCTATGTGGACGAGTCCTAATAAGCGTCTGGCTCAAAACGATGTGACTCATGGGAATGACGTCTGGTGTTACTTCCCGACGACACATCCATTGCAGAACTCCTCTACGTGCTCGATGTTTGGCAAGCCGCGCACCATGTTCTTGCGAGAGAGGTCTCGCAGAGCCCGGAAGTGCAGGTGCCCAAAGCGACCATGCCACAACCAAGCGACGTCATTCTTTTGTGCCAGCAAGCATACCGGCTCCACCAAGTCGAGGTGCAAAGTATATAATCGATTTGGCGTGCGGAACACTCGAGCGAGCACCCTCCGTGCACGATCCATGATGCAGAGCACGCCATTCTCAATGACAATTTTGCACCCATTCTCATCAAGCTGTCCAAGCGAGACGATGTTGCTGCGCAGGCTAGGAATGTAGTAGACATTGGAGAGTATGCGTTGGTCACCAGTGAGACACCGAAACACAACAGAACCTCTCCCGTGAATTCTCACTAGCGATCCATCACCAAAACGAACTGTGCCATGCACGGTCTCGTTGAGGTTGGAGAACGCCTTCTTATCCCCAGTCATGTGACTGCTCGCGCCGGTATCTAGATACCACACACCTTTAGCAATAGTGGCTGGCACCACCTACTCCTCATTGAGATACACCGCCTGGGTTGCATCATCTGCCACTTGTGACACGTTACAAATTTGTGCCATAAGCAAAGCAGGTTCATCATTTTCCTTCGGCTGGGCATGTGCTAGGTTGGCTTGCTCATGTCGCTCCTCATCTCGCTTCTTCTTGCGGCATTCCTTCTCCCAATGGCTCGGAATTCCACAATATCGACACTCTCCCTTCCTCTTCTCGCTCCACATGCACTTGTTTTACATTCATTTTTTCGGAAATGACAAGTTATGTTAACAAGTGGCATTAAAGCCCACACCATTTATTATAACCAGAGCCTAATTGAAAGAGAGGGGATAGGGAGAGAGAGCATGCGATGCTAAACACATTAAATGTGTATTTTGTATGATTTTAAAGTACTATTATGTGATACAATATGTAGTGTTTGTTATAATACATGTATCATCATCAACATATTTTCTGTCTTTGAAATATAACTAAATTTGTAGTCTACTATCAACTTGCAACTGGTTGAATTTTTTTTACAGTTGTCTAGTCTTATATATGGATTGATACATCTGTGTAATGTTCTTTCTGTAAATATATACTAAAACGTATATTAAAAATAAGTATATGTAATAGTCTATTGCGTATCAAATATATGTACTATGATATCTAAGAGTATTATATCCCCATACAATGAGCAAGTAAAATAAAATTATTGCTTAAATATGAAATATATTATTATATTAAAAAATGGTAATGTAGTCATGAAAAATGAGTATTTTATTTAAAAATGATAATGTGTATATCGAAATGAGTTCTATATTGAAGGAATACTTATATTATAGAAAATTTGTATTGATTTTATACATATACAAAATAGTTAATATAATCTAAAAAAAAGTAATACATGTCAATATAATGAATATTACATATGATATTAATATTTTACTATAAAAAGAGTATTGTACCTAAAAATGATATTGTGTTCACATGGAATGAATTTAACAAATTTATATTACTTGCATTAAAAATGAGTATTGAATTGGTTGAACACATGTAGAAAATGAGTCTTATATATGCATATAAATAAATATGTATTGTAATATTCCAAAAGAGTATTAGATGCCGACACAATGTGTATTGCGCATGAAATTGGTGTTTAACAAAAAAATAATGCATTTTGTGTATTTGTAATATGTCTATGTGTACATTTTGTAACTTGTAAGTATAAAATCAATAGGGCACAATGCGACCACCGATGGCCTGATTTTGCCCTTGATGCGACTCCCAGCGCTCCTAGAGGGGATAGGCAACAGTGGTGGAACACACCACAGGCAGTCCGAACAAGGTAGATCTGGTGAGGACCTCCACACCTGCCGAGATGAAGCAATCCCTCTGCTGCCTGATAATTCGCCTGTAGGCGGACAAGGTAGGGTAGCAGTCGGGATCGTCTCTTCATAAGCGCTTGTATTGAACCGGCGGCGGCGGAGGCAGACGGTTGCATAGGCACGCCCGGATACATTTTGCCAGGTATGCATCAGCGCTCCATCGGGCCCGAACTGCCTAACACCCAAGTTCGTCGGGTGCAAACTGCCGTCGCTGCACGCCGGAGCGTGTTCGCCAATTCGACGGTTGAGCCAGACATGGTTGTCGCTGACATCCATCGAATATTCCAACAGATACCGGGACCGAGTCCTTCCTCTCATCCACTTGCCGTCACGTCCAGCCGCGACTGCATACACATGAATACTCCGAGCGAAGACGCGCGACAATGTCCCACGCCTCAACAAGGCAACCCTTACCGCACGGTGAGAATGCTTCAGATGCATGATGCGGGGACATTGGCAATCCCAATGTTCATCGCCCAAAGTCTGCTATTCTTGTCGCAAACTTGGGCACCTCACCAGGCGGTTTCCGCGATGCACTTAGACCCATGCCACTGCCAGATTTGAATAACAGAATGATCTTCCCCGGTCTTCCTATCGGAAATCCGGCACGAGGTGCGCCCCAGCACATACCTAGACGACTTTCTATCAAGCTTGCCTCCGACGTTTACAATAGGGATAGAAAACTCGAATCCCTCCAGTGTGCCATTGGGATTACATGGCCTAGGGGGATTTCCTGGGAAGATCTGAGCCCGTTTCTCAGGGCATGCTGGGGAAACGCTGTCGACATTTATCGTTTTTCACTTAGAAAAGCAGTCGTATTCTTCGCCTCAACACATGAAGCGAAGATGGAGCTCCACAGAGGCAGCATCGCTTACTAGGAGAAGCACATCACCATATCCTCCATGATCTATGCTGACGCCGGATCTCACAAGGAAGTTTTTTGGTTTTGGATAACCGATATCCCAATCGCTTACAGAGATAGAGGATCTGTTGAGAGCATCGCTAACTCTTTCGGCAAGCTGGTCTTCATTTCCAGCTGGCAGTGCACGCATGATGATCTCTCAGGCATACTCATACTTATTGAAGCATTCTCGGAGGACGTGCCACAATACATATCTCTCACTCATAAGGATCGACAGTCAGATGTCAAGTTGCACATGGTTGCTAGAGCCCCAATTCGAGAAAACGTGTTTGCTCTCACTGAGGTTGGCCAAGAGTTAGACATACCTTCAGCAGTGATGGACATCGATTTGCCCGAGCAGTTTGAGATCGTGGAGCAGGGAACACTATCTTCTCATACGACAGCACCTATAACACAAGTCGGTGTTCAGGTGCGCATATGACAGAACCTATAACACAAGCCGATGTTCAGGTGCGTAGCACGGTGCATCTCATGAATGAAGAAGAAGCGCATGTAGAAGAAGTGAGATCACTCTCCAACAGAATGGTGGTTAACGAAGATGGCATCAGATGTAGTTGCCGAGGCTATAAAACACAATGCAAAAATTGTGGAGACGATGACAATCACAATTCACAAGAACACAGGGAAATTTGTGCTGCTTGCAATGCATACAGCGTTTTCTGCTTGCAATGCATACAGCTCAATGAATTTGTTTCTCTCAAGCGCTTTGGTCAGAATATCAGCCATCTGATCACTAGTGTCAACATGATCGACATCCATTTTTCTTGACTCCATGCACTCTCTAATGTAATGGAACTTTGTGTCTATGTGCTTACTCCGGTCATGGAAAACCGGATTTTTGCAAAGTGCAATGGCACACTTGTTGTCTACCATCAATCGGAATGGTTGCTCCTCACATCCAATCAGCTCTCCAATGAGGCGGCTCAGCCAGACCCCTTGGCACGCTGCAGTTGCTGCTGCGACGTACTCAGCCTCGCAGGACGACAATGCAACAATCTTTTGCTTCTGCGAGGTCCAACTGATGATACTGCTTCCGATGAAGAAGACGATGCCTGACGTGCTCTTTCTGTCTTCAACGTCACCAGCAAGGTCGTTGTCACTGTATCCAACCAGTGCAAAACCTCCTTTCCCTGATTGGTAGCAACATCCAAACTTTAGAGTGCCTTTGATGTATCTAAGAATTTGCTTGACGGCTGCCCAATGCTTGCTGCTTGGGGCCTCCATATAGCGACTGCAAATCCCCACCACATAAGCTATGTCAGGCCGTGAGTTAACTAGGTACCGGAGACTGCCAATCACACTCCGATACGAAGTTGTATCTACAGTTGCACCTCCGTCCTTCTTGCTCAGCTTGAGTCGATTCTCCATTGGCGTATGACAAGGATTGCATTCTGTCATGCCGGCAAGTTCCAGAACCTTTGCTGCATAAGCACTTTGACATAAGGAGATTTCGCCATTCTCTTGATGTACTTCAATTCCCAAGTAATAACTAAGAAGGCCAACATCACTCATGCTAAATTTCCTCTTCATCTGTGCTTTGAACTCAACAATGTCTTGAACACTTGCGCCCGTGATGATTATATCATCCACATACACACCCACGAGTAAGCGGGAATGAGTATCTCCTCTACAGGGATGCATCCAGTTTTGCATTCCACGCACGTGGAGCTTGACGAAGCCCGTATAGTGCCTTGCGCAGCCTAAGAACTTTGTGCTCGCTGCCGCCGTAGATGAAACCTGGTGGTTGCTGAACGCAGACTTCCTCCGCGAGGTCGCCGTTCAAGAAGGCTGACTTTACGTCCATGTGGTGCACCTGCCATTTGTTTTGTTCTGCGAGCGCGAGCAGCAGGCGCATAGTTTCCATGCGCGCCACCGGAGCAAAAACCTCCTCAAAGTCCACCCCCGGGCGTTGGGTGTACCCTTTGGCGACAAGCCTTGCCTTGTGCTTGATGATGGTTCCAGTGGCATCCTTCTTTACCTTGAAGACCCACTTTAGACCAATGGCGTGATGGCTGGCCGGAAGCGACGTGAGTTCCCACGTCTTGTTTTTGATGATGGACTTCATCTCTTCCTCCATGGCACCCCTCCAGGATGCATCTCCAAGTGCGTCGCTCACGCTTGCAGGTTCTTCGGCAGCCCAGAGACAGAGATGGCTTTCCTCCACCTCCACGGCATCGTCGTTGTAGAAGTCTGTGACCCGTCGATAGTGGCGGGGCTGCGATTTAGTGTCTCGTGCCTCGTCATGTGTTGGCGGAGTGACATAATGTATCTGTGTCAGGCTCGGGCTCCGGTATGGCAGCTGTTGGTGATTGCGGCTCCGTCTCGTCTGGTTGGGGTGTCGGCGCCCGAGGTACAGTTGGTGTAGCTGAATTGGATTCTCTATAGAACACTGTGAATGTGGCCGACGTGATGTCCGTCGTTGCATCACTTCGTGAAACCCATGGACCCGAGGGACCCAGGGGCAGACACAGGCTGCCGCCCGCTTCCGCTTCACAGATTCACAAATCACAATACTCAGTCTCGACTCTCGGCAGTCTGGCTGAGCGGCTCTCGTCTCTGAAGTCCGAACCCTAGATCTGCGAGGACAGCGACTGCTAGTCTGCGACCCCAAGGAGGCTCGAGAGAGGGACGGCAACGCGACCTGCGTGAGAGCTCGAGAGAGGGACGGCGCGTCGGCGACACGACCAGAGGCACGGCAAGCATCTCTGGTTCGAGGTCGTGTGCAGCGAGTTGGGATTCGGTCTCCCTCTGATCGACGGTTCGAGGTCGAGTTGGCAAGCATCTCTGGTTTCCAGGTTGGTCGCCTCTCCGCCTCCCCGGTCTCCCTCTTCGCTCTCTCTCTCTCTCTTTGTGTGTGTGTCCCCATCACACCTCCTCAACGATATAGCAAAAAATTTGTTGATTCTCTCCGGTTTTTGGTTCTCGCAACAAATCACTACTGCTCCAGGTGCTCCTCATTCGCCCTCGACTCCCCCGCCGGCAATCTGGCTCTTTACTTTGTACCCAGCACGGCTGCCGTACCATCCCGGCTTGCCGTTGTTGCTGCTTCGGCCACACTTCCCCTGCTGCTGCGCTGGCTACGATGGCCCTTTGTACCCCCTCCTCTGCCATCCCTAGTGATCTCCTGTAACAGGGGAATCCAAACCCACGGAGAGTATACCATACTTAGATAGGTGTTCGTTTAGTTGGTATGCGGTTTTCTGCTTGCGCTTCTTTGCTTGCTTCCTGCCATTAGCAGTAGTAAACCATGATCTACTTTTTTATCCACCACCACACCACGTCTTGGTGGTGTTCCATTTCTCCCCCTTCCTAAATTATTGACATTCTTTTATTTCCCACCTATTTATCTACTTCTAGAAATATTTGCTTTTGAATTGCTGAAATGGTTTTTTATCTGTAGCTATTACGTAATACTTTAAGTTGAAATGCTTTTAATTGCTGGTTCAATTATGTAATACTGTAAGCTGAAATGAATGTCATTTGTTCAGTAACTGTGTTGGTTCCATTTACTGCCAACTATAACACTATTCATGATTTTTTAATAACTACAACTGTTAATGCTTTTGAATTGCTGGTTGTTATGGTTTCTGTATACTTCAGACTTAATAGATACCATGTCAAAAACAAAAGAGTGCTTTCTATACTCATGATTCTTAATAACTACAACTGTTAATGCTTTTGAATTGCTGGTTCAATTATGTAATACTGTAAGCTGAAATGAATGCCATTTGTTCAGTAACTGTGTTGGTTCCATTTACTTCCAACTATAACACTATTCATGATTTTTTTATAACTACAACTGTTAATGCTTTTGAATTTCTGGTTGGTATGGTTTCTGTATACTTCAGACTTATACTAATGGATCATGATATAACCATTAGGGTTAGGACCTATGTGAAAATCTACACACCTATAGTGTACCCGTTCATGATATAACCATTAGGGTTGTATATGAACAGTCCCCAGAACTTGGGACTATTTTTGAACGTTGTGATGACACTTAGGTAGTTAACACATACTTATTTCTTAATTCTAATAAAAACCCGACAACATTTCCCTACTTGTTCTCTGGATACACATGTAGAGTTATTTATAACTCTACATCGGGGTGTATTTGGAGAACTGGGGGGAAATGTTGCCGGATTTTTGTTAGAATTCAGAGATAAGTATGTGTTAGCTAGTGTGGTCACACGTTCAAAAATGGGTTAGGACCTATCTGAAAATCTACATGCCAATAGTGTACTCGTTCATGATATAACCATTAGGGTTGTAATAATATGTGGTTGGATCTACAGTTAACATTAATTTGTTTTGGGTATTATTAATTCTCAGGTTATTTGAATATGGATACTGAACCCACTGTTGGAGAGTCTACTCCTATTCCTATTGATCAATTTGAAGAAGAAAGTCAAATACAAAGTAATGTTGGAGGATCCACCAGTAGGAAAAGAAAAAGTAAAATTGATGTATGGAAAGAATTTACAAAGACCATAATAGATGGAGAGACCAAGGCTGTATGCAACCATTGTAGCAAACCACTATCTGGAGGTTCTAAAAATGGAACCAGTCATTTGCTCAAACATTTTCTCCGTTCCTGTCCTGCTAGGAAAGGTTTGGCTGAACAAAGTGTGACAAGCAATGCTGACCTAGCCGAAGGAATGATTATACTTACTAGTTCTTTTAGTCAAGAAGATGCTAGGAAAGAATTGGCTCGCATGATTGTAATGCATGAGTACCCTCTATCAATGGTGGATCATGTTGGATTTAGGAAATTCATAAAAATTCTTCAACCTAAGTTCACATGTCCATCTAGAAATACAACGAAGAGTGACATATTAACTGCATTTAAGTTAGAGAAGTCAAAGATGATTGGAGTGTTCGTTGATAATGATTCTAGGGTTGCAATCACCACAGATATGTGGACTTCTGACCATCAAAAGAGGGGATATATGGTCATCACCGCACATTACATCAATAGTGCATGGGAGCTATGTAGTTTGATCTTGAGGTTCCTTTATGTCCCATGTCCTCATACTAGAGAGGTATTGGGTTCTGCTCTGTTGGAAGGGTTGATGGATTGGAAGGTCCATAACAAGGTATCCACAATCACTTTGGATAATTGTTCCACAAATGATGCAATGATTAGAGAAATCAGAGAAATCCTTCCTCTTAATTCATTGATGCTATCTGGAAAAACCCTGCATATGCGTTGTTGCGCGCATATTCAGAATCTTATTGTAAAAGATGGGTTATCTGTCATCGAAGGTGGAACATAAAAGATCCGTGATAGTGTAGCCTATTGGACGGCTACACCAAAGAGAACAGAACAATTCAATGACACGGCCAAATTGCTTAAAGTTTCAACTGCAAAAAAACTTGTTCTTGACTGTCCTACGCGTTGGAACTCTACACTTCTTATGCTCCAAATCGCATCCACCTATCGGAGTGTTTTTTTCCGATTGAGCCAACGTGAACCAAATTATAAATCACTACCCTCAGATGATGAGTGGGATTTTTCTTCTGAGATATGTGATAAACTTCAAATTTTTCTCAATGCTACTGAGACTTTATCTGGAAGATTATATCCGACATCAAATTTGGGATTTAGCGAAATTTGTAGCATCAGGTTGCATTTGAACAATTGGTCTACATCAGATAGCAATGTAATAAAAAAATGGCCACTGCTATGATGGAAAAGTTCCTAAAGTATTGGAATGATATCCATGTTTTGATGGCGGTTGCTACAGTTTTAGATCCTAGATTTAAGATGAAGATGATCAAGTTCTGCTATGCAAAATTGTATGATGATGAAACTGCAAAGTCTGAGGAAGACAAAGTTCGCAAAGCATGCTCTGATTTGTTGTTAGAGTATCAAGCAAAACATATGTCTGATGATGTATCTTCTAGTCAATTCGTGTGTTCACAGTCTCCTAATGTATTACAAACAGCAAGACCAATTGATGTGGAATTCAAAGAATTCATAAGAAAAGAAAAAAGGACACTGACTGCCACCAAAATCGAGTTGGATATCTATCTGGAGGAAGACATTCAATCCATAGATGACAACTTTAACATTTTGCACTGGTGGAAAATGCATGGAGGGAGTTATCCAACGTTGAGAGAGATAGCTCGAGACATTTTAGCAATTCTTGTATCCACAGTGGCGTCTAAGTCAGTATTCAGCACAGGAGGTCGACTAATCAACCCTCATCGCAGTAGTCTTCTTCCAAAAATAGTTGAACCACTAATGTGCCTTCAAAGTTGGTTGTCCATGACTCATGGTATGGATGATACATATATATATTTTGTTATCCTTCAATCTCAATTGATATATTATGATTTTGAAATAGGGTCAGAAAATATCAGTATTTTCCTTGAATCTCAATTGATTATATTATAATTTTGAAATAGGGTCAGAAAATATCGGTACTTTCCTTGAATCTGTCGATGTGGAGACTGCAGGTACATTTAGTTAATACTTCATTTGTTGATATTATATGTTTGGTAAAGATGATGGTTTTTCGTTGCAGAATGTGATGTTGTAGAGTAGGTCGTCAAGTGGAGGACTATGCATACTAGTTATTTCCAGGTCTGCCAAGCTAAACTATTTCCTCTCTTTTCTACTTTTTCAACAAACTATTATTAATTGTTTGTGTTTGATGGCCGTGCTTCTATTTCATGGACGTTATTAATTGTTTGTGTTTGATGCACTTTTTTGGCACACTTTTTGGTTGTTCTTTGTAATACATATCATATTTATGTGCATAAGAATAATGTTCTTCCTTATTTTTTTTCTACAAACTACTATTGCCAAACTGTTGTTGCTGTGCAGATCAAAAAGCCACTTGTGCAAAATTTGAAGCAACAAAGTAGGAGATGTGAAGAGTTGTTTCAAACTTATCAATTAATTAGAAAGTAGACTTGTAGTTTAAAGAACTTACAATTCTAATCCTCGTTGGATTACTTGTGTATGTTTCAAATAGTTGTGTTCAAATTTGAAAAGGTGCTTGTCACAAACAGAATGCCAAACAATTTTTGCATGCTTTTGGTATTTCTTAAAATCTATGTTATTGGCATCAAGTTACAGCTATGAATATCAATGGTGTATGTTATAATAAGCTTTGTCAAATGGCCCACAGTTTTGCATCAAGCTACAGCTATGAACTGCCATTTCGCATCATCCATTCTGAGTTTTCTTTGGATATGTGGAGTTACCTGATGTTTGATTTGTGCTCAGTTGGATTTGAGAATTCTGAAGATATGGACGGCCGTTTCCTACAGTTTGGATTTGTCGCTCAGTTGCATTTGTTGCCAAATAACTCACTAATTTTAAGTGCCGGTACAAGATGCTAAACAGGAAATCTGATCTGTACAGGTCGGGTCCAATCCCTTGGGTCGGGTGCAAGCCCTTGGGTCGGGTCCAAAATGGGCAGGGCAAATATAGTAAAAAAATAAAGTTCAGGTATTTCGGGTCCCGGCGGGTCCTGACTTTCGGGTCGGGCCAAAGCGGATCGGGTAAATTTCGGGTCCACATTTTCAAAAAAAATTGGGTTGGGTCGGGTCCAGACCCTAAACCTGTCGGGTCGGGTCGGGTCTCGGGTCGGGTCCTGGAAACCCGACCCATTGCCAGACCTACTTCGTGTAGTCCAGTCCCAGGCACGCCGCTCCTCAAAGGGCACATTTGCTTTGTAGGATATAGTTGGATTTTGAAGATTACCGTATTTTGTTGATCCCGGTTTCAAGTAATCCCTGACTTCGAATAATTCAGCAATGCAAAACATTTTGTTTGGTAACATGGATGAGATTTCTGCATTTGTTAACGTCAGTGGGGACCATCAGTAGTGTAGCAGCGTCAGCAGCCTCTGACAGCCGTGTAAAAGAGATCCTAGAAGAATGGAGCGGTCAGCCTCCCTCGGCGTAACTCGGCGTCCCGCCGTTTTGAGATGGAAAAGGGAATCCAGCTGTTACTGCATACTAGAAAAGGTACCGGATTTTTCTAATTTCCCATCTCCATTAATCCAAACCTAAATTTCATCATGATGGATGCAAGATTACAATCCAATACAGTGAAGTACAGAAAACCAAACGTGCCCAAAGATGACATTCCTGGTGATATGTAGCTGCTTCCCTACTGGATCATAAACCCGATAGGCCTTCAAGCTCAGCTCATATCCAACAAACACTCCCGGCATCGAGCGATTAGTAAGCTTGTTCAGCCCAGGTCCCAAGTTCTTCACGTGTGCCACACATCCAAACGTCCGCATGTGGTGCACTGTGGGTTTCCTTTTGCGCCACACCTCATATGGCGTCTTGCTATCCACGCTCCTTGTCAGAGAACGATTAAGGATGTATATGGCAGTCTTGACCGCCTCTCCCCAGTACTTTTTCGGCATCTCCATGGACTTCAAGAGACATCACGCCATCTCGATGATCGTCTGATTCCTCCTCTCCACCACGCCATTTTTCTGTGGTGAATAAGGCATGGTGGTGTTGTGGTTGATGCCGTGATCTTCACAGAACTTGACAAATTCACCGGAGTTGAATTCCCCGCCGCAGTCTGAACGGAAAGCTAGCAATCTGCACTCACCTTCCGCTTCAGCTGCTGCCTTTATTTTTTTTTAAATAATGAAGTGCCTCATCTTTTGTTCTGAGCACTTCTAACCACATAAACCGACTAAGATCATCAACTACCAACAAGAAATACCTCTTACCTCCGGCAGTGGGTGGATTGATTGGCCCACAAAGATCTATGTGGACGAGTCCTAATAAGCGTCTGGCTCAAAACGATGTGACTCATGGGAATGACGTCTGGTGTTACTTCCCGACGACACATCCATTGCAGAACTCCTCTACGTGCTCGATGTTTGGCAAGCCGCGCACCATGTTCTTGCGAGAGAGGTCTCGCAGAGCCCGGAAGTGCAGGTGCCCAAAGCGACCATGCCACAACCAAGCGACGTCATTCTTTTGTGCCAGCAAGCATACCGGCTCCACCAAGTCGAGGTGCAAAGTATATAATCGATTTGGCATGTGGAACACTCGAGCGAGCACCTTCCGTGCACGATCCATGATGCAGAGCACGCCATTCTCAATGACAATTTTGCACCCATTCTCATCAAGCTGTCCAAGTGAGACGATGTTGCTGCGCAGGCTAGGAATGTAGTAGACATTGGAGAGTATGTGTTGGTCACCAGTGAGACACCGAAACACAACAGAACCTCTCCCGTGAATTCTCACTAGCGATCCATCACCAAAACGAACTGTGCCATGCACGGTCTCGTTGAGGTTGGAGAACGCCTTCTTATCCCCAGTCATGTGACTGCTCACGCCGGTATCTAGATACCACACACCTTTAGCAACAGTGGCTGGCACCACCTACTCCTCATTGAGATACACCGCCTGGGATGCATCATCTGCCACTTGTGACACGTTACAAATTTGTGCCATAAGCAAAGCAGGTTCATCATTTTCCTTCGGCTGGGCATGTGCTAGGTTGGCTTGCTCATGTCGCTCCTCATCTCGCTTCTTCTTGCGGCATTCCTTCTCCCAATGGCTCGGAATTCCACAATATCGACACTCTCCCTTCCTCTTCTCGCTCCACATGCACTTGTTTTACATTCATTTTTTCGGAAATGACAAGTTATGTTAACAAGTGGCATTAAAGCCCACACCATTTATTATAACCAGAGCCTAATTGAAAGAGAGGGGATAGGGAGAGAGAGCATGCGATGCTAAACACATTAAATGTGTATTTTGTATGATTTTAAAGTACTATTATGTGATACAATATGTAGTGTTTGTTATAATACATGTATCATCATCAACATATTTTCTGTCTTTGAAATATAACTAAATTTGTAGTCTACTATCAACTTGCAACTGGTTGAATTTTTTTTACAGTTGTCTAGTCTTATATATGGATTGATACATCTGTGTAATGTTCTTTCTGTAAATATATACTAAAACGTATATTAAAAATAAGTATATGTAATAGTCTATTGCGTATCAAATATATGTACTATGATATCTAAGAGTATTATATCCCCATACAATGAGCAAGTAAAATAAAATTATTGCTTAAATATGAAATATATTATTATATTAAAAAATGGTAATGTAGTCATGAAAAATGAGTATTTTATTTAAAAATGATAATGTGTATATCGAAATGAGTTCTATATTGAAGGAATACTTATATTATAGAAAATTTGTATTGATTTTATACATATACAAAATAGTTAATATAATCTTTAAAAAAGTAATACATGTCAATATAATGAATATTACATATGATATTAATATTTTACTATAAAAAGAGTATTGTACCTAAAAATGATATTGTGTTCACATGGAATGAATTTAACAAATTTATATTACTTGCATTAAAAATGAGTATTGAATTGGTTGAACACATGTAGAAAATGAGTCTTATATATGCATATAAATAAATATGTATTGTAATATTCCAAAAGAGTATTAGATGCCGACACAATGTGTATTGCGCATGAAATTGGTGTTTAACAAAAAAATAATGCATTTTGTGTATTTGTAATATGTCTATGTGTACATTTTGTAACTTGTAAGTATAAAATCAATAGGGCACAATGCGACCACCGATGGCCTGATTTTGCCCTTGATGCGACTCCCAGCGCTCCTAGAGGGGATAGGCAACAGTGGTGGAACACACCACAGGCAGTCCGAACAAGGTAGATCTGGTGAGGACCTCCACACCTGCCGAGATGAAGCAATCCCTCTGCTGCCTGATAATTCGCCTGTAGGCGGACAAGGTAGGGTAGCAGTCGGGATCGTCTCTTCATAAGCGCTTGTATTGAACCGGCGGCGGCGGAGGCAGACGGTTGCATAGGCACGCCCGGATACATTTTGCCAGGTATGCATCAGCGCTCCATCGGGCCCGAACTTCCTAACACCCAAGTTCGTCGGGTGCAAACTGCCGTCGCTGCACGCCGGAGCGTGTTCGCCAATTCGACGGTTGAGCCAGACATGGTTGTCGCTGACATCCATCGAATATTCCAACAGATACCGGGACCGAGTCCTTCCTCTCATCCACTTGCCGTCACGTCCAGCCGCGACTGCGTACACATGAATACTCCGAGCGAAGACGCGCGACAATGTCCCACGCCTCAACAAGGCAACCCTTACCGCACGGTGAGAATGCTTCAGATGCATGATGCGGGGACATTGGCAATCCCAATGTTCATCGCCCAAAGTCTGCTATTCTTGTCGCAAACTTGGGCACCTCACCAGGCGGTTGCCGCGATGCACTTAGACCCATGCCACTGCCAGATTTGAATAACAGAATGATCTTCCCCGGTCTTCCTATCGGAAATCCGGCACGAGGTGCGCCCCAGCACATACCTAGACGACTTTCTATCAAGCTTGCCTCCGACGTTTACAATAGGGATAGAAAACTCGAATCCCTCCAGTGTGCCATTGGGATTACATGGCCTAGGGGGATTTCCTGGGAAGATCTGAGCCCGTTTCTCAGGGCATGCTGGGGAAACGCTGTCGACATTTATCGTTTTTCACTTAGAAAAGCAGTCGTATTCTTCACCTCAACACATGAAGCGAAGATGGAGCTCCACAGAGGCAGCATCGCTTACTAGGAGAAGCACATCACCATATCCTCCATGATCTACGCTGACGCCGGATCTCACAAGGAAGTTTTTTGGTTTTGGATAACCGATATCCTAATCGCTTACAGAGATAGAGGATCTGTTGAGAGCATCGCTAACTCTTTCGGCAAGCTGGTCTTCATTTCCATCTGGCAGTGCGCGCATGATGATCTCTCAGGCATACTCGTACTTATTGAAGCATTCTCGGAGGACGTGCCACAATACATATCTCTCACTCATGAGGATCGACAGTCAGATGTCAAGTTGCACATGGTTGCTAGAGCCCCAATTCGAGAAAACGTGTTTGCTCTCACTGAGGTTGGCCAAGAGTTAGACATACCTTCAGCAGTGATGGACATCGATTTGCCCGAGCAGTTTGAGATCGTGGAGCAGGGAACACTATCTTCTCATACGACAGAACCTATAACACAAGTCGGTGTTCAGGTGCGCATATGACAGAACCTATAACACAAGCCGATGTTCAGGTGCGTAGCACGGTGCATCTCATGAATGAAGAAGAAGCGCATGTAGAAGAAGTGAGATCACTCTCCAACAGAATGGTGCTTAACGAAGATGGCATCAGATGTAGTTGCCGAGGCTACAAAACACAATGCAAAAATCGTGGAGATGATGACAATCACAATTCACAAGAACACAGGGAAATTTGTGCTGCTTGCAATGCATACAGCGTTTTCTGCTTGCAATGCATACAGCTCAATGAATCTCTCAAGCGCTTTGGTCAGAATATCAGCCATCTGATCACTAGTGTCAACATGATCGACATCCATTTTTCTTGACTCCATGCACTCTCTAATGTAATGGAACTTTGTGTCTATGTGCTTACTCCGGTCATGGAAAACCGGATTTTTGCAAAGTGCAATGGCACACTTGTTGTCTACCATCAATCGGAATGGTTGCTCCTCACATCCAATCAGCTCTCCAATGAGGCGGCTCAGCCAGACCCCTTGGCACGCTGCAGTTGCTGCTGCGACGTACTCAGCCTCGTAGGACGACAATGCAACAATCTTTTGCTTCTGCAAGGTCCAGCTGATGATACTGCTTCCGATGAAGAAGACGATGCCTGACGTGCTCTTTCTGTCTTCAACGTCACCAGCAAGGTCGTTGTCACTGTATCCAACCAGTGCAAAACCTCCTTTCCCTGATTGGTAGCAACATCCAAACTTTAGAGTGCCTTTGATGTATCTAAGAATTTGCTTGACGGCTGCCCAATGCTTGCTGCTTGGGGCCTCCATATAGCGACTGCAAATCCCCACCGCATAAGCTATGTCAGGCCGTGAGTTAACTAGGTACCGGAGACTGCCAATCACACTCCGATACGAAGTTGTATCTACAGTTGCACCTCCGTCCTTCTTGCTCAGCTTGAGTCGATTCTCCATCGGTGTATGACAAGGATTGCATTCTGTCATGCCGGCAAGTTCCAGAACCTTTGCTGCATAAGCACTTTGACATAAGGAGATTTCGCCATTCTCTTGATGTACTTCAATTCCCAAGTAATAACTAAGAAGGCCAAGATCACTCATGCTAAATTTCCTCTTCATCTGTGCTTTGAACTCAACAATGTCTTGAACACTTGCGCCCGTGATGATTATATCATCCACATACACACCCACGAGTAAGCGGGAATGAGTATCTCCTCTACAGGGATGCATCCAGTTTTGCATTCCACGCACGCGGAGCTTGACGAAGCCCGTATAGTGCCTTGCGCAGCCTAAGAACTTTGTGCTCGCTGCCGCCGTAGATGAAACCTGGTGGTTGCTGAACGCATACTTCCTCCGCGAGGTCGCCGTTCAAGAAGGATGACTTTACGTCCATGTGGTGCACCTGCCATTTGTTTTGTTCTGCGAGCGCGAGCAGCAGGCGCATAGTTTCCATGCGCGCCACCGGAGCAAAAACCTCCTCAAAGTCCACCCCCGGGCGTTGGGTGTACCCTTTGGCGACAAGCCTTGCCTTGTGCTTGATGATGGTTCCAGTGGCATCCTTCTTTACCTTGAAGACCCACTTTAGACCAATGGCGTGATGGCTGGCCGGAAGCGACGTGAGTTCCCACGTCTTGTTTTTGATGATGGACTTCATCTCTTCCTCCATGGCACCCCTCCAGGATGCATCTCCAAGTGCGTCGCTCACGCTTGCAGGTTCTTCGGCAGCCCAGAGACAGAGATGGCTTTCCTCCACCTCCACGGCATCGTCGTTGTAGAAGTCGGTGACCCGTCGATAGTGGCGGGGCTGCGATTCAGTGTCCCGTGCCTCGTCATGTGTTGGCGGAGTGACATAATGTATCTGTGTCAGGCTCGGGCTCCGGTATGGCAGCTGTTGGTGATTGCGGCTCCGTCTCGTCTGGTTGGGGTGTCGGCGCCCGAGGTACAGTTGGTGTAGCTGAATTGGATTCTCTATAGAACACTGTGAATGTGGCCGACGTGATGTCCGTCGTTGCATCACTTCGTGAAACCCATGGACCCGAGGGACCCAGGGGCAGACACAGGCTGCCGCCCGCTTCCGCTTCACAGATTCACAAATCACAATACTCAGTCTCGACTCTCGGCAGTCTGGCTGAGCGGCTCTCGTCTCTGAAGTCCGAACCCTAGATCTGCGAGGACAGCGACTGCTAGTCTGCGACCCCAAGGAGGCTCGAGAGAGGGACGGCAACGCGACCTGCGTGAGAGCTCGAGAGAGGGACGGCGCGTCGGCGACACGACCAGCGGCACGGCAAGCATCTCTGGTTCGAGGTCGTGTGCAGTGAGTTGGGATTCGGTCTCCCTCTGATCGACGGTTCGAGGTCGAGTTGGCAAGCATCTCTGGTTTCCAAGTTGGTCGCCTCTCCGCCTCCCCGGTCTCCCTCTTCGCTCTCTCTCTCTCTCTTTGTGTGTGTGTCCCCATCACACCTCCTCAACGATATAGCAAAAAATTTGTTGATTCTCTCCGGTTTTTGGTTCTCGCAACAAATCACTACTGCTCCAGGTGCTCCTCATTCGCCCTCGACTCCCCCGCCGGCAATCTGGCTCTTTACTTTGTACCCAGCACGGCTGCCGTACCATCCCGGCTTGCCGTTGTTGCTGCTTCGGCCACACTTCCCCTGCTGCTGCGCCGGCTACGATGGCCCTTTGTACCCCCTCCTCTGCCATCCCTAGTGATCTCCTGTAACAGGGGAATCCAAACCCACGGAGAGTATACCATACTTAGATAGGTGTTCGTTTAGTTGGTATGCGGTTTTCTGCTTGCGCTTCTTTGCTTGCTTCCTGCCATTAGCAGTAGTAAACCATGATCTACTTTTTTATCCACCACCACACCACGTCTTGGTGGTGTTCCATTTCTCCCCCTTCCTAAATTATTGACATTCTTTTATTTCCCACCTATTTATCTACTTCTAGAAATATTTGCTTTTGAATTGCTGAAATGGTTTTTTATCTGTAGCTATTACGTAATACTTTAAGTTGAAATGCTTTTAATTGCTGGTTCAATTATGTAATACTGTAAGCTGAAATGAATGTCATTTGTTCAGTAACTGTGTTGGTTCCATTTACTGCCAACTATAACACTATTCATGATTTTTTAATAACTACAACTGTTAATGCTTTTGAATTGCTGGTTGTTATGGTTTCTGTATACTTCAGACTTAATAGATACCATGCCAAAAACAAAAGAGTGCTTTCTATACTCATGATTCTTAATAACTACAACTGTTAATGCTTTTGAATTGCTGGTTCAATTATGTAATACTGTAAGCTGAAATGAATGCCATTTGTTCAGTAACTGTGTTGGTTCCATTTACTGCCAACTATAACACTATTCATGATTTTTTTATAACTACAACTGTTAATGCTTTTGAATTGCTGGTTGGTATGGTTTCTGTATACTTCAGACTTATACTAATGGATCATGATATAACCATTAGGGTTAGGACCTATGTGAAAATCTACACACCTATAGTGTACCCGTTCATGATATAACCATTAGGGTTGTATATGAACAGTCCCCAGAACTTGGGACTATTTTTGAACGTTGTGATGACACTTAGGTAGTTAACACATACTTATTTCTTAATTCTAACAAAAACCCGACAACATTTCCCTACTTGTTCTCTGGATACACATGTAGAGTTATTTATAACTCTACATCGGGGTGTATTTGGAGAACTGGGGGGAAATGCTGCCGGATTTTTGTTAGAATTCAGAGATAAGTATGTGTTAGCTAGTGTGGTCACACGTTCAAAAATGGGTTAGGACCTATCTGAAAATCTACATGCCAATAGTGTACCCGTTCATGATATAACCATTAGGGTTGTAATAATATGTGGTTGGATCTACAGTTAACATTAATTTGTTTTGGGTATTATCAATTCTCAGGTTATTTGAATATGGATACTGAACCCACTGTTGGAGAGTCTACTCCTATTCCTATTGATCAATTTGAAGAAGAAAGTCAAATACAAAGTAATGTTGGAGGATCCACCAGTAGGAAAAGAAAAAGTAAAATTGATGTATGGAAAGAATTTACAAAGACCATAATAGATGGAGAGACCAAGGCTGTATGCAACCATTGTAGCAAACCACTATCTGGAGGTTCTAAAAATGGAACCAGTCATTTGCTCAAACATTTTCTCCGTTCCTGTCCTGCTAGGAAAGGTTTGGCTGAACAAAGTGTGACAAGCAATGCTGACCTAGCCGAAGGAATGATTATACTTACTAGTTCTTTTAGTCAAGAAGATGCTAGGAAAGAATTGGCTCGCATGATTGTAATGCATGAGTACCCTCTATCAATGGTGGATCATGTTGGATTTAGGAAATTCATAAAAATTCTTCAACCTAAGTTCACATGTCCATCTAGAAATACAACGAAGAGTGACATATTAACTGCATTTAAGTTAGAGAAGTCAAAGATGATTGGAGTGTTCGTTGATAATGATTCTAGGGTTGCAATCACCACAGATATGTGGACTTCTGACCATCAAAAGAGGGGATATATGGTCATCACCGCACATTACATCAATAGTGCATGGGAGCTATGTAGTTTGATCTTGAGGTTCCTTTATGTCCCATGTCCTCATACTAGAGAGGTATTGGGTTCTGCTCTGTTGGAAGGGTTGATGGATTGGAAGGTCCATAACAAGGTATCCACAATCACTTTGGATAATTGTTCCACAAATGATGCAATGATTAGAGAAATCAGAGAAATCCTTCCTCTTAATTCATTGATGCTATCTGGAAAAACCCTGCATATGCGTTGTTGCGCGCATATTCAGAATCTTATTGTAAAAGATGGGTTATCTGTCATCGAAGGTGGAACATAAAAGATCCGTGATAGTGTAGCCTATTGGACGGCTACACCAAAGAGAACAGAACAATTCACTGACACAGCCAAATTGCTTAAAGTTTCAACTGCAAAAAAACTTGTTCTTGACTGTCCTACGCGTTGGAACTCTACACTTCTTATGCTCCAAATCGCATCCACCTATCGGAGTGTTTTTTTCCGATTGAGCCAACGTGAACCAAATTATAAATCACTACCCTCAGATGATGAGTGGGATTTTTCTTCTGAGATATGTGATAAACCTCAAATTTTTCTCAATGCTACCGAGACTTTATCTGGAAGATTATATCCGACATCAAATTTGGGATTTAGCGAAATTTGTAGCATCAGGTTGCATTTGAACAATTGGTCTACATCAGATAGCAATGTAATAAAAAAATGGCCACTGCTATGATGGAAAAGCTCCTAAAGTATTGGAATGATATCCATGTTTTGATGGTGGTTGCTACAGTTTTAGATCCTAGATTTAAGATGAATATGATCAAGTTCTGCTATGCAAAATTGTATGATGATGAAACTGCAAAGTCTGAGGAAGACAAAGTTTGCAAAGCATGCTCTGATTTGTTGTTAGAGTATCAAGCAAAACATATGTCTGATGATGTATCTTCTAGTCAATTCGTGTGTTCACAGTCTCCTAATGTATTACAAACAGCAAGACCAATTGATGTGGAATTCAAAGAATTCATAAGAAAAGAAAAAAGGACACTGACTGCCACCAAAATCGAGTTGGATATCTATCTGGAGGAAGACATTCAATCCATAGATGACAACTTTAACATTTTGCACTGGTGGAAAATGCATGGAGGGAGTTATCCAACGTTGAGAGAGATAGCTCGAGACATTTTAGCAATTCTTGTATCCACAGTGGCGTCTAAGTCAGTATTCAGCACAGGAGGTCGACTAATCAACCCTCATCGTAGTAGTCTTCTTCCAAAAATAGTTGAACCACTAATGTGCCTTCAAAGTTGGTTGTCCATGACTCATGGTATGGATGATACATATATATATTTTGTTATCCTTCAATCTCAATTGATATATTATGATTTTGAAATAGGGTCAGAAAATATCAGTATTTTCCTTGAATCTCAATTGATTATATTATAATTTTGAAATAGGGTCAGAAAATATCGGTACTTTCCTTGAATCTGTCGATGTGGAGACTGCAGGTACATTTAGTTAATACTTCATTTGTTGATATTATATGTTTGGTAAAGATGATGGTTTTTCGTTGCAGAATGTGATGTTGTAGAGTAGGTCGTCAAGTGGAGGACTATGCATACTAGTTATTTCCAGGTCTGCCAAGCTAAACTATTTCCTCTCTTTTCTACTTTTTCAACAAACTATTATTAATTGTTTGTGTTTGATGGCCGTGCTTCTATTTCATGGACGTTATTAATTGTTTGTGTTTGATGCACTTTTTTGGCACACTTTTTGGTTGTTCTTTGTAATACATATCATATTTATGTGCATAAGAATAATGTTCTTCCTTATTTTTTTTCTAAAAACTACTATTGCCAGACTGTTGTTGCTGTGCAGATCAAAAAGCCACTTGTGCAAAATTTGAAGCAACAAAGTAGGAGATGTGAAGAGTTGTTTCAAACTTATCAATTAATTAGAAAGTAGACTTGTAGTTTAAAGAACTTACAATTCTAATCCTCGTTGGATTACTTGTGTATGTTTCAAATAGTTGTGTTCAAATTTGAAAAGGTGCTTGTCACAAACAGAATGCCAAACAATTTTTGCATGCTTTTGGTATTTCTTAAAATCTATGTTATTGGCATCAAGTTACAGCTATGAATATCAATGGTGTATGTTATAATAAGCTTTGTCAAATGGCCCACAGTTTTGCATCAAGCTACAGCTATGAACTGCCATTTCGCATCATCCATTCTGAGTTTTCTTTGGATATGTGGAGTTACCTGATGTTTGATTTGTGCTCAGTTGGATTTGAGAATTCTGAAGATATGGACGGCCGTTTCCTACAGTTTGGATTTGTCGCTCAGTTGCATTTGTTGCCAAATAACTCACTAATTTTAAGTGCCGGTACAAGATGCTAAACAGGAAATCTGATCTGTACAGGTCGGGTCCAATCCCTTGGGTCGGGTGCAAGCCCTTGGGTCGGGTCCAAAATGGGCAGGGCAAATATAGTAAAAAAATAAAGTTCAGGTATTTCGGGTCCCGGCGGGTCCTGACTTTCGGGTCGGGCCAAAGCGGATCGGGTAAATTTCGGGTCCACATTTTCAAAAAAAATTGGGTTGGGTCGGGTCCAGACCCTAAACCTGTCGGGTCGGGTCGGGTCTCGGGTCGGGTCCTGGAAACCCGACCCATTGCCAGACCTACTTCGTGTAGTCCAGTCCCAGGCACGCCGCTCCTCAAAGGGCACATTTGCTTTGTAGGATATAGTTGGATTTTGAAGATTACCGTATTTTGTTGATCCCGGTTTCAAGTAATCCCTGACTTCGAATAATTCAGCAATGCAGAACATTTTGTTTGGTAACATGGATGAGATTTCTGCATTTGTTAACGTCAGTGGGGACCATCAGTAGTGTAGCAGCGTCAGCAGCCTCTGACAGCCGTGTAAAAGAGATCCGAGAAGAATGGAGCGGTCAGCCTCCCTCGGCGTAACTCGGCGTCCCGCCGTTTTGAGATGGAAAAGGGAATCCAGCTGTTACTGCATACTAGAAAAGGTATCGGATTTTTCTAATTTCCCATCTCCATTAATCCAAACCTAAATTTCATCATGATGGATGCAAGATTACAATCCAATACAGCGAAGTACAGAAAACCAAACGTGCCCAAAGATGACATTCCTGGTGATATGTAGCCGCTTCCCTACTGGATCATAAACCCGATAGGCCTTCGAGCTCAGCTCATATCCAACAAACACTCCCGGCGTCGAGCGATTAGTAAGCTTGTTCAGCCCAGGTCCCAAGTTCTTCACGTGTGCCACACATCCAAACGTCCGCATGTGGTGCACTGTGGGTTTCCTTTTGCGCCACACCTCATATGGCGTCTTGCTATCCACGCTCCTTGTCAGAGAACGATTAAGGATGTATATGGCAGTCTTGACCGCCTCTCCCCAGTACTTTTTCGGCATCTCCATGGACTTCAAGAGACATCACGCCATCTCGATGACCGTCTGATTCCTCCTCTCCACCACACCATTTTTCTGTGGTGAATAAGGCATGGTGGTGTTGTGGTTGATGCCGTGATCTTCACAGAACTTGACAAATTCACCGGAGTTGAATTCCCCGCCGCAGTCTGAACGGAAAGCTAGCAATCTGCACTCACCTTCCGCTTCAGCTGCTGCCTTTATTTTTTTTTAAATAATGAAGTGCCTCATCTTTTGTTCTGAGCACTTCTAACCACATAAACCGACTAAGATCATCAACTACCAACAAGAAATACCTCTTACCTCCGGCAGTGGGTGGAGTGATTGGCCCACAAAGATCTATGTGGATGAGTCCTAATAAGCGTCTGGCTCAAAACGATGTGACTCATGGGAATGACGTCTGGTGTTACTTCCCGATGACACATCCATTGCAGAACTCCTCTACGTGCTCGATGTTTGGCAAGCCGCGCACCATGTTCTTGCGAGAGAGGTCTCGCAGAGCCCGGAAGTGCAGGTGCCCAAAGCGACCATGCCACAACCAAGCGACGTCATTCTTTTGTGCCAGCAAGCATACCGGCTCCACCAAGTCGAGGTGCAAAGTATATAATCGATTTGGCGTGCGGAACACTCGAGCGAGCACCTTCCGTGCACGATCCATGATGCAGAGCACGCCATTCTCAATGACAATTTTGCACCCATTCTCATCAAGCTGTCCAAGCGAGACGATGTTGCTGCGCAGGCTAGGAATGTAGTAGACATTGGAGAGTATGCGTTGGTCACCAGTGAGACACCGAAACACAACAGAACCTCTCCCGTGAATTCTCACTAGCGATCCATCACCAAAACGAACTGTGCCATGCACGGTCTCGTTGAGGTTGGAGAACGCCTTCTTATCCCCAGTCATGTGACTGCTCACGCCGGTATCTAGATACCACACACCTTTAGCAACAGTGGCTGGCACCACCTACTCCTCATTGAGATACACCGCCTGGGATGCATCATCTGCCACTTGTGACACGTTACAAATTTGTGCCATAAGCAAAGCAGGTTCATCATTTTCCTTCGGCTGGGCATGTGCTAGGTTGGCTTGCTCATGTCGCTCCTCATCTCGCTTCTTCTTGCGGCATTCCTTCTCCCAATGGCTCGGAATTCCACAATATCGACACTCTCCCTTCCTCTTCTCGCTCCACATGCACTTGTTTTACATTCATTTTTTCGGAAATGACAAGTTATGTTAACAAGTGGCATTAAAGCCCACACCATTTATTATAACCAGAGCCTAATTGAAAGAGAGGGGATAGGGAGAGAGAGCATGCGATGCTAAACACATTAAATGTGTATTTTGTATGATTTTAAAGTACTATTATGTGATACAATATGTAGTGTTTGTTATAATACATGTATCATCATCAACATATTTTCTGTCTTTGAAATATAACTAAATTTGTAGTCTACTATCAACTTGCAACTGGTTGAATTTTTTTTACAGTTGTCTAGTCTTATATATGGATTGATACATCTGTGTAATGTTCTTTCTATAAATATATACTAAAACGTATATTAAAAATAAGTATATGTAATAGTCTATTGCGTATCAAATATATGTACTATGATATCTAAGAGTATTATATCCCCATACAATGAGCAAGTAAAATAAAATTATTGCTTAAATATGAAATATATTATTATATTAAAAAATGGTAATGTAGTCATGAAAAATGAGTATTTTATTTAAAAATGATAATGTGTATATCGAAATGAGTTCTATATTGAAGGAATACTTATATTATAGAAAATTTGTATTGATTTTATACATATACAAAATAGTTAATATAATCTTAAAAAAAGTAATACATGTCAATATAATGAATATTACATATGATATTAATATTTTACTATAAAAAGAGTATTGTACCTAAAAATGATATTGTGTTCACATGGAATGAATTTAACAAATTTATATTACTTGCATTAAAAATGAGTATTGAATTGGTTGAACACATGTAGAAAATGAGTCTTATATATGCATATAAATAAATATGTATTGTAATATTCCAAAAGAGTATTAGATGCCGACACAATGTGTATTGCGCATGAAATTGGTGTTTAACAAAAAAATAATGCATTTTGTGTATTTGTAATATGTCTATGTGTACATTTTGTAACTTGTAAGTATAAAATCAATAGGGCACAATGCGACCACCGATGGCCTGATTTTGCCCTTGATGCGACTCCCAGCGCTCCTAGAGGGGATAGGCAACAGTGGTGGAACACACCACAGGCAGTCCGAACAAGGTAGATCTGGTGAGGACCTCCACACCTGCCGAGATGAAGCAATCCCTCTGCTGCCTGATAATTCACCTGTAGGCGGACAAGGTAGGGTAGCAGTCGGGATCGTCTCTTCATAAGCGCTTGTATTGAACCGGCGGCGGCGGAGGCAGACGGTTGCATAGGCACGCCCGGATACATTTTGCCAGGTATGCATCAGCGCTCCATCGGGCCCGAACTGCCTAACACCCAAGTTCGTCGGGTGCAAACTGCCGTCGCTGCACGCCGGAGCGTGTTCGCCAATTCGACGGTTGAGCCAGACATGGTTGTCGCTGACATCCATCGAATATTCCAACAGATACCGGGACCGAGTCCTTCCTCTCATCCACTTGCCGTCACGTCCAGCCGCGACTGCGTACACATGAATACTCCGAGCGAAGACGCGCGACAATGTCCCACGCCTCAACAAGGCAACCCTTACCGCACGGTGAGAATGCTTCAGAGGCATGATGCGGGGACATTGGCAATCCCAATGTTCATCGCCCAAAGTCTGCTATTCTTGTCGCAAACTTGGGCACCTCACCAGGCGGTTGCCGCGATGCACTTAGACCCATGCCACTACCAGATTTGAATAACAGAATGATCTTCCCCGGTCTTCCTATCGGAAATCCGGCACGAGGTGCGCCCCAGCACATACCTAGACGACTTTCTATCAAGCTTGCCTCCGACGTTTACAATAGGGATAGAAAACTCGAATCCCTCCAGTGTGCCATTGGGATTACATGGCCTAGGGGGATTTCCTGGGAAGATCTGAGCCCGTTTCTCAGGGCATGCTGGGGAAACGCTGTCGACATTTATCGTTTTTCACTTAGAAAAGCAGTCGTATTCTTCGCCTCAACACATGAAGCGAAGATGGAGCTCCACAGAGGCAGCATCGCTTACTAGGAGAAGCACATCACCATATCCTCCATGATCTACGCTGACGCCGGATCTCACAAGGAAGTTTTTTGGTTTTGGATAACCGATATCCCAATCGCTTACAGAGATAGAGGATCTGTTGAGAGCATCGCTAACTCTTTCGGCAAGCTGGTCTTCATTTCCAGCTGGCAGTGCGCGCATGATGATCTCTCAGGCATACTCGTACTTATTGAAGCATTCTCGGAGGACGTGCCACAATACATATCTCTCACTCATGAGGATCGACAGTCAGATGTCAAGTTGCACATGGTTGCTAGAGCCCCAATTCGAGAAAACGTGTTTGCTCTCACTGAGGTTGGCCAAGAGTTAGACATACCTTCAGCAGTGATGGACATCGATTTGCCCGAGCAGTTTGAGATCGTGGAGCAGGGAACACTATCTTCTCATACGACAGAACCTATAACACAAGTCGGTGTTCAGGTGTGCATATGACAGAACCTATAACACAAGCCGATGTTCAGGTGCGTAGCACGGTGCATCTCATGAATGAAGAAGAAGCGCATGTAGAAGAAGTGAGATCACTCTCCAACAGAATGGTGCTTAACGAAGATGGCATCAGATGTAGTTGCCGAGGCTACAAAACACAATGCAAAAATCGTGGAGACGATGACAATCACAATTCACAAGAACATAGGGAAATTTGTGCTGCTTGCAATGCATACAGCGTTTTCTGCTTGCAATGCATACAGCTCAATGAATTTGTTTCTCTCAAGCGCTTTGGTCAGAATATCAGCCATCTGATCACTAGTGTCAACATGATCGACATCCATTTTTCTTGACTCCATGCACTCTCTAATGTAATGGAACTTTGTGTCTATGTGCTTACTCCGGTCATGGAAAACCGGATTTTTGCAAAGTGCAATGGCACACTTGTTGTCTACCATCAATCGGAATGGTTGCTCCTCACATCCAATCAGCTCTCCAATGAGGCGGCTCAGCCAGACCCCTTGGCACGTTGCAGTTGCTGCTGCGACGTACTCAGCCTCGCAGGACGACAATGCAACAATCTTTTGCTTCTGCGAGGTCCAGCTGATGATACTGCTTCCGATGAAGAAGACGATGCCTGACGTGCTCTTTCTGTCTTCAACGTCACCAGCAAGGTCGTTGTCACTGTATCCAACCAGTGCAAAACCTCCTTTCCCTGATTGGTAGCAACATCCAAACTTTAGAGTGCCTTTGATGTATCTAAGAATTTGCTTGACGGCTGCCCAATGCTTGCTGCTTGGGGCCTCCATATAGCGACTGCAAATCCCCACCGCATAAGCTATGTCAGGCCGTGAGTTAACTAGGTACCGGAGACTGCCAATCACACTCCGATACGAAGTTGTATCTACAGTTGCACCTCCGTCCTTCTTGCTCAGCTTGAGTCGATTCTCCATCGGCGTATGACAAGGATTGCATTCTGTCATGCCGGCAAGTTCCAGAACCTTTGCTGCATAAGCACTTTGACATAAGGAGATTTCGCCATTCTCTTGATGTACTTCAATTCCCAAGTAATAACTAAGAAGGCCAAGATCACTCATGCTAAATTTCCTCTTCATCTGTGCTTTGAACTCAACAATGTCTTGAACACTTGCGCCCGTGATGATTATATCATCCACATACACACCCACGAGTAAGCGGGAATGAGTATCTCCTCTACAGGGATGCATCCAGTTTTGCATTCCACGCACGCGGAGCTTGACGAAGCCCGTATAGTGCCTTGCGCAGCCTAAGAACTTTGTGCTCGCTGCCGCCGTAGATGAAACCTGGTGGTTGCTGAACGCAGACTTCCTCCGCGAGGTCGCCGTTCAAGAAGGCTGACTTTACATCCATGTGGTGCACCTGCCATTTGTTTTGTTCTGCGAGCGCGAGCAGCAGGCGCATAGTTTCCATGCGCGCCACCGGAGCAAAAACCTCCTCAAAGTCCACCCCCGGGCGTTGGGTGTACCCTTTGGTGACAAGCCTTGCCTTGTGCTTGATGATGGTTCCAGTGGCATCCTTCTTTACCTTGAAGACCCACTTTAGACCAATGGCGTGATGGCTGGCCGGAAGCGACGTGAGTTCCCACGTCTTGTTTTTGATGATGGACTTCATCTCTTCCTCCATGGCACCCCTCCAGGATGCATCTCCAAGTGCGTCGCTCACGCTTGCAGGTTCTTCGGCAGCCCAGAGATAGAGATGGCTTTCCTCCACCTCCACGGCATCGTCGTTGTAGAAGTCTGTGACCCGTCGATAGTGGCGGGGCTGCGATTCAGTGTCTCGTGCCTCGTCATGTGTTGGCGGAGTGACATAATGTATCTGTGTCAGGCTCGGGCTCCGGTATGGCAGCTGTTGGTGATTGCGGCTCCGTCTCGTCTGGTTGGGGTGTCGGCGCCCGAGGTACAGTTGGTGTAGCTGAATTGGATTCTCTATAGAACACTGTGAATGTGGCCGACGTGATGTCCGTCGTTGCATCACTTCGTGAAACCCATGGACCCGAGGGACCCAGGGGCAGACACAGGCTTCCGCCCGCTTCCGCTTCATAGATTCACAAATCACAATACTCAGTCTCAACTCTCGGCAGTCTGGCTGAGCGGCTCTCGTCTCTGAAGTCCGAACCCTAGATCTGCGAGGACAGCGACTGCTAGTCTGCGACCCCAAGGAGGCTCGAGAGAGGGACGGCGACGCGACCTGCGTGAGAGCTCGAGAGAGGGACGCCGCGTCGGCGACACGACCAGCGGCACAGCAAGCATCTCTGGTTCGAGGTCGTGTGCAGCGAGTTGGGATTCGGTCTCCCTCTGATCGACGGTTCGAGGTCGAGTTGGCAAGCATCTCTGGTTGCCAGGTTGGTCGCCTCTCCGCCTCCCCGGTCTCCCTCTTCGCTCTCTCTCTCTCTCTTTGTGTGTGTGTCCCCGTCACACCTCCTCAACGATATAGCAAAAAATTTGTTGATTCTCTCCGGTTTTTGGTTCTCGCAACAAATCACTACTGCTCCAGGTGCTCCTCATTCGCCCTCGACTCCCCCGCCGGCAATCTGGCTCTTTACTTTGTACCCAGCACGGCTGCCGTACCATCCCGGCTTGCCGTTGTTTCTTCTTCGGCCACACTTCCCCTGCTGCTGCGCCGGCTACGATGGCCCTTTGTACCCCCTCCTCTGCCATCCCTAGTGATCTCCTGTAACAGGGGAATCCAAACCCACGGAGAGTATACCATACTTAGATAGGTGTTCGTTTAGTTGGTATGCGGTTTTCTGCTTGCGCTTCTTTGCTTGCTTCCTGCCATTAGTAGTAGTAAACCATGATCTACTTTTTTATCCACCACCACACCACGTCTTGGTGGTGTTCCATTTCTCCCCCTTCCTAAATTATTGACATTCTTTTATTTCCCACCTATTTATCTACTTCTAGAAATATTTGCTTTTGAATTGCTGAAATGGTTTTTTATCTGTAGCTATTACGTAATACTTTAAGTTGAAATGTTTTTAATTGCTGGTTCAATTATGTAATACTGTAAGCTGAAATGAATGTCATTTGTTCAGTAACTGTGTTGGTTCCATTTACTGCCAACTATAACACTATTCATGATTTTTTAATAACTACAACTGTTAATGCTTTTGAATTGCTGGTTGTTATGGTTTCTGTATACTTCAGACTTAATAGATACCATGCCAAAAACAAAAGAGTGCTTTCTATACTCATGATTCTTAATAACTACAACTGTTAATGCTTTTGAATTGCTGGTTCAATTATGTAATACTGTAAGCTGAAATGAATGCCATTTGTTCAGTAACTGTGTTGGTTCCATTTACTGCCAACTATAACACTATTCATGATTTTTTTATAACTACAACTGTTAATGCTTTTGAATTGCTGGTTGATATGGTTTCTGTATACTTCAGACTTATACTAATGGATCATGATATAACCATTAGGGTTAGGACCTATGTGAAAATCTACACACCTACAGTGTACCCGTTCATGATATAACCATTAGGGTTGTATATGAACAGTCCCCAGAACTTGGGACTATTTTTGAACGTTGTGGTGACACTTAGGTAGTTAACACATACTTATTTCTTAATTCTAACAAAAACCCGACAACATTTCCCTACTTGTTCTCTGGATACACATGTAGAGTTATTTATAACTCTACATCGGGGTGTATTTGGAGAACTGGGGGGAAATGCTGCCGGATTTTTGTTAGAATTCAGAGATAAGTATGTGTTAGCTAGTGTGGTCACACGTTCAAAAATGGGTTAGGACCTATCTGAAAATCTACATGCCAATAGTGTACCCGTTCATGATATAACCATTAGGGTTGTAATAATATGTGGTTGGATCTACAGTTAACATTAATTTGTTTTGGGTATTATCAATTCTCAGGTTATTTGAATATGGATACTGAACCCACTGTTGGAGAGTCTACTCCTATTCCTATTGATCAATTTGAAGAAGAAAGTCAAATACAAAGTAATGTTGGAGGATCCACCAGTAGGAAAAGAAAAAGTAAAATTGATGTATGGAAAGAATTTACAAAGACCATAATAGATGGAGAGACCAAGGCTGTATGCAACCATTGTAGCAAACCACTATCTGGAGGTTCTAAAAATGGAACCAGTCATTTGCTCAAACATTTTCTCCGTTCCTGTCCTGCTAGGAAAGGTTTGGCTGAACAAAGTGTGACAAGCAATGCTGACCTAGCCGAAGGAATGATTATACTTACTAGTTCTTTTAGTCAAGAAGATGCTAGGAAAGAATTGGCTCGCATGATTGTAATGCATGAGTACCCTCTATCAATGGTGGATCATGTTGGATTTAGGAAATTCATAAAAATTCTTCAACCTAAGTTCACATGTCCATCTAGAAATACAACGAAGAGTGACATATTAACTGCATTTAAGTTAGAGAAGTCAAAGATGATTGGAGTGTTCGTTGATAATGATTCTAGGGTTGCAATCACCACAGATATGTGGACTTCTGACCATCAAAAGAGGGGATATATGGTCATCACCGCACATTACATCAATAGTGCATGGGAGCTATGTAGTTTGATCTTGAGGTTCCTTTATGTCCCATGTCCTCATACTAGAGAGGTATTGGGTTCTGCTCTGTTGGAAGGGTTGATGGATTGGAAGGTCCATAACAAGGTATCCACAATCACTTTGGATAATTGTTCCACAAATGATGCAATGATTAGAGAAATCAGAGAAATCCTTCCTCTTAATTCATTGATGCTATCTGGAAAAACCCTGCATATGCGTTGTTGCGCGCATATTCAGAATCTTATTGTAAAAGATGGGTTATCTGTCATCGAAGGTGGAACATAAAAGATCCGTGATAGTGTAGCCTATTGGACGGCTACACCAAAGAGAACAGAACAATTCAATGACACGGCCAAATTGCTTAAAGTTTCAACTGCAAAAAAACTTGTTCTTGACTGTCCTACGCGTTGGAACTCTACACTTCTTATGCTCCAAATCGCATCCACCTATCGGAGTGTTTTTTTCCGATTGAGCCAACGTGAACCAAATTATAAATCACTACCCTCAGATGATGAGTGGGATTTTTCTTCTGAGATATGTGATAAACCTCAAATTTTTCTCAATGCTACCGAGACTTTATCTGGAAGATTATATCCGACATCAAATTTGGGATTTAGCGAAATTTGTAGCATCAGGTTGCATTTGAACAATTGGTCTACATCAGATAGCAATGTAATAAAAAAATGGCCACTGCTATGATGGAAAAGCTCCTAAAGTATTGGAATGATATCCATGTTTTGATGGCGGTTGCTACAGTTTTAGATCCTAGATTTAAGATGAATATGATCAAGTTCTGCTATGCAAAATTGTATGATGATGAAACTGCAAAGTCTGAGGAAGACAAAGTTCGCAAAGCATGCTCTGATTTGTTGTTAGAGTATCAAGCAAAACATATGTCTGATGATGTATCTTCTAGTCAATTCGTGTGTTCACAGTCTCCTAATGTATTACAAACAGCAAGACCAATTGATGTGGAATTCAAAGAATTCATAAGAAAAGAAAAAAGGACACTGACTGCCACCAAAACTGAGTTGGATATCTATCTGGAGGAAGACATTCAATCCATAGATGACAACTTTAACATTTTGCACTGGTGGAAAATGCATGGAGGGAGTTATCCAACGTTGAGAGAGATAGCTCGAGACATTTTAGCAATTCTTGTATCCACAGTGGCGTCTAAGTCAGCATTCAGCACAGGAGGTCGACTAATCAACCCTCATCGCAGTAGTCTTCTTCCAAAAATAGTTGAACCACTAATGTGCCTTCAAAGTTGGTTGTCCATGACTCATGGTATGGATGATACATATATATATTTTGTTATCCTTCAATCTCAATTGATATATTATGATTTTGAAATAGGGTCAGAAAATATCAGTATTTTCCTTGAATCTCAATTGATTATATTATAATTTTGAAATAGGGTCAGAAAATATCGGTACTTTCCTTGAATCTGTCGATGTGGAGACTGCAGGTACATTTAGTTAATACTTCATTTGTTGATATTATATGTTTGGTAAAGATGATGGTTTTTTGTTGCAGAATGTGATGTTGTAGAGTAGGTCGTCAAGTGGAGGACTATGCATACTAGTTATTTCCAGGTCTGCCAAGCTAAACTATTTCCTCTCTTTTCTACTTTTTCAACAAACTATTATTAATTGTTTGTGTTTGATGGCCGTGCTTCTATTTCATGGACGTTATTAATTGTTTGTGTTTGATGCACTTTTTTGGCACACTTTTTGGTTGTTCTTTGTAATACATATCATATTTATGTGCATAAGAATAATGTTCTTCCTTATTTTTTTTCTACAAACTACTATTGCCAGACTGTTGTTGCTGTGCAGATCAAAAAGCCACTTGTGCAAAATTTGAAGCAACAAAGTAGGAGATGTGAAGAGTTGTTTCAAACTTATCAATTAATTAGAAAGTAGACTTGTAGTTTAAAGAACTTACAATTCTAATCCTCGTTGGATTACTTGTGTATGTTTCAAATAGTTGTGTTCAAATTTGAAAAGGTGCTTGTCACAAACAGAATGCCAAACAATTTTTGCATGCTTTTGGTATTTCTTAAAATCTATGTTATTGGCATCAAGTTACAGCTATGAATATCAATGGTGTATGTTATAATAAGCTTTGTCAAATGGCCCACAGTTTTGCATCAAGCTACAGCTATGAACTGCCATTTCGCATCATCCATTCTGAGTTTTCTTTGGATATGTGGAGTTACCTGATGTTTGATTTGTGCTCAGTTGGATTTGAGAATTCTGAAGATATGGACGGCCGTTTCCTACAGTTTGGATTTGTCGCTCAGTTGCATTTGTTGCCAAATAACTCACTAATTTTAAGTGCCGGTACAAGATGCTAAACAGGAAATCTGATCTGTACAGGTCGGGTCCAATCCCTTGGGTCGGGTGCAAGCCCTTGGGTCGGGTCCAAAATGGGCAGGGCAAATATAGTAAAAAAATAAAGTTCAGGTATTTCGGGTCCCGGCGGGTCCTGACTTTCGGGTCGGGCCAAAGCGGATCGGGTAAATTTTGGGTCCACATTTTCAAAAAAAATTGGGTCGGGTCGGGTCCTGGAAACCCGACCCATTGCCAGACCTACTTCGTGTAGTCCAGTCCCAGGCACGCCGCTCCTCAAAGGGCACATTTGCTTTGTAGGATATAGTTGGATTTTGAAGATTACCGTATTTTGTTGATCCCGGTTTCAAGTAATCCCTGACTTCGAATAATTCAGCAATGCAGAACATTTTGTTTGGTAACATGGATGAGATTTCTACATTTGTTAACGTCAGTGGGGACCATCAGTAGTGTAGCAGCGTTAGCAGCCTCTGACAGCCGTGTAAAAGAGAGCCGAGAAGAATGGAGCGGTCAGCCTCCCTCGGCGTAACTCGGCGTCCCGCCGTTTTGAGATGGAAAAGGGAATCCAGCTGTTACTGCATACTAGAAAAGGTACCGGATTTTTCTAATTTCCCATCTCCATTAATCCAAACCTAAATTTCATCATGATGGATGCAAGATTACAATCCAATACAGCGAAGTACAGAAAACCAAACGTGCCCAAAGATGACATTCCTGGTGATATGTAGCCGCTTCCCTACTAGATCATAAACCCGATAGGCCTTCGAGCTCAGCTCATATCCAACAAACACTCCCGGCGTCGAGCGATTAGCAAGCTTGTTCAGCCCAGGTCCCAAGTTCTTCACGTGTGCCACACATCCAAACATCCGCATGTGGTGCACTGTGGGTTTCCTTTTGCGCCACACCTCATATGGCGTCTTGCTATCCACGCTCCTTGTCAGAGAACGATTAAGGATGTATATGGCAGTCTTGACCGCCTCTCCCCAGTACTTTTTCGGCATCTCCATGGACTTCAAGAGACATCACGCCATCTCAATGACCGTCTGATTCCTCCTCTCCACCACGCCATTTTTCTGTGGTGAATAAGGCATGGTGGTGTTGTGGTTGATGCCGTGATCTTCACAGAACTTGACAAATTCACCGGAGTTGAATTCCCCGCCCCAGTCTGAACGGAAAGCTAGCAATCTGCACTCACCTTCCGCTTCAGCTACTGCCTTGATTTTTTTTTAAATAATGAAGTGCCTCATCTTTTGTTCTGAGCACTTCTAACCACATAAACCGACTAAGATCATCAACTACCAACAAGAAATACCTCTTACCTCCGACAGTGGGTGGAGTGATTGGCCCACAAAGATCTATGTGGACGAGTCCTAATAAGTGTCTGGCTCAAAACGATGTGACTCGTGGGAATGACGTCTGGTGTTACTTCCCGACGACACATCCATTGCAGAACTCCTCTACGTGCTCGATGTTTGGCAAGCCGCGCACCATGTTCTTGCGAGAGAGGTCTCGCAGAGCCCGGAAGTGCAGGTGCCCAAAGCGACCATGCCACAACCAAGCGACGTCATTCTTCTGTGCCAGCAAGCATACCGGCTCCACCAAGTCGAGGTGCAAAGTATATAATCAATTTGGCGTGCGGAACACTCGAGCGAGCACCTTCCGTGCACGATCCATGATGCAGAGCACGCCATTCTCAATGACAATTTTGCACCCATTCTCATCAAGCTGTCCAAGCGAGACGATGTTGCTGCGCAGGCTAGGAATGTAGTAGACATTGGAGAGTATGCGTTGGTCACCAGTGAGACACCGAAACACAACAGAACCTCTCCCGTGAATGCTCACTAGCGATCCATCACCAAAACGAACTGTGCCATGCACGGTCTCGTTGAGGTTGGAGAACGCCTTCTTATCCCCAGTCATGTGACTGCTCACGTCGGTATCTAGATACCACACACCTTTAGCAACAGTGGTTGGCACCACCTGCTCCTCATTGAGATACACCGCCTGGGATGCATCATCTGCCACTTGTGACACGTTACAAATTTGTGCCATAAGCAAAGCAGGTTCATCATTTTCCTTCGGCTGGGCATGTGCTAGGTTGGCTTGCTCATGTCGCTCCTCATCTCGCTTCTTCTTGCGGCATTCCTTCTCCCAATGGCCCGGAATTCCACAATATCGACACTGTCCCTTCCTCTTCTCGCTCCCAGATGAGACCTTCTTGTCTCTGTCTCCGAGAGTTTTGAGTTTGGCTTGTGTCTTTCCTTTCTTATTTCCGCCGTCGGACGTGCTACTCTTGCGCTCACGATCACGTTGGCATTGGCGGGTTGTGCACTCCTCCTCAGTGAGAAGTAACCGGCCTCCAGTCGGTGTCGGGTCATCCAGGTTGTCGCGCTCCTCGATAGCTTGGAGCCGCCCCGTGATCTCCTCTATAGATAGCGTCTTCAAATCCACAAGTGATTCAATCGCCATGGCCATTTGCTTGTATGTCTGTGGCACATGACCGGCCTAAATCGTGCATCCTAAAATTGGAGGCGGATTTGAGATAGTCGAGCTTTTACATTTATAACCCGAATCCTTCTAGGCCCCCGCAACTTTGTTTACGGGGTCGAAGTAGATATACGGGGTCGAACACAGGGACAAGGGTGGTAGTGTTGAGAACTCAGAATCGACATGCTACACTCTGGCAGGTACAAAGAGATATTAAATTCCTCAAGGGGAAACAGCAAGATGTCACAAACAAAATGAAGAAAACTATCTCCAACTGGAGTTACAAGAAAAACTTAGGTTTTAAGCATTTAGCAGTTTTTAGGGATTTTTCATGCAAGAGAAACGAAGAGATAATACTAGAGCTATCGCAAGGTACGAAGGAGAAAACTTTGGTAAAACTAGCGGCAGCAGGAACATCCTGTACCCCTCCTCTCAGAGTGGGTACCTCTAACCAAGCATCAACACCACTCTCGAGGTTGCTGGACTTTAAGTTAGAGTGAAATGTTACTGAAGCAACTCCGATTCCGGGCACTCTCGTACTCTAGGATCGGACCAAACACTAGAGCCACAACACCTCTCTCAAGACTGTTGTGACGGGAAAACATGATTCGGTAGCTAATCGGAACGCGATCCAACGTGCAAGCTAGAGTCTGGATATTAAACATAGCATCCATCCAACAAGGATTCCAAGCATACAGCAGCAGATAATTAAACTCTTCCATTTCCATAAATAATAAAGGTCTTAAGTAAAGTG
Source organism: Alisma plantago-aquatica (assembly GCA_963693085.1). NCBI lineage: Eukaryota > Viridiplantae > Streptophyta > Magnoliopsida > Alismatales > Alismataceae > Alisma > Alisma plantago-aquatica. The sequence goes on from OY856409.1 coordinate 195,185,820, forward strand.
CATAAGTAAAGAATTAAATAATAGAAATAAAGATAGAGGTCACCTTCTTGATGTAGAAGGACGACTGACTACAGCGGCTCTCCAGCCCGATACCGGTCAGGAGCCTAGCCCGATACAACAGTGTCAGGCGGCACACCCTCTCGGGCGGCACACCGTGACGGCCGATTGTATCGTTCAAGGACCCTGGCCGATACGCTCAAGTCGGGCGGCACCCTCTCGGGTGGCACGCCATGACGGGTGAAGCTTATCGGGTTCGATATCGTGTCGGGCTAGTAGTGACGCATCTAATGTCGGGCACTTGTGTCGCTCATCCACGTTGGCCGATATCGGCCTGCAGTGTCACCCGGGATGGTCCTAAGTGAACCATCCCCTCCCTCTCGAGACGGGGAAGAGCTCACCTAGAGTTTCCCGGCACGAACACTCAGGCGTGATACTTCTGCTCTCGCAGCTTCCTCCGAAGAATTGCTCATGGTTCCGACCTGTCTTTTTGGTTTCCTGTAGCTGCTATTTATAGGTAGCGGTTGGGGGAAGTTATGGTGCTTAGGACGCCACATATACTCCCTATTCGCGGGTCGGTGGATGGCTGATACTGGTATCGCCCGGCACAGGGTGTCGGCTGTCAGTCACATGATAGGCGGCACCTGCCGGTGGGTGGCCTGTGTCGCGCGACAAGCTTGAGTTGTCGTGGCGAGCTCGGCTCCCAGTCGGGTAAAAGACGTGTCGCCCGTCAGTTTCTTCTCACGCGGCATCCCCATGTCATGCGTCGTTGTGTCGCGCTATCCTGTCGGGCAGCGATCATATCGGGCATCTGGAAGGCCGATGCAGGTGGAGCTTAATTGTGGGCCGGGACGGCCTCATTGATGACAAAATGTACCAAAATGAGGAAAAACTCTACAAAAGATGGAAATATTGGATTAAGAGCGTCGTTTGGCCAATTATTGTGAAAGTACATATAAAAGAGAGGAAAATAGTTTAAAAGGGAAGTTTTGATAACAGAAAAATAGTCTAAAACATCACAAAATTTGGTGTTATCAGCACACATCGTAGGAATTTGAGCACAGCTTGTGCTCTGTGATAGGATCTCCAAGAACGTCAAGGTCGTTGACGATAGACATGAGACGGATGCCGAAAGATTCGACACCCTCTCCCTCCTTGAAAGATAGAGTTTCATACTCCCTCCATCGTGTTTGTTCCTTGGCCTCTTGGACCCGTTCAGTGCCGACCCTCATGATCTTGAGCGCGTCCTAGGCCTCCTTTACTGTCTCCTTCACGCCCAGTGTCCGGACAAGTTCCGGCGGCACTGCTTGGAGCAGCACTGACATGGCTCGTCGATCCTCGCGTTTATCACTGGGCCCATCTTCTACGACGTCCCACAGACCTTTTTCCTGCAGATGGACCTTCATGAGAATGGACCAATCTGAGTAATTTGAGCGAGTGAGAGGCGGGATGCGGTGACCGAATTCGGTCTCACGGGCAATTCTTTCCACGATTTGGACCTCAGCATCGTACATAGTTGTTACGGATCGAACACCGCACAACTACACAGATGATGGATCGAACACCAAGTGCTCTGATACCACTTGTAGTTTCCGAGGCTACAAAACACAATGCAAAAATCATGGAGACGGTGACAATCACAAGAACACGGAAAATTGTACTGCTTGCAATGCATACATCGTTTTCTGCTTGCTTCTGTTATTTAAAGGAATACAAAGAAACAGAACGTGGAGCTAATCCCCAGCAACCTTGACTCCGATCCATTAGGCCATGCCAACCCACGACTGACTTCACGATCCTATACTTCAGCTAGACTTGGTCATGGCTTACAGCACATGCCGAACTCTATGGGCACCATCCACAGGTGGACATGCTTTTTAGGAAATAAGTAAAACAGTAATTAAAACTGAAATACTAAGTAGCTACGTGGAGGATGAGTTTGCTTACTCAACATCAGATCCATTCTTCCACATTGTCGTCTGGATGACTTCATCTCCTTTAAAGATAGACATGTCGAGTCATCAAGATGCCGATGAAGAAATGCAAGCAGGCCAAGTCGGGATGAAGATAGGCGCATCTCTAGGACGTCATCTATGTGTCATCGGCCATTACTTCGTCATCATGATAGAGGGTTTTCTGAAGGAGATGATGGTTTGTTGGATAATGATTGCGACGATCATAGTGATGGATCTTCACCCCGGAGACGGAGCCATTAGTGCTTGTCAAGCAATTTTGATGTGATGCGGCTATCGGTTCTTCACGAACGCACAAAAGAACCTTTTTTGGAACATTCAAGGCACTACAAACAATAGAACCAGAAGGGTCTTGGCCAGACTGTGCAGCCAACACATGCTAGTCATTGTAGGACTCTTTGAACCTTTCATTCATGCCATCTGAGCGGATGAACTTTTAGACATTATCCAGCTTGACTGGGCCTGTGACAATAGTGTAGACACCGGTAAGATTTGGTTGTACTGTGACTCAACGTTGAACCCGTTCATTTTCAGGAAGACCAAACAATAACTCACCGTCCAGTGCACTGTGGCCTCCAGCAAAATCTTTTACATCACAATGATATATGCTAGTTGTGATATCACGGAACGTAGAAACCTGTCGGACTCTCTAGTATCCTTGGCACATGACGTGGGTGACCGCAGATGGCAAATTTTTGGCGACTTCAACACTATTAGGAATACTGAGGAGAAGAGAGGAGGTATTGCTCCTGAGTTTCAAGCTATGCTGGACTTCAATAATCTCATTGCTGACATTGACCTTCGTGAGGTTGTGTTCGATGGCAGCCATTTCACATGGGTGAACAAACAACTGCACACTCCCACCATATGGGAGTGCCTTGATAGAGTCCTTATCAATGGGACATGGGCTCACGAACTACCCAACACGGAGGTCATACACCTTACCAGATATAGGGTGTCTGACCACTGCCTCGTGCTGGTCTGCATTGGTAATGTGCAGCTCAACAGGACTCGACCCCCCTTCTTCTTCTTGACAACATGGTTGGACCACCCTGATTGCATAGGACACGCCATGCGCCGGTTAGCCATCCTACATGCTCTTCGAGTTTCTGAATGACATCCCCACAACAGTAGATTCGGATGATAACATCATGATGTCTACCATTCCCTCCGAACAAGAAATTGTCTCGACCATGAAGGAAATGAACTCGTCATCCGCACCAGGACATGACAGATTCACTGTCAAGTTTTTTTAGTAGCGTGGGACATCGTGAAAGATGACTTCATGGAGGTTGCTAGAGCCTTCTTTAGTGACTGACCTTCCCACAAAAGTTTGATGAGTTGCTGCATTGTTTTATTACCCAAAGTTGATTAGCCGATCGGTTTAGTGACTTACTTCAGACCTATTTCCATCGAGAATGTGACTCTGAGAATTCTTGCCAGTGTCATTAGCAGAAGGTTGAGATCCTTGATTTCCAAGTTAGTTTTAGATATGCAAGGCACCTATGTCCCTGGCAGGGACATTGTGCATCACATCAGGCTCACCAAGGAATTAGTGCATGATCTCAAGAGAGGGGGGTCAATTTCATAATGTTGTGCTTAAATATGACATGAAGAAAGCCTACGACCACGTTGATTGGGAGGTCTTGAGGAAAATCTTGATCAAGTTTGGCTTCTTTCCATAAACAATCAACCTTTGCCTCAAGTCCTTCATTGGCACACACTAGTACAGGAATGGTCTGTAGCGTCGGTTTTTTTAAGCCTGCAGCGTCACTTTTTAACCGACGCCTAAGTGGTCGTCGCTATAAACTTTTCTCTATAGCGTCAGTTTATTTGACCAGAAAAAACCGACCTTACAGAGTAAACACCGAAGCAAAAAATTGTAAAAAATCTAACCCAGGCGAGAAAAAAGGAGCCTGTAAGGTCGGTTATTCAAAAAAATGACCCTGTAAACACTCTCGGTCGAGAATATTGTCGACCGAACACATTTTCGGTCGACAATTTTCTCGACCGAGAGAGTTTACAGCGTCAGTTTTTTTAGAATAACCGACGCTAAATATTGAATAACCACTTCAGTGCTCCTTCTCGGTCGACGAATTTGTCGACCGAGCGGTTATCGATCGACAAATTCCTCGACTGAGGGAGCTCTAAGGTCGGTTATAAGGAAAAACTGACCTTAAAGGTGCTTATACACGTGAAATTTGGCCCCTTCTCGGTCGACGAATTTGTCGACCGAAAGGTTATCGGTCGACAAATTCTTCGACTGAGAGAGTTTATAGGGTCGGTTTTTTGGAATAACCGACGCTAAAAATTTAAATAAACATTTTAGTGTACCCCTCGGTCGAGAAAATTGTTGACCGAAAATATTTCGGTCAAAAAAAATTTCGACCGAGGGGTACACTGAAACGTTCAAACTGAAATAGAAATGAATATTCATATATTCTGGGAGAGGGGAGCATTGATGCTCAACCGTCACCATTCAAAACCACACATTCATGACAAAAATGATTCATAATCACATCATAATTTACAAAATGATAGATTGCTTGAAATATAAGGAGGAAAAATTAGTTTGAAATCCTAGAAATATACATCTTTTGAGAGATTAAAAGCTATCCATATGCAAACAAAGTCTATGATTACCACTTCCATCAAAAAAATCATGCACAAGATGTAGGGTTCATCTAAGATGATACAAAAAACTATCATACAAGCTCACACCCTAGGTAAAGGTACATCTTTATACTTGGATCAATATTTTTAAGGAAAAACCATGTACATGTAACGTAAGAGTGAACAATAATCATGGATAAAGTTATATAACTCACCTTAGAGATGATGTAGAAACTCCAAACATCAAGGTAGATTGAAGAAAAATGGGGAAGAAACCCTAGCTTGGGCACTCCTCTTCACCAAGCTGGTTCCTTCTCCAAAAAGGAAGCAAACCCTATGTTCAAAAGGTAAGAAGAAGAGAGTGGAAGATGTTTTCAACCATTATCTCAAGCTCCACCATGGAACGTCATGGATTCAGCCAAGAAGAAGAGAGGGGAAGATAGAACAACAAGAAAAACAAAGAAAAAGAGACAGATCTCACTTACCAAGACTAAGAAAGGTGGATCCGAACCCGGAAACGAACTCGGGAACCTTACTTGGAAACGGCGGCGACCTTACTTGGAAACGGCAGCTACCTTACTTGGAAACGGCGACGACCTTCGTGGAGGATGAGACGACCTTCACGGAGAGGCGGCGACGACGAGCTCTTTTCGCAGAGTGGAGGCAAGGCTTTGGCGGCGCGGAGAGGTGGCAAGAGCTTCACGGGAGAGAAGTAGAGAAGGTATCCGTGGCGGAAAAGGTATCCGTGCCGCGAGAGAGAAAAAAAAGAATGAAAATTTTGTTTCATGGGGGAGAAAGACTAGGTTTCGGCCATTTTAAAGGAGAGACTCGACCTGTAGCGTCGGTTAAAATAAACAAACCGACGCTAAAGATAAGCGGTGCCCGTGTTTGGTTATTTAAAAATACTCAAACACATTTTTGGTCGACAAATTTTTCGACCGAGAGGTTATCGGTCGACAAATTAGTCGACCGAGGGGAGCTCTAGGGTCGGTTAAAAGTACAAAACTGACACTAGAGGTGCTTATACATGCTTCCCATATATTAGAGGTGAAACCCTAATATAGGGTGATGTGGTGTAAAACCCTAATATGGGATAATGTTACGTGAAACCTTAATATGGGATGATGTTATGTGAAACCCTAATTGATAAAGATTGGAAACTCTAACCCTAATTAGGGAATAGTGATGTTATTTTTGTATTGCATGAGGTGACAACAAGAAGTTGAATATGAGTAGTGAGTTATGTGAGATGCTTGTGTAACAATTATCCTGAATACCTTAGTCAGATGACCTGAAGGTAATAGTTACCTGATAAGTTATAACCATGTTTAGTGATGAACTAAGGGTTTGAATACCCAGATCTAGCAAATGTGATGATGGTGGTATTGAGGGATGTGAATTCCCAACAATGAGATAAGGGATTGAGATCCCAATGCTTTATAAAGTTTTGAAAAGTCATCCCTCCAATCTTGATGTCCCCCTTTTTGGATGCATACACCTTGATGAGCTTGTGGATTAACAAATAACCCACATTTACCCTATAATCATTCAACATAGTCTATTAAAGAATTGTTCACTTAGACCTCCAACCCCCCTGATGTTTGTTTTCTTCTTATATAAGCCAATACTAATGAGGCAATAAGTGTACTACAAGATGGGGTAATGAAGGTGGAATGCTCAATACAAGATGCATTGTGCTTGTCTTCACTTGTGATTTTAGGTCCAAAACATGTTTGATGTTGTCTGTGTTGAAAAGTGTGAGGGAAACTCACCATCAATGAGACAAGGGATTGAGATCCCAATGCTTTATAAAGTTTTGAAAAGTCATCCCTCAAATCTTGATGTCCCCCTCTTTGGATGCATACACCTTGATGAGCTTGTGGATTAACAAATAACCCACAATGTGATGATGGTGGTATTGAGGGATGTGAATTCCCAACAATGAGACAAGGGATTGAGATCCCAATGCTTTATAAAGTTTTGAAAAGTACTAAACTGGATCCAAAATTCATGTCGGTCGACAATATTGTCGACCGAGGAGCCCTTTAGGGTTGGTTATAAGAAAAACCGACCCTAGAGGTGAAATCTGGCTCCTTTTCGGTTGACTAATTTGTCGATCGAGAGGTTATCGATCGACAAATTCGTCGACTGAGGGAGCTCTAAGGTCAGTTATAAGGAAAAACTGACCTTAGAGGTGCTTATACACGTGAAATCTGGCTCCTTTTCGGTCGACTAATTTGTTGACCGGGAGGTTATCGATCAAAAAATTCGTCGACCGAGGGAACTCTAAGGTCGGTTATAAGGAAAAATCGACCTTAGAGGTGCTTATACACGTGAAATCTGGCTCCTTCTCAGTCGACGAATTTTTCGACCGAGAGGTTATCGGTCGACAAATTCGTCGACCGAGGGAGCTCTCTAAGGTCGGTTATAAGGAAAAACCGACCTTAGAGGTGCTTATACATGTGAAATCTGGCTCCTTCTCGGTCGACGAATTTGTCGACCGAGAGGTTATCGGTCGACAAATTCGTCGACCGAGAAGAGCTCTAGGGTCGGTTAAAAGTAAAAAAACCGACGCTAGAGGTGCTTATACATGTGTGAAGGCAAACTGGATTCAAGATGTCTAACCCGCGTTTTTTGTAGACATATAAGGTCGGTTATTTGGAAAAATCGACCCTATAGATCGACGCGCGAAGCCAAAATCAAGCAAATTTTTTCCGCGCGAAGACCCAAGAGGTCTTAAGTGGTGCCCGCATTTTTGATAGACATATAAGGTCGATTATTTAGAAACCCGACCCTATAGAGATACACTACAAGGTCGGTTATTTTAAGAAAAGTGACCCAAGAGGTCTTAAGTGGTGCCCGCATTTTTTACAGACATATAAGGTCGGTTATTTGGAAAACCGACCCTATAGAGTTACACTACAAGGTCAGGTTTTTTTAAAAAAATGACCCAAGAGGTCTTAAGTGGTGCCCGTATTTTTTTTAGACATATAAGGTCGGTTATTTGCAAAAACCGACCCTACAGGTAGTGACGTTATAACCCATTTATGTACTAGTTACATGGGATAGCGTCACTTTAGGAGAAAATATGACAGGATTCTTTCAGATGCATAGAGGGCTCAAGCAGGGTAACCCACTTTCTCCTTTTCTTTTCATCATCTTCGAAGAGATTCTGGCCAGAAGAATGCACCGAGCGGTCTGTCTGGGAGATATCGGTAGGTTCTACACCATAGGATGAGGCGAGACTCCACCCATCTTATTATATGAAGATGATGTTATCATCTTCTTCAATGCCACCCCCGCTTCCATCACTTGAGTCAAGTCCATCATCCACGATTATGAAACAGCAACAGGACAAGCAGTGAATAGATCAAAATATTGTTGCCTTACAGTAGGTACCTCCCAAGCTGTAATGGAGGACATTGCTAATTCCCTCGATGTTCGAGCCGTAGAAGGGGGTATCACATACTTAGGCATACCCATCGTGTATGGAAGAGACAAATTGAGAACCTTTGAGTATTTGGTTGAGAAGATGAACTGCAAGATCACTGGATGGAAAGCAAGACTTCTATCTTTTGTTGGGTACAGACTCCTGATCAAGCATGCTCTATCATCTATCACCTTATACACATCCGCAAAGGTAGGCATTCTATCTGGTATATGTGATCGCATTGCGGCTCTAATGTCGCAATTTCTCTAGGCTGATCGAACGAACGCTCGCCGCAAGGCGTGGGTTTCATGGAAGGACGTTGCCTCCCCATTTTCCCATGGTAGTCTTGACTTAGACTCCATTAGATGCACAATAAGATCATACATGTACAAAGCTTGTAGGGAAATCATAGATGGATCCTCCACTTGGGCCATCTTTTGCAGAGACAAATATGCCAGTGCTTTCAATCATAGATCAGGGTGCTATCCACCATACCTGAAACTTGGGGCTTCAGCATTGCCATTTTAGAAGCAGGTGTGGCACACATTCCCAATGTTCTTACCGCACTACAGATGGATAATTGGTATAGGGGATATTTCCTTTTGGAATTCCAAATGGTGCAGCTCACCCATGGCAGAATTTGCTATCATATCTAATGATAGAAACCATGACTTCAAGGTCAAGGATTTTTGGATCGAAAACTCGGGATGGGATTGGGATGCACTGTCACACATCCTCCACCAGGATTGTGTTCGACTCATCGCTGCATCTCATACTGCTATTACAAGCGACGTAGACAAGATGATATGGAGTCCTGTGCAAGACGGATACTTCTCTGTTAAGTCAATTAAGAATTCAATCATATACCCTCATATAGTGAGCAACCGACCATGGTTGGAGAAACTCTAGAAGATGGGAAATCCCAGGGCTAGTGCCATTCTGTAGACGGTTGCACATCAAGCTCTACCGACCGATGATAACATCCATAGATGTCAGATTCCAATGGTCTCATGATGCTCTTGCTGTGACATACCCTCATGTGAGTCCATGCACCATCTTTTTCTTGACAGTCAACTTGCTTGACATTTCTGGGCCAAGTATAATGCCATCACTAGCTACGCAGTGCCTGGATCACTCATTGAGATTCTGATGATATGTGATAATTCACATGGTTCTACCTCTCTGAGAAATTGGATCGCAAGTGAGTTATGTTCCCATATAGTGTGGACTATATGGCGCATCCGATGCACTGCAAGGATGGATGGCACGGTCTTACCATGGCCCCCGCAATGGGATCACATCTCCTCATGCCTGAACCGACTGATTTTAAAGAAGTCCTTCATTAAAATTGAAGATCCAGCCTTCCACAGAGAACTCAAGATCCATAAAATCCAAGATCCACAGACTAAACTCAAACACATTCATATCGCAAGATGGCAACCCTCGGATGTTGCCAACCTTAAAATTAATCTAACCATTGGATGTGTAACTGACTCGACGGGAGCTGTTAGGATATGGACAGTGGGCGTCATTCGCAATTCCCACTCTCATGTGCAACTCACTTTCCAGGTATGGCTCCGTGAGGATGACTACACCATCGCCTATATTCACACATGCACCATTGCCCTCAAGATCGTCGATGATAAAAACATTAATATCTCCATCATAGAGATTTATGACCCATATGTCTTTGACATCATGTTGGGAGATTCTAAGGAGCCAAGGAAAGCCACTAAGTTTACAAGGGAGATTCACACAGTTCTCAAAGACCATGCCATTTTAGGTTTCCTCATACCTAAGCCATCTAATGCAGTCGCAAGAGAGTTTGGTTTATGGGGGAGAGCCTTCGAAGACATATTCATTTGCACTGAACATACGTTGCTACCCATGAGAGAGTGCGGTCTCATCATCTTGGATAGGAGAAATGTTCCATACATCTTCTTCCGATGAACACCAGTTGAATGATACATCACGACAATCAGCATGTGGTGACACGGAGTCACACGCTGACATGAGTTCATTTTGTTTAACTGTTCTTCTGTATGGGGTCGAATAGTGCTACTGATGGGGGTTCTTTAACCCGCGATTTTATAAGTGAGAGTTGCATGTACTCTTTATGACTCACCCACAAAAAGGAGAGTGGGATGAATAGATGATCTCCTGGCTTTGATTTAAAAAAAAATAAAAATAAATAAACAATAGAAGAGACATAAATATGCTATACATCATATCACCAATTTTTTTTACATTTCTACACTAATACGCATTTTTAGATACAAAGTGCACATTGTTATTGTAATAATACCCATGCAATATAAAAGTACACATTCTTGTTACGTTCTTGTTACAATAATACTCATGCAATTTGCATGGAACAAAGAAAATATGCACTTTTTCTCTCTCACTCACCCATTCAATCTCTCCATCTCTCCAACTATTCCCACTATTTCTACTATGTTAATTCCTTCTCCTTTATTGATTCTCTCTTTAACTTACTCCACTTACACTTATTTATCCCCCTTTAGTTTTGATTCTCTCCTTATTTGCCTCCAGTATACACAATACGAAACCAGTACCCAACTCAACCGTGTGTTGGTCGAATCCAAGTTATGCATTATGGGTACAAATCAGGCATTGGAAAAACATTTTCCTTATTCAAACATGTTGTGTCCAATTTGTACTTTATGGTTTATAGTTTGGTCACCATTGGTTTTCTATTCTAAGATATGAAGGGAAAAAAAACTTGGCAACATGTTGTATGTACATCTCTCATTTGTATTTGTTTTAGCTGTTGTTTTGGAGGAGAAAAAAGAAGGCACTAGATAGGATGGTTTCATCGAGGTGTCTAATTTGGATGTACAAAATAACAACACTCGTACTATTTGTGTAGGATAGGGACCGTGCATCTGGGCTCGATTCTTTTAATTAAAGAAAAAGAAAATTATTCAGAGTATACCCTTCTACCAATATCCACACTCTCACTTCAAAAGTCACAGACATCTATTTTTTGCATTGTGCTACACAATTTTTTAAACGATAAATAGGTTAGTGTGCATGTCGCACAATGTAGTGCTGCAATAAATATAATTATGCCGCCCAACAACCCACTACCTAATTAATTACATTTATTCTCTCACACAAACAAACAACTCATTTAAAATTCAAAATGTTTATTCCCTTTATTTCCCCTCCACTTTTTAGACGCATAATACAAATATTTTTTATATATTTTCAAAAAGAGTACTCAATTGTGTTTAAGGTCGTGTCAAAATCAATAAGCAAAAATAAACTAGCACAATGCGCCCATTAATGAAAAATATGAAAATATTTTCTCTCCACTTTGCGACTGCATGTGATGTCTGACTCGGCCAAAATCGCATTTTATATATATTTTAAAGTAACAAATTAGTACTTAAATGTATCCATTACAATGCTAAGCATATAACCACACTATAGCAAAAAATGTATAACATAGTGTGACACAGTCTTCAAGCCAATAAATTTGCTCCATGATTGCTTGCATACAACTGCTACAACAAAGACAATAATGTCACTCAACCACCCACCACCCAAACACTTGCATTTATCCCCTTTCCATATATAAAATAAATTATTGTTGAATTCATTTTTTATGTTTGCCCCCTTCTAAGTGACAGTCATATTTTGCTGTAATTTATATATTAGACTACTAAGTCAAAAATCAGTGCTTAAATATATTAAGTACAATGCTAAGCATATAATAGTAAAATACCAAAAAATGTAGCACGATGTAACACAATTTTCAAGACAAGAAATCTACTAGTGTGGTTGCATGGTTGCATGCATGCAACTACTGTAATAAAGACAATAATGTCGCTCAACCACACACCACCTGTAAGGACCCTGACCCATGTTTTGGGCTAACCCTGTTTTCTTTTCTTAAGTAAGGTGCTTAGAACCTTAATCTAATCCTTCAAGAAGTTTTGATATCATGTGACAAGCTTATGTTTATAGTTTGGTCCCGTTTGGATGATGTTTGAGCAATGTTTGCTTATTTTGGACCAAAGTGCAATTTACCCAAAGTAAGGGGTTATATTGCAATATGTCACATGTAGAGTATACCTTTAGTTCTCTAGCATCATTAGATAGAGAATTATGTTGTGGGGCACCTTGTGGAGGGCCTATGTTCCAAGTTTGAGCTTGGTTGGATGATGCTTGTGCTTTATGTGCTAGTTTTGGTGTAAATTGCAAATTACCCAAAATAGAGGGCCAATATGCAATTTACCTACTCTAGAGTTTTCTTGCTTCAGTTTGGAATCACCTAGTATGTGTATGAAGGCTTGGGGCACCTTGTTTGGATGATATTTGAGGAGTGACATCTCTATATGGTTTTTATGCCTTGTATGTCACATGTGTTATCTTATCCTTTAGTGTATCGGGTAGAGCTTGGAGTGTGTATCGGCTAAGAAGGTGTATCATCCATGGTACATGACCAGCTGCACGATACAAAGCCTAGAGTGTATCACCAGGCCGTGCATGTGGAGTTTGGAGTGGTTACAAGTGGCCTTAGATCGTGAGCAAGTGGCATCTAAGTTTATGTGGTTATGACACCTTTCCTTTGCTACCTCTTTCTTCCTTGGTGTATATAACTCCCTTCCTCCTTACCCAAGTGATCCTTTTCGGACACCTCTTTCCCCTTCATGTATGGGATGAGCTTGGGAGCTTTGGGATCTAAAGGAAAAACCCCCATGGAGTTTGGGAGGCCGAGCTCCTTGCCCATGGAGACTTCTTGCTCAAGATCCGACCTTGGTGAGTCATGCTTCTTTACTAGATTTTCCTTGTGCTTTCTTCTCCACCTCCTTCTTCTCCTATCGTCCATGGATGTACCCTTGATGAGAGTAGGCAAGGTCGTGGTCCTCTCTCTCTCTTTTCTTCTTCTTGAGCTAAGCATAACCATGGCTTCTTCTTCATCATCTTTTGTTTCTTGAGGTGATGATGATGGTGCTGAAGGCATATTTAGAGCTTTGGATGGATGATCTTCATAGTGAAGAACGTGGGTTTTCTGCTTGGATCAAGAAGCTTGATGTCTTTCATGGAGATCCTCTTAAGGCGGGTTACATAACTCTTATCCATCTCTATTATATTCACTCTTCATATGTGCTTACATTGATTCTTGTCTTTAGATTGAAACCCTTCACTATGATAACTGTATATGTGGAACTTGAGATCTGATCTAATGGAAAGGTTACATTTTACTACTGCCTTTATCTTGTTCTCCTTGTGCAAGATGGTAAAGGGTGTCTTGAGGTTGAATATGACTAACCCGATATGCACTGGTTACCCGATATAGGGCTTTACCCGATATAGAGCTTTGCCCGATATAGTACCTTGCCCGATAGGTTATGCCTTGGTTGATGGATTGTGAGCAAAACCCCTCTCTCACTTTGTTGTTGAGAAGTTATCTTAGGATCCCTTGATCCAATGATTTATGGTAGTGAGTCCTTGGGCAAAACCCCTCTCTCACTTAGTGTTAAGAGATGAGCATATGCACTAGATGGTTGGGCGACATGTCAGCTTGGTCGATAGAAGTGCTGACCTTAGTGTTGAGATGATGATCTACCCCAGTTACATGACATGCTCTTGGGGTTGAACCCTTGGTTAGTACCTTGGGAGATATGATAGTTGGCCGATATGGCTGCCCTAACCCTAGCTTGGGCAATATAGTGTCTTGGCCGATATGGTCGCCCTAACCCTAGCTTGGGCGATATGGTTGCCTTGGTCGATAAGGTTGCTCTAACCTTAGTTGCCCGATATGTTGTCTTGGACAATAGGATGCTTTGGCCGATATGGTAACCCTAACCCTATATGACCGATAGGGGTTCCCTTGTTGTGATGATCTCTTGGGCATCATGGTGTGTTGCCCAAGATAGTGCTTCATGGATGACAAAGATGTGAAGATGGGCGTTATAGGTGGACCTTTGATATGCTGCCCGATATCATCAACCCTAACCCAATATAAGTGTGTATGTATATGATGGCTTGGGCGACACCAGGGTTAAGTGCTTGACTGATACCCTATTAGAAGAGATGATACTTTGACCGATATGCCCTTGCCCGATACATGTATATGCCCTTGCCCGATACATGTATATGACCTTGCCTGATACATATATATGCCCTTTCCTGCTACATGTATATGCCCTTACCCGATGCATGTATATGCCTTTGCCTAATACATGCCTTCTCTTGGTTGGTTACCCGACACATCGAGAGTTATATGCTGGTAGGCTTCTGAGCTTGGGTGATATAGTGTTTAGGGCGACACACATTGAGAGCTTTGGGTGATAAGGTTATGTGTCTCTTGGCTGACATGCTTACAAGGTTTCCTAACCCATTATGAAATGAGATATGAGTTGCCCGATATCCCAGAAGATGGTCCCTTGACCAGGATGGGCTGAGGTGTGTTTGGATGATATGGCCTTGGTGGCCTCTTTGCACGACATGCTTTGCCCCACATCAGGCATAGGAGGAGTTCATGGGTCTTACCTGATATGCATCTTGTCTGACATCACCTTGGTTTGTGGTGTTGAAGCTTTGTAAGCTGATACCGACTTTTAGTGAGGGTTCGTTGGTCGCTGCCTAGTTTTGGTGAGGGTAGGTGACACCTTCAGTGAGGGTTGTACCCTAACCCGATAACCCTAAGTGTTACCTTGAGCCCTAGATGTTAGTATGATATCTTGTTACCTTGGACCCATATCTTTGACCATGATGATAAGGTATGACGAATGGGTTGTGAACAATAGTATGGTGGATTACCTATGGTTGATGGTAGGTGAACCTTTGATAAAGCATGATGGTAGATCATGGTTGTATGTTCCTTAAAGATGAATCCTTAGGGATGGTGTGCCTAGTGGTATGAGGTGTAGGGTATGGTGGGATACCCATAGTATGGTAACAAAATTGTTTAATACACCATCTATGACATTATGCTTCATGTGTTCATAATAATGGATGATTGTTCCAAACCTATAAACCCTAATCTTAATGACATGATATGTTCTTTAAAGATTTGTATGTGGTGATCCAGTTATCTCTTTTTCTATGCTTTCTAACCATGCAGGTATTATCAATTGAATTCATAGCCATGTAAGAGCTATGGTGATTATATGATTATGTGCTTTGTGTAGCACTTGGTATATGCACAATATCTGAGTAATGATGATGTGCCTTGTTGATGAGATAACATGTATCACCATATGATGAGAAAGGTCTGGTGATGTGATAAAGGTTGAATGCCTGACTGAGGTGTTATCCCCTAGTTGTGATATGAGGAATTGATATCCCATGATGATGAAGCCTTGAGAGGCAGTGGCATTATGATATGAGGGATTGATATCCCATGATGATGAAGCCTTGAGAGGCAGTAGCATTATGTGATGAACTGAGGGATTGATATCCCATGACAATATGATGATTGTTGAGGGAATTGAGAATAACAGTAACAGTGTGACACAAGATAATGAAATTTAATGTTGTTTATGTTTTATATATATGGTTGTTTAATACAACTTGGTTGCCCCAACAATCCACTTAAAATGCATTAATTAAATACAAATGAACTTTCATGTAGTTTGCCCTGGCCATAGATCCATCATCGTCAGTAGCTGGTGATGGTGAAATAGGTTTTTCCTACGGGATTACTTGGAGCGCATATTGTTGAATATGCAGGTTTCTCCTAGCCGAAAATAGGAGGGATAGAGTGAAACTTTAGTTGTAGACTTAGATATGTGTAAGAGCATGGTGAACATGCCCATGACTCAGTGTGGTAGAGCATGAATGCATTCATGTCTCAAGAGAACGGTGAATAGGTCTATGGCTCAAGATATTCTAGCGACGTGACATGTACCAAGGTGGGCTAGAGGAAAGGGTAGCCTGCGGAGCTAACCCTGTGGCTGAGGCCACTTAAGCATGAGACTGCGGTCCTGCTTTGGATATCGTGCACTAACCATGAGGAGGTGAGGTCATGGAGTCTGGATCTTCCATTGACCTTGTATGGCATCGGTTATGGGTTTCGCAACTGAAGATTAGATTTGAGTGGTACGACTCACTTCCACAAGGCATAACAATTCATAATCAAGTTGTATAGTATCTTTGCTTAGGGAAAATATGAAACATTAGATGAGGCCTTGTAATGTCTTCTATGATCTTTGTAAAGTTTTTCATATACATGTTCTTCATATTCCTTCTGGCGTACATAACTGGTTAGTTATTACCTGTTGTTTAAATTGATCTATCTGCTCATTTATCTATGATAATAATAAAGTTGGTAGAGGGTTATGTTTCTTACTGGGACTGTGTGTCTCACCCCACTGGTTAATAACCCTTTTTAGGTGGGCGTGCCTGGCGAGATGAAGATCATGTGACTAAGATGATATGCAGAGGTATCATTCCTGGTGGAATAGATAGTGTCTAGCAGTAGAGTCCTATATGTCGTCCATGTACACTTAGGTCTTCGGGAGAGTTTTTCAATGTTTCTGATAAGATGATCGATATGTGGTTTTTGGCTTCTATACATTGATGTAATAAATCAGTATGTGGAACAGTTCTTTCATATAACGAGATGATGGGAAATTATGTTGTAGCACCTTGAAAATATGTTTTGAAAAGAAAGTGTTGGCTCAGATGCAACATGTCTCATCTTATGGTGCTTGTTGTAAATCGGTTTTAATTTCCTGGGATTTTTGGTAATCCGCTGGTTAGTATGTAATCGTGTTTTGTTTGAGATGGGATGTTTCAAGTGGTTGGTATCAGAGCTCTAGGTTCGCCGAGTCTATAGGGACACTAGGACTAGGATTAGGATGGTGTCTAAGGTTGGGCCGTGACATAAAATATGGTGCATACTACCTAATCTCAGTACTTAATTCCCTGGCCAGGTATTCAAGTATTGAAGATAAAGGTAAGTGTGGAGCCTTAGATTGCTTCCTCTTTGATTACTCTGATCAAGTAGTCATTTTGGAGCAATATAAAGAGCATAACAAATCAGGAAATATGAAGTTAATACCTTTATCATGTTATAAAAGAGGTAAATGAATGCACCATAACCCCTTAATACCTGGATGCTTGGTAATAAAGAGAGGAAGTAACGGTTCTATGAAACCTAAATCCATATGAGAATATGATGAGATAAGTTCTTGAAACTATAATCTCAAGAGATATACATGGCAAAAGACAGATTAACCTCTGATAACAAGGTGAGTTAAAGCATAAAACTTACACAAGATGAAGACAGTGCCTAAAAACCAAGATAAGGTTAGAAGAAAGAGAAGAACAAGTGATGAGTAAGTAAGATGGAACCTGAGTTAATCTCAGACCAACCAATGAACGTAAGAAAAAAACAAGAAAGTATAAAGTGCAAATTCATGATAAGTAAAAGGGAACAAGGGAAATGATCCATGTTCAATAAAGAATATGTTAAGAGTAATGGTCTTTTTCATAGAAAGAAAGTGGAAGCATGGTACAATCGGGAAATAATCATGGATATGATGAAACGACAACAAGAGAAAAAGAGTAATAACACATAATTGTCTTGATGATTCATGTGCTGATTGCAAGGAAACCAAGAAGAAACAGGATAAAACCAGATGGAACAAGATTTAATTATACATAAATAGTTGAAAACTCATGTAAGGATCAAAGAAAGTGATAATTCTCCTCCCCTTGATATGAAACCATAGGTGTTGATGGGGTGATAGGAGGAGTTTGTTCCCTTGTGTTCCTTCCTTCTAAGGGAGTGGCAGTCAAGTGGACCTCGTGTCACTCGATATGTATGCTTTTGGAGTGATCTTGGGTTGGATAATTTGAAAAGTATCAGTTGATCTTGGACTTTAGTTTCCAAGATGGATATGCCTATGATAAATGATGACGGTAGTATCCTCCTGACATGTTTTAATCTGGTGAAGACGGTGGAATATGGATGTGATATCAGAAGAGAAGTATACCAAGGTAAGGAATCCTAGTATTTGGGAGGAATCTAAATATATGAGAAGGTGAGCACATGCCTTCTGGTAAGAAGAAACCTGGATTGTGGAGATATGGTGGTGAACCATCTTGATAGATCATCCTTGATCTTGAACTAATATGCTTGAAGCTTGTTTTGGAGTCTGGACCTATGTGGTGACCCTTGAGGTAGCAGTTCAGCATCACAGAGGAATGTTGATGAGGATAAGCAAGTGAGGACCAGATAGTTTGACCAGAAAGCAGAAGGCAACAATTAGATCTCGTGACATGAGTTAGCTAGAAATGGAAGGTTAACCAGTGTGAGCTGGCAGGTCGGATGGAGTCACTCCATTCCGCTTTGTCTTCTTCTTACCTCTTATCTACTCCAGTTGATCCAGTTCAGAATGTACCTTCCTTTGAACGCTTGTAGTATTTTTGGCAGATGTTTCCTTCTTGATAGTCAAGAGAGAGATAGCCTATTGCCAAACACCTTGTTGAATGACTTGTGAAGGATGAAGTATATCCTTCTCGTATCCTTACTTTTCCTGGACTTGACAGTCAAGCAAATTTCTTTCCACTTGACATCTTGAGGATCGAGATAACCCTAGGAATGGATATCCTTGGAAAGGTGTGAAGTGGTCTCAGATGGATAAGTTGGCTTTAGTTCGACCTGGCTAAATGCTTACAGTATGGATATCACCTGTTAGGGGTTTATGCTCCATATAAACATGACTCTATAAAGTATGCACCCAAGGAAAGGAATTGTTGTAAGATCGTCATGGGAAGAGTTCATCAAGTTAAGCCTGATTCCTTGGAATACTCCTAGCTAAGTTTTGAGTAAAGGAAGGTCCAGACAGGATGTGCATCAATTAGAGACAGATGAATAAGGTTTGTAATCCCTATCCAGACCAGTTGAGAATAATGCATACATGTTACCACCGTGTTGAAATGTGTTGTGCCCTTGGGAACCAATATGAAGTTGTGGCAGCCTTGCATCCAAGATGATGTGGTGTATCTTACTCTATTGTTGCCAATCGAGATGTTTAGTTCCTTAGTTACTCGATAGCTCCTTTATGTTACATCTTAAGCAAGACATCGTGAAGTGCTTTATGAGTTTTGTTATGTGTATGCACATGTTTATCTTATGACAATCCCTTATGAGATAGATCTCCCTTGGATTAGAGACATCCTTTATGGAAGGAGAAGGAATAGTTGGAATGTATATAGCAGAAGGATAGTGATACAAGTTATGTGAAGCTTAAGTGTTGAGCTTGTAAGATCAGAGTAGCGCAACAGAAGCATAACAAGGAAGGTGATATATTAGTAAAGGAACTAATACCTAAGTGATACAAGTTGCATGTGATGTTCTAATATATAAAGAGTGTTATCAAACAAAGGATGATGAGACAGAGGGTTGAGTCTGTGACCAGTACAAGGAAACCCTGTGGAGGAATAGCAAGTGCGTTGGTCATAGATTTGTGACACCCAAGATCTTTGTGGAGTTGTATGATGTGATGCATGAGTAACACCTGTCTTCTTTTCGCCCGAGATTTTGGGGATGAAATCCTTGTTAGGGGTTTATGACTTGTAAGGACCCTAACCCATGTTTTGGGCTAACCCTATTTTCTTTGCTTAAGTAAGGTGCTTAGAACAATAATCTAATCCTTCAAGAAGTTTTTATATCATGTGACAAGCTTATGTTTACAGTTTGGTCCCGTTTGGATGCTATTTGAGCAATGTTTGCTTATTTTGGACCAAAGTGCAATTTACCCAAAGTAAGGGGTTATATTGCAATATGTCACATGTACAACATACATTTAGTTGTCTAGCATCATTATATAGATAATGATGTTGTGGGGCACCTTGTGGAGGGCCTATGTTCCAAGTTTGAGCTTGGTTGGATGATGCTTGTGCTTTATGTGCTAGTTTTGGTGTAAATTGCAAATTATCCAAAATAGAGGGCCAATATGCAATTTACCTGCTCTATAGTTTTCTTGATTCAGTTTTGCATCACCTAGTACGTGAATGAAGTCTTGGGGCACCTTTTTTGGATGATATTTGAGGAGTGACATATCTATATGGTTTTTATGTCTTATATGTCACATGTGTTATCTTGTCCTTTAGTGTATCGGGTAGAGCTTGGAGTGTGTATCGGCCAAGAAGGTGTATCGTCCATGGGACATTACTAGCTACATGATACATAGCCTAGAGTGTATCACCAGGTTGTGCATGTGGAGTTTGGAGTGGTTACAAGTGGCCTTAGATCGTGAGCAAGTGACACCTAAGTTTATGTGGTTATGACACCTTTCCTTTGCTACATCTTTCTTCCTTGGTGTATATAACTCCCTTCCTCCTTACCCAAGTGATACTTTTTGGCCACCTCTTTCCCCTTCCTGTATGGGACGAGCTTGGGAGCTTTGGGAGCTAAAGGAAAAAAACCCCATCACTACTACAGATCTGGCCTTTGGCGTCGGTTATTTAAGCCCTTTTCGTGATGGTTTCCAAGCGACGCCTATGTGGGCGCCGCTAAAAGTCGAACCATTTCAGCGTCGGTTTTCCACCCGATGCCAAAATGCTTCGCGCCACTAAAAACACGCCAGCAGGGCCCCATCAACGTCGGTTATTAGTAACAAAATTGACGCTATAATCATTCGTGCCACAAAAAGGGTGCCATCTAGGACTCTATCAAGTCTTTCTTCGCCTGAGGAGCTTTATGCCAATTATCATACTTAACACCATAATGGCTTCGAGTGACACACCCAAGATAGTTTACAAAATTATTTTGGTTCACTCCAATTGCATTTCCTGCATTATCAAACTCCACAACCAATCTGGATCCACTGCCCCTTAGCGCTGTTAACTTCTTCAGCAGAGTGATGCCCCTTTTCTTGTTAACTTTTTGGTGATGCACATCAAGTGCCTCCAGTGCTTCAGAGGGTACATGTGCATCATCAACCTAAAATTTGACAAAATAAACACACTGAATTAACCCAATATAGAAATATAGGATATATGACATAACTAGAAAATAATGAATTTCTATAGAAATATAGGATATGTTTATAAAACTTATATTGGTATCCTCTCCATGCTCATCATGGACATCATCCTCATCATGGACATCATGCTCATCATGGACATCATGGTCAGCCATCTGAAAATGTCATTAAAAAGGCAAACATTTAGCATTTGTATTAACTAGAACATAATGAAACATTATATCTGAAAATGATATTGATATTAAAAAGAAAACATTTAGCATTTTATATAGTTCACATATAAAAATGAAACATTGAAAAATGAAACATATAAAAAAATATAAACATGCATGCCTCTAAAATTGCGATCTTTTATCAATTAACAATCCTTCATTGTGATCTTCGCGCACATATAAGTCATCATTAGCTTCAGTATTTTGTGGAGTTGGCAACCCAACTGAGAATGGACTGGAGTCATCATACTTATCATAGTACTCTTATTCATCTATAGGATCTTCAATGAACTGTCTTTTACCATGAAGAACAACCGACCATTTATCATTTGCAGGATCATCGATATAAAATACTTGTTTCGCCTGTGATGCCAATATGAATGGTTCACCCTTCTCGCCAATCTTTTCAAAGTTCACTAAAGTGAAACCCAATTCATCCACTATAACTCCTTTGGTGTTATCAACCCAATTACATTTGAAGAGCAAAATTCTGAAATCTATGTAGTCAAACTCCCATATGTCTTCAATGACACTATAATATGACATTTTAGCTTCACGTGGACTCTTATCATTTGCACTTGCAAAATACATAGTCGATGCTTGAAGGGTGACCCCACTGTTTTGGACGACACTCTTATCATCTTGGCGCTTTGTGTAATATGTGAACCCATTAATGTCAAACCCTTCATAAGACATAACATTCGATTTTGGTTTTAAGGCGAGGCATTTGATAGTTTCTGTAATATCATCTAGTGTTTGAGATAGTTGATGTAAGACTTTATCTTCAAACCACTTAGTAAAAGTCCTGTTATGCTCTCTAGCAAGCCACATTGAACTGGCTCGAGGATGTTGTCTCTTGATGAAATTGGTATGTTCCTCGATATAAACACTCACTTCATCCATGTTGTGTAAAATATACAAGTGGCCTTGTTCCAACTGCTCATGGCTGATTACTTTCACCCGTGATCCCAAAATTCCTTTGCCCTCCTCAATATTCTTTTCATTAACAGGAGTGTCATTACCACTCAGAAAGTCATTGCAAAAATCCATAACCTCTCTCACCACATAACCTTCAATAATACTCTCTTCAGGCCGATAACGGTTTTGAACATCACCTTTAAAAATGCTCATGTATCGTTCAAAGGGATACATCCAATGCAAGAAAATTGGTCCCAACATTTTCACTGCCCTAGTCAAGTGGACAACAAGATGTACCATGATATCAAAGAACGAAGGAGGGAAATACATCTCAAGCTGACATAGGGTAACAACCAATTCTCTTTGCAAATTATCGAGAGTATCAGGGTCAATAACTTTACTGCATAGACAGTTGAAAAAAAACAAAGTCTGGTGATTGCAAACCTTACATGCTTCGACAATATAGATCGAATTGCCACGGGCAATATTTGTTGCATTAGAGTGTGACAATCATGAGATTTAAGACCTATCAACTTCAGATCTTTCATTGATACCAATCTACGGATGTTGGACGAGTAACCCTGTGGCACCTTAACATTTTCCAAGCATTCACAAAAAACTTTCTTCTCCTTTCTAGACAACGTGTAACAAGCGGGAGGTAAGTATGTTCTTTTATTACCCATTTCATGTAATTTTGTTAATTATGACCGTATTCCCATTTCACGTAGGTCCAATCTGGATTTTATCCCATCTTTAGTCTTACCTGGTATATTCAACAGAGTACCAATGATGCTATCACAGACATTTTTCTCAACGTGCATGACATCGATACAATGCCTGACTGTCAAAGAACTCCAATAAGGAAGATCCCAAAATATTGACTTCTTCTTGAATGAAGAATCATCACTCCATGTGGCTATAGTACATTGTGATCTCTTACCAAATTCATTGACAATGTCTTTTACCCTTTCATAAACAGCATCCCGTGGTATAGGTTTAGGTGCACTCCGTTCCTCATTCCATCCATTGAATGCTTTGCGCTTCCTACGATACGGATGGAATTTTGAAAGAAACCTTCGATGACCAAGATATACAGTCTTGCCACCATGTTTTAGTCTTATTGAATCAATGTTCTCTTCACATATAGGACACACTTTGGCTCCTTTGACACTATATCCAGACAAATTCTCATATGCTGGAAAGTCATTAATAGTACAAAACAACATAGCGTGCAAAAAAAATGTCTCTCTTCATGAAGCATCATAGGTCATCACACCTTCACCCCAGAGTTTCTTTAAGTCATCAATCAGAGGTTCAATATAAACATCGATATCATTTTTAGGTTGTTTAGGGCCCGATATCAACAACGACAGCATAATATACTTATTTTTCATACACAACTAGGGAGGAATATTGTATATAACAAGCATGACTGGCCAAGTGCTATGTTGGCTGCTCAATGTCCCGTACGGATTCATCCCATCTGTACAAAGCCCAAGTCTTAGATTCCTGTCTTCTTCACCAAATTTGGGGTACAATAGATCAATCTTCTTCCACTGAGGGGAATCAGACGCATGTCATAGGATCCCATCATTATTTTTTTTAACATCTGCATGCCACCTCAAATTCTCCGCATCTATCGGATTTGCAAACAAGCGTTGAAACCGTGATATTATAGGTAGATACCACATCACCTTGGCAGGAGAACCAATTTTGGACTCCTCGAAGTCGTCAATTTATACCGTGACGCACCACATTTTGGACAATATTTCAAATCCACATAGTCCTTTTGAAATAATACACAATCATTCGGGCATGCGTGTATCTTCTTGGCCTCCATTCCCATTGGGCACAACAATTTTGTTTACCCGTTATGTTGAGATTGGTAGCTTGTTTCCTTCAGGAAGCATTTCTTTCAACAAAGTTAACAATGAAGTGAAGCTTTTGTCGCTCCGTCTATTGTTAGCTTTCAACTTATACAATCTCAACACAGCACTAATCTTTGTAAACTTAGTACAACCTGTGTATAACGGTATCTAAGCATCATGCAAAATGTTTCTAAAGATGGGACGTGGATCGGTGGGCTCTACCCCATAACTATCTAACATTGCATCAATGATGTCTAGTAGAACTGGTTCATTCACATCTACATCATCGGAGACAATTTCTTCTTCCACCAAAGCACTACTATCGACATCCACTGGTTTCGGGTTTGAAATCTCTCCATGCCAGTGCCATTATGTATAGCCTTGTATAATCCCGTTGTACATGACATGACTTTTGATTTTGTCACCAGTGCTAACTTTCTAGTTGTTACCACAATGCCTACATGGATAGTAGAACCTATCTCCAGGTTGTTTCCTATGTTCCTTGGCAAATCTAATAAACTGATCAAGACCAGATATAAACTCTAGGGTGCAGCGATTGCGAATGGACATCCATGATTTATCCATTCTATGATCAAAGAGAAAACAAGTATATATTAGGACAAGATTAGGATATATGGTTAACAAATACATGTGATGTCATTCTTATATATAATAAATGTACATGTTCCACCTATCCCAATCTTGAACACCTAATCTCACTAGTAAGTGTATAATGTGTATTGGGTTTTCAAGAAAATTTCGACAGCATTTCCCCGCCGTTCTCCAAGTAAATATGTACTTAAAGAACAAATAGGGAAATGCTATCGAAATTTTCTTGAAAACCCAATACACATTATACACTTACATCCTAAGTGAGATTAGGTGTTCAAGAATAGTCCCAAACTGGGGACTATCCAAGATTTACTCCTAATGAGTAAATCTTGGACGGGTTTCTAGGCCAATAAATACATGTATGTTGTCATTCCAATATTCTATAACATCATTTAATCTAGGTATCATGCAACATCATTTAATCTAGGTATCATATTCTATAACATTGATTTCAACATTTCGAGTGTCCATGCATGTTCATCTTCTTGGATAGATATGTAGATGTTAGGGTTTCATCACAATTGATGTTAGGGTTTCATCACAATTTTAGGTATCATATAGAGTATGTAGATGTTAGGGTTTCATCATGCAATAGGGATTCATGTAGATGTTAGGGTTTCATCACAATTGATTTCATCATAATTGATTTCATCACAAGATTTGAACATCACTGATTTCATCATATAATTGAACATAATTGATTTCATCATATAATTGAACATAATTAATTTGAACATAATTGATTTCATCATATAATTGATTTCATCACAAATTCATAATTGATTTCATTTGAATATATACCCTCTTTTCTTCCTTCTCCCTCCTTACCAACAGCCAGCACTGCACGGCTGTGTGGGCTGGCCACGGTCGTGGCTGTGTTGGCTGTTGGTAAGGAGAAGAAGGAAGAAGAAGAGGGGCATGGAGGAAGAAGAGGAGGTCCTACCTATCGAGCAGCTAGCCTAGCAGCGTGGAGACGAGCTTCGTCAACAGTGGCACTGTGAGGAGCAGTGGCACTGAGCAGAGAAGCAGCAGGAGAAGGAGGCGGCGATGGTGGCTAGCAGAGAAGCAGCAACAGCAGCCGGCGGCGAGCAGAGAAGCAACAACAGCAGCAGGCGGCGGTGACGACGCAGTAGGAAGCAGGCACGGTGGTGGCGTCGACGGGAGGCGGAGAAAGGCGATCGCGAGCGAGTTTGTTTTCACGATGAAACCGAAGAAAGGGGAAGAGTCTGTTCTTGCGGGGGCTATTATGTTAATAAAAGGCATCGGTTATCTTAAAAACTGCCACCTAAACAGAATACACGTCGGCTGAATATAACAACCGACGTCAATTGGACAATTCTTTACCCCAAAATTTTTGGCGGGGAGGGTGTGCAAACCCTTATCAGCGTCGGTTATCCCACGATAACCGATGCCCATATGGTAAAAATTGTGCGGCATTTTTATCTTCTTTAGGCGTCGATTATTCGGTAAAACACCGACATTGTATGTTACACTTTGGGGGCAATTTTTTTCGATCGAAAAAAATGGAATTTCGTGGGCTATTTCAGGAGTCGATTTCTTTTTTTTAGCCGACGCTGAATAAAAAGTGATACCCGTGTCTGGCTGGTCTTCAAATATGGACGTCGGGTTTCCTTAATAGCCGACGTGTAATGTGTATCAACGTCGGTTTGTTTAAAAAACTGACGCCCTGAAAAGCGACGTTGAACGCTGTTTCTGTAGCAGTGCATGGAGTTTGGGAGGCTGAGCTCCTTGCCCATGGAGACTTCTTGCTCAAGATCCGACCTTGGTGACTCATGCTTCTTTACTAACTTTTCCTTGTGCTTTCTTCTCCACCTCCTTCTTCTCCTCTCGGCCATGTATGGACCCTTAATGAGAGTAGGCAAGGTCGTGGTCCTCTCTCTCTTTTCTTCTTCTTGAGCTAAGCATAACCATAGCTTATTCTTCTTCCTCATCTTTTGTTTCTTGAGGTGATGATGATGGTGTCGAAGGCATATTTAGAGCTTTGGATGGATGATCTTCATGGTTAGGAATGTGGGTTTGCTGCTTGGATCAAGAAGCTTGATGTCTTTCATGGAGATCCTCTTAAGGTGGGTTACATAACTCTTATCCATCTCTATTATGTTCACTCTTCATATGTTCTTACATTGATTCTTGTCTTTAGATCGATACCCTTCACTATGATAACTGTATATGTGGAACTTGAGATCTGATCTAATGGAAAGGTTACATTTTATTACTGCCTTTATCTTGTTCTCCTTGTGGAAGACAGTGAAGGGTGTCTTGAGGTTGAAGATGACTAACCTGATATGCACTGGTTACCCGATATAGGGCTTTACCCAATATAGAGCTTTGCCCGATATAGTACCTTGCCCGATAGGTTATGCCTTGGTTGATGGATTGTGAGCAAAACCCCTCTGTCACTTTGTTGTTGAGAGGTGAGCTTAGGATCCCTTGATCCAATGATGTACAGTATTGAGTCCTTGGGCAAAACCCCTCTCTCACTTAGTGTTGAGAGGTGAGCCTATGCTCTAGATGGTTGGGCAATATGTTAGCTTGGTCGATAGAAGTGTTAATCTTAGTGTTGAGATGATGATCTACCCTAGTTACACGACATGCTCTTGGGGTTGAACCCTTGGTTAGTACCTTGGGCAATATGATAGTTGGCCGATATGGCTGCCCTAACCCTAGCTTGGGCAATATAGTGTCTTGGCCGATATGGTCGCCCTAACCCTAGCTTGGGCGATATGGTTGCCTTGGTTGATAAGGTTGCTCTAACCTTAGTTGCCTGATATGTTGTCTTGGGTAATAGGATGCTTTGGCCGATATGGTAACCCTAACCCTAGTTGACCGATAGGGGTTCCCTTGTTGTGATGATCTCTTAGGCGTCATGATGTGTTGCCCAAGATTGTGCTTCATGGATGACAAAGATGTGAAGACGAGCGTTATAGGTGGACCTTTGATATGCTGCCCGATATCATCAACCCTAACCCGATATAAGTGTGTATGTATATGATGTCTTGGGCAACACTAGGGTTAAGTGATTGGCCGATACCCTATTAGAAGAGATGATACTTTGATCAATATGCCCTTACCTGATACATGTATATGCCCTTGCTCGATACATGTATATGTCCTTGCCCGATACATGTATATGCCCTTGCCCGATACATGTATATGCCCTTGCCTGATACATGTATATGCCCTTACCCGATGCATGTATATGCCTTTGCCCGATACATGCCTTCTCTTGGTTGGTTACCCGACACATTGAGAGTTATATGCTGGTAGGCTTTTGAGCTTGGTCGATATAGTGTTTAGGGCGACACACGTTGAGAGCTTTGGGCGATAAGGTTATGTGGCTCTTGGCCGACATGGTTACAAGGTTGCCTAACCCATTATGAAATGAGATATGAGTTTCCCGATATCCCAGAAGATGGTTCCTTGACCAGGATGGTCTGAGGTGTGTTTGGACGATATGGCCTTGGTGGCCTCTTTGCACGATATGATTTGCCCCACATCAGGTATAGGAGGAGTTTATGGGTCTTACCTGATATGCATCTTGTAACATCCCTAACCTGGGTTATACTTTAATCTTAGATGTTTTGTTTAAGAAAGATAATTATATACTTGCTCTTATCTTTTGAAAAGTAATTAAGGTTCAAGAGGAACTTATGTTTCAATTTTAGTCCTTTTTAACAATGTTTTGCTTGTTTTGGACTAAAGTGCAATTTACCCAAGTTGAGGGGTTAACTTGCAAATATTACATGATAAAGTGTTCCTCAAGTATTGAAGCATCCTAAGAATGAGAATGATGCTGAGGTATGTCTTGTGAAAGCCTGAACACCAAGAAAGAGCTTATTAAGCAATGTTTGTGGATTAAAACCTAATTTTGATGTAATGTGCAATTTACCCAAAACCTAGGGTTCAATATGAAAAATACCACTTCTATAGAGTCCCTAATGTTTCTTGGTATCAATTAGAGACAATAAAATCAGAGGGGCATCTCATTTGAATCTCTTTGGAGGAGAGAGAATCTTGATATTAAAATAATCAAGATTTAAGCATAATTGAAACCCTAATTCAAATTTGTAGCAAAATAAATATATTAATTGAAGTGCCCATTAATTAAAAAGGATGTCGTTGAAATCCTATAATGCAAGGACGTCCAAATGCCTTGAGTTGCACCGAAATATCCTAAGTAGGTGAAGAAACCCACTTGCATTTGTTAATAAAAAAGAATTGTCAACTAAAAATGGATAATGGTATTATAATGATTAAGGTGCTTAAAGTGGTTGCTTTTAATTCAAGGATAAACGAGAGGTTTTTGAAGGCAAGGAATATGGCTTCATATGCAAGGAAGAGAGGGGGGTATGTGGCACATGAAATAGGAGATGAAGGATTTTCTACTACTTTCTCTCTCTTGAAAATCCACATACATATACCCCATTTTCCACTCACTTGAAAGACTCTTTTTTTAGAATCCACTTTCTTTCTTTGCTTGGGCCAAAGACTAAGGATCTTAGGAGCAATAGGAGAACGTTCCCCAACCTGTAGGTAAGCTCCATAGTCATCTTCAACCTTGAATTCATGGTGGAAATCAAAATTCAATGCTTATTTTCTTCTTTTCTCCATTCAATGCTCTACCTTAATCATCCCTTGCATCCAAAGAGTTGAGAATGAACCTTGAACAGTTGAGGAAGCTTCATTCACCATTAAATACGTGAAGCTTGAAGCTTGGATTCAACTTTGAAGGCGGGTTATATAACTTGAACCCTTAAATGTTATTATTGATTTCATTTCTTTATCAGATGTTGATTCTTTCTTCTTTCCTAATATCCTTTTGATTAGTTGATGAAATGACCATAAGAATCTCAAAAAATTTCAAAGGTTTGTAGATTGAAGATGATGATGTCATCTTAGCACACACCTCAATAAAGATCATGTGCAAACAGTTTCAATTTTTTATGACCAAACGGTCTCAAGACCGTTTGAGGTCAAACGGTCTGAAGACCATTTGGGGTCAATTGCTGATGTGGATGAATGAAGATCCAATGGTTCAGATTGATCTAATTATAATGTTTTCAAGAATGGATGATCCATTGATTACAAACCCTAATCGGATTGATTGGTTGAAACCCTAAATTGATTGAGTTAATTTCTATATTATTTAACCTAAACGGTCTCAAGACTGTTTGGGGGCAAACAGTCTCAAGACCATTTGAGGTCAAATGGTCTCAAGACCGTTTGAGGTCAAGAGGAGTCATGGATGGATGGAGATCCAAGGGTTACAAGTTGATCTACTGTAACATCCCAATCTTTTTATGCAAAATTTCCAAATTATTTTAGTCCTTGCATGCTCTTTTCTA
The DNA here is from genome assembly GCA_963693085.1 of Alisma plantago-aquatica. Taxonomy (NCBI): domain Eukaryota; kingdom Viridiplantae; phylum Streptophyta; class Magnoliopsida; order Alismatales; family Alismataceae; genus Alisma; species Alisma plantago-aquatica. The sequence goes on from OY856409.1 coordinate 195,215,783, forward strand.
ATTTAGATAATTGTTGAGAACTCAAATGCAATCTTCCCATAATTAGTAGTGCAAAATCACTTATTGTGTTCAATTGCTCTATTATACTTGTTTTATTTAAAGAAAATGTCTTCATGTATATCTATGCCCTTTTTGTTGAAGAAAATAAGGATAAATGCTTTCATGTCATATTTTCTCTCTCATCTGACAATTAGTGATTTCCTTGTGTAATTATTTGCTTAATGGCTCCCATCTTGTCAAATGAGAGGAAATAATGTTTAGGGCACGTTTTTATGCTTTTCAATTCTTATTTGAAGAATTAATGGCTTTATTTGCTTTTATCATGGTCATTTAAGTACACATAAGGGTTTTTATTATTTTTACAAGCATAAAATCCAATTGTATGAGAATATTCTAGACCCTCTAATGTACCCATGGTTCAAATTTGAACCCAGTATGACCTTGTTTGACCCCCCAATTAAATTGGGAAAGATTTGAATGCATTTTGTTTAATTAGGAGTGATGGTGGGTTAAAAGACGAAATTAACTGATTAATTATGTTTTAGTGCATGTCATTAACCTATGGGTGAAATTTGAGCTCTTTTGGCCTATGTTTGACCCTCCAATTAATTGGAGGAAGATTTGAATATAATTTGACCTAGACTTTAATTCGATTTCACTGATTTCATTCAATACCTCTAATGTTCGCACCTTAATGATTGTCACACGTTACCATGGTTGGCGCGCATGACAGCAACCGTTGGATCAGGATCCAACGGTGCTCGACTTCTCTTCTTCCTCCGTTACTTTCACGAACAGGAGCCGTTTGCACAGAGCAAATTTCATCGATCTCCCTCTCCTTCGATTCTCGACCGTTTTGCTTCATTTCTTCGCCAACGTCTTCGCGAGACTTCCCCGAACACAGCGAGCCATCACTCGCCTTCCTTCTCTCTCAGTTGAAGAAATGCCCAATATAGTGCTTGGACCCCCTTAATGTACGGGTACCCAGTCGCCACCACAGGGCATTCGTATCCGCCGATTTGTGCCCAAAAGCATCGTAGACCATCACTCAACACTCCTCTACGCCCAATTTCTTCTCTAGCTCCGGCAGCAGCCCTGACCTACCCGCTCTTCCTTCTCCAGCTACCCAAGTTCCGCCGTGTCGCCCTACAGCAACTCCAAGCAATTGAAGCCTAGGTAAGCATCAAGGGACCTCCCTCATCCTTTCCCTATCGTCCTCTTGGCTCGCGGAGCGCTCAGTCACTACATCCTATAGCGCCGCCGCTGGGTTCCCGTCGGCACTCAGCACCATCATTACAGTGAGCTCGCGATGGAAATTATGGGTCTGTTGTCTTCACACGACTCCACCGATCATGCCTCTTTAACCGTCTCTCGATTTATCGTGGTTTTGATAGCTGCTTCCCCCTCCGATGTTTCCCCTGTACTCAGTTTCTAGCCATGGCCAGGATAGCTCTCCTGTGCTCTCCCAACCCTGAGCTTAGGCTCGATGCGTTTGCCTTCTCATCGCGAACTCAACCGAGGTGTCCTCTACTCTCAGGTAGCAGCAAGCCAGGGTCCTTGCCCATGGCTGAGAAGCTCACCCATGGCGTTGCAGCAATGGCTCGCGCTGTGTGAGCAAGGATCAATCCCAGTTGGGTAATGACCAAGAGGGTCATTCGTTTGTTTTCGAGATTTTTCGCTTGTAGGGGCATTTTTGGGTTTTCACACCCTGTTTCTTTGATCGCTCAGGCAAGCATCGCGGCCTAGTTGGCCAAGCCCGATTGGGCCAGGTCAGATGCGGGCCCCGATTTCCTGGATTTGGATATATCTTTATATACGTGGATTTTTCTTGATTTCTGATTGGTCTAGAGTGCAAAATCCATAACTTTTGCATACGACCTCAGAAAAATATAAATAAATATGTTCTGGAAAGGATTTTTGATGAGGAATCTGATTTTGTGGTTTTTATCGACTAATTTTGTTGTTTTCGTATCTCAATATTTTTATGGACAAATTAGGGTTTCAGGTTGTATAATGAAAGACACACATGTTATTTCAGGTGTTTAAAAGGATCCAATCGGTCAAACCAGGTTTGACCTAGGTGTTTTAGTTCAAGGTAAGCGGGCCATGCCTTTGGCATAGTAAATTTGATTTATTGAATGATTGTAATATGTTTATGCTCTTTATACTCAAGTCATGATAAATGTCATGTTTTTCCTCAATATATATGACTATTGGATGTTGTTTGTTATAATCTAAGTCTAAGGATAGAAATCACATTAAGATTATGATTTATGATTAAGATACATGAAACCAAGATTAAGAGGGAAGAGATTCCCATCCATGCTTAAGAGGGAGAAATCCCATTATGTTTCATGGGGAGAAATCCCATTATGTTCAAGAGGGAGAAATCCCAATTAAGATCAAGTTTAGGTTATTAAGAAGATAAGTCAAGTCTAAGAAAGATCATGATTAAGGGAATTTGATTTAGATTTATATGCACCTTATTATGGGCTTTCCGAGCAATTATGGGCTTTCCGAGCATTATGGGCTCCTTATGGGGCATTAAGAGAGGAGCATATACTTCTAGTCAAATTCTTTATGTAAAAGATGACAAGAAATGATTAATGTTAATGCATGTTCATGTTTATGTCAAATCACTATATATTTTACTTTCATGCTTTATAACATGCCAATGCCGCTTACTCACCATGTTTGTTTTTCCTTTTGCATGGCTGGGGACGAGATGTCCGCAGGAGTTGGAGCTAAAGAGAAGGAATCATCTTGAGGATACTAAGGACCCAAAGATCTAAGGAGTTGTTGCCTGGTGGGACGTCCATCTATGGAGATCCTATCATTATCTAGTTTATGTTTAGTATATCTTTGGAAAACTGATGTAACTTTTATTCCAAGAACTTATGTATGAATCTACGTTTTCATAAAGCCAAGTGTTATTTGTTTCTTGTTATGAGATCATGTATGTAACATTTCCTCCCAAATATGCCAAGTACCCCACATTATGGATAATGTTGGGGATTAGGCTGTGCTTCCTCTGGTTACGTAAGAAACCCTAGGGAGGGGTGTTACATTAATGGTATCAGAGCAAGGAATAGATGGCCACTAAGGCAACAATAAAGATTCATGCAAGTCACCCTAGGATGAAGAAATAGAAGTGGAAAACATGATTATGTATCCTAGTATGTCTAGAGAACCCTAAAGATGACTAGAGCCCTCATCTCAGTAGAGAAGTACATGTTAGCATGCTTAGGTAGTTGAAACCCAACCCTAGATGATGACATGTTTCTCCTTGTCTCAATGGTAAGGGCCACCCAATTGAGATTTGATGAAAATGTCATTTAATGTGCCTTTTCATGTGTCTTACTTTCTTAATTGTGTGTGTGGTATGGGACACATGTACAAATAAGTTGGTGAGATGTAACCTGAAAAGATCTAACATTTCTAAAATATGTGCTTGATCACCACATATAAAGAGATGAAGGATATATGACCTAATGTTAGTCAACTATGAAGATGTAGCCATGATAAGTGAGAGATAGATTCCCAAAGTATAATGAGTTAGGTGTAATGTTAAGGAGTAAGTATGAGACTTAGTAAGGGTAGTTAAGTAATTTATGATTGATTCATAATGCTTTGTCTATGCATGCTTCTTTTGTAATAAAATTTGTATGGAAAATTTGCAAGTTTATGTGAAACCCTTAAGGTGGGTAGAAACCCTAGGAAATTTCGAGGACGAAATTTATTTAAGGTGGGTAGTATTGTAACATCCCAATCTTTTTATGCAAAATTTCCAAATTATTTTAGTCCTTGCATGCTCTTTTCTAATTTAGATAATTGTTGAGAACTCAAATGCAATCTTCCCATAATTAGTAGTGCAAAATCACTTATTGTGTTCAATTGCTCTATTATACTTGTTTTATTTAAAGAAAATGTCTTCATGTATATCTATGCCCTTTTTGTTGAAGAAAATAAGGATAAATGCTTTCATGTCATATTTTCTCTCTCATCTGACAATTAGTGATTTCCTTGTGTAATTATTTGCTTAATGGCTCCCATCTTGTCAAATGAGAGGAAATAATGTTTAGGGCACGTTTTTATGCTTTTCAATTCTTATTTGAAGAATTAATGGCTTTATTTGCTTTTATCATGGTCATTTAAGTACACATAAGGGTTTTTATTATTTTTACAAGCATAAAATCCAATTGTATGAGAATATTCTAGACCCTCTAATGTACCCATGGTTCAAATTTGAACCCAGTATGACCTTGTTTGACCCCCCAATTAAATTGGGAAAGATTTGAATGCATTTTGTTTAATTAGGAGTGATGGTGGGTTAAAAGACGAAATTAACTGATTAATTATGTTTTAGTGCATGTCATTAACCTATGGGTGAAATTTGAGCTCTTTTGGCCTATGTTTGACCCTCCAATTAATTGGAGGAAGATTTGAATATAATTTGACCTAGACTTTAATTCGATTTCACTGATTTCATTCAATACCTCTAATGTTCGCACCTTAATGATTGTCACACGTTACCATGGTTGGCGCGCATGACAGCAACCGTTGGATCAGGATCCAACGGTGCTCGACTTCTCTTCTTCCTCCGTTACTTTCACGAACAGGAGCCGTTTGCACAGAGCAAATTTCATCGATCTCCCTCTCCTTCGATTCTCGACCGTTTTGCTTCATTTCTTCGCCAACGTCTTCGCGAGACTTCCCCGAACACAGCGAGCCATCACTCGCCTTCCTTCTCTCTCAGTTGAAGAAATGCCCAATATAGTGCTTGGACCCCCTTAATGTACGGGTACCCAGTCGCCACCACAGGGCATTCGTATCCGCCGATTTGTGCCCAAAAGCATCGTAGACCATCACTCAACACTCCTCTACGCCCAATTTCTTCTCTAGCTCCGGCAGCAGCCCTGACCTACCCGCTCTTCCTTCTCCAGCTACCCAAGTTCCGCCGTGTCGCCCTACAGCAACTCCAAGCAATTGAAGCCTAGGTAAGCATCAAGGGACCTCCCTCATCCTTTCCCTATCGTCCTCTTGGCTCGCGGAGCGCTCAGTCACTACATCCTATAGCGCCGCCGCTGGGTTCCCGTCGGCACTCAGCACCATCATTACAGTGAGCTCGCGATGGAAATTATGGGTCTGTTGTCTTCACACGACTCCACCGATCATGCCTCTTTAACCGTCTCTCGATTTATCGTGGTTTTGATAGCTGCTTCCCCCTCCGATGTTTCCCCTGTACTCAGTTTCTAGCCATGGCCAGGATAGCTCTCCTGTGCTCTCCCAACCCTGAGCTTAGGCTCGATGCGTTTGCCTTCTCATCGCGAACTCAACCGAGGTGTCCTCTACTCTCAGGTAGCAGCAAGCCAGGGTCCTTGCCCATGGCTGAGAAGCTCACCCATGGCGTTGCAGCAATGGCTCGCGCTGTGTGAGCAAGGATCAATCCCAGTTGGGTAATGACCAAGAGGGTCATTCGTTTGTTTTCGAGATTTTTCGCTTGTAGGGGCATTTTTGGGTTTTCACACCCTGTTTCTTTGATCGCTCAGGCAAGCATCGCGGCCTAGTTGGCCAAGCCCGATTGGGCCAGGTCAGATGCGGGCCCCGATTTCCTGGATTTGGATATATCTTTATATACGTGGATTTTTCTTGATTTCTGATTGGTCTAGAGTGCAAAATCCATAACTTTTGCATACGACCTCAGAAAAATATAAATAAATATGTTCTGGAAAGGATTTTTGATGAGGAATCTGATTTTGTGGTTTTTATCGACTAATTTTGTTGTTTTCGTATCTCAATATTTTTATGGACAAATTAGGGTTTCAGGTTGTATAATGAAAGACACACATGTTATTTCAGGTGTTTAAAAGGATCCAATCGGTCAAACCAGGTTTGACCTAGGTGTTTTAGTTCAAGGTAAGCGGGCCATGCCTTTGGCATAGTAAATTTGATTTATTGAATGATTGTAATATGTTTATGCTCTTTATACTCAAGTCATGATAAATGTCATGTTTTTCCTCAATATATATGACTATTGGATGTTGTTTGTTATAATCTAAGTCTAAGGATAGAAATCACATTAAGATTATGATTTATGATTAAGATACATGAAACCAAGATTAAGAGGGAAGAGATTCCCATCCATGCTTAAGAGGGAGAAATCCCATTATGTTTCATGGGGAGAAATCCCATTATGTTCAAGAGGGAGAAATCCCAATTAAGATCAAGTTTAGGTTATTAAGAAGATAAGTCAAGTCTAAGAAAGATCATGATTAAGGGAATTTGATTTAGATTTATATGCACCTTATTATGGGCTTTCCGAGCAATTATGGGCTTTCCGAGCATTATGGGCTCCTTATGGGGCATTAAGAGAGGAGCATATACTTCTAGTCAAATTCTTTATGTAAAAGATGACAAGAAATGATTAATGTTAATGCATGTTCATGTTTATGTCAAATCACTATATATTTTACTTTCATGCTTTATAACATGCCAATGCCGCTTACTCACCATGTTTGTTTTTCCTTTTGCATGGCTGGGGACGAGATGTCCGCAGGAGTTGGAGCTAAAGAGAAGGAATCATCTTGAGGATACTAAGGACCCAAAGATCTAAGGAGTTGTTGCCTGGTGGGACGTCCATCTATGGAGATCCTATCATTATCTAGTTTATGTTTAGTATATCTTTGGAAAACTGATGTAACTTTTATTCCAAGAACTTATGTATGAATCTACGTTTTCATAAAGCCAAGTGTTATTTGTTTCTTGTTATGAGATCATGTATGTAACATTTCCTCCCAAATATGCCAAGTACCCCACATTATGGATAATGTTGGGGATTAGGCTGTGCTTCCTCTGGTTACGTAAGAAACCCTAGGGAGGGGTGTTACATCTACTTTCAATGGTCTTAATGTTGGATGGTTTAATGAGCAGAATCCCTAAATCGATTGATTAAGAAACCCTAATTTAGGGTTAAACGATTTCAAGTTGATTGAGACCAAACGGTCTTAGACCGTTTGAGAACCATTCGGTCTCAAACCGTTTGAGGACCATTCGGTCTCAAACCATTTGAGGGCCATTCAGTTTCAAACCGTTTGGGGTTAATTAATATTTAATTCAAACGATCTTAAACTGTTTAGAGAATTTGGAGATTAAGACTGTTTGATGGTCTAACGGTCTTAAGACCAATTGAAGGTATAGACCAAGACCGTTTGGAGGTTAATAACCTCAAGACCGTTTAAGGTCTAACAGTCTTCAGACCGTTTAAGGATGTTGAGGTCAAGACCATTTGAAGGTCAATGACCTCAAGACCGTTTGAAGGTCAAGGAGGTCAAAACCGTTTGAAGGTTCAAAGGTATCAAAACCGTTTGGAGACCTAATAGTCTCAAAGCTATGAAAGATCAATCAACCCTATGATTGTTAATGATGTTTATCAAAGATAATTACAATGGTTCTACCTTTAAAGTACTAGGGTGATTAGTACCCTTAGAAGGGTTAACCTTTGATGCTTATGAAAGTAATATCTCAATACACTATGCTAACCCAAAATGTATGTACTTGAATGAAGGGTTGACCTAATCTAATCAAGTTTGAAGTAATCAACATCCTATAGAGTATGAGAGAGAGAGAGGAATTCATACATGTTTAATAATCATGTAGTGGTTAAGCCTCAACACTTTCAACATGAGTAAAATATGTAATTAGGGTATGATCCTTGATAAAGAGATCATGAAACCCTAATCGAAAAGGTTGATGAGCTGTAACCCTAATTTAGGGCAATGCTAGGTAAAACCCTAATCTAGGGTAATGGTGTAACCCTAATCTAGGGTGATGATATGAGAAATCCCAATTTAGGGTAATATAATGAAAAACCCTAATTTAAGAAGATGCTTCATGAGACCCTAATTTCGGGTAAAGCTACATGAAACCCTAATTTTGGGTAAAGCTACATGAAACCCTAATTTGGGGAAAAGTTATAAGGAACATTAATTCAAGATAATGATGTGTGAAACCCTAATCTAGGGTGATGCCATGTGAAACCCTAATCTTGGCAATATGATGATAAACCATAACCCTAATATAGGGTGAAGGTATGTGAAACCCTAATTTTGGGTTATAGTGCATGAAACCCTAATCTTTGTTAATATGATGATAAACCATAACCCTAATTTTGGGTAATGGGATGAGTATCCCTAATTGACATGAATTTTGGAAATCCTAACCCTATTAAGGGAATAGTGATGCTACCCTTACATTGCATAGTGCTGATATGTAATTGATATAACTAATATCATGTGTACTAACCATGCATGTATCATGAGATGTTTGGTATAACCAGGTATGAGCTATGATGTTAATCGGCCTTGTGAGCCATTATTTTAATTGTCGTCTAGTGAGAGGTGACAAGAAGTTGAATATGCCTGGTGAGCTATGTGAGATTCTTATGTAAACAAGTATCATGAATACCTTGGTCAAATGACCTGGAGGTATTAGTTACCTGATAAGTGGTAACCTTGTTTAATGATGAATTAAGGGTTTGAATACCCAGATCCAGCAAACATGATGATGGTTTTGTAGAGGGATGTGAATTCCCAGTAATGAGATCAGGGATTGAGATCCCCAAATTCTACAAAGAATTGACAAGCACTTGATAAAAGCATTGCATGTTTCTATATAGCATTTATTATAATAATTCCTTTTTGAAATCTTGATTGCTACTAAAAGAATATGGTAATGTACTTAACTAATCAAGTGGAATATTATCATGTAGAGCCCTGGCCATAGATCCATCATCGTTAGTAGTTGGTGATGGTGAAACAGGTTTTCCTATGGAAATTCCTAGAATGCATATATTTGAATATGTGGGGGTAATAGGTGAATATATATCCTTACGCCTCATAGGAATGATTGTGAGCCATATCCTATGTACATGAATGGTTATGGACCATATCCCAATAAGAGTATGGCTATGGGCCATAACTCTACAATACCAGGCATTGGCTACAGGCCATATCCTGAAAAGAGTATATGCTACGGGCTATAACTCGATACTGAAGTTGCCAGTATACCCTGGAAAGCTATTTAGTAGTGACACTCGATGTCCTGCATATGGTCTTGTACTGACCGAGACAGATGAGGTGATGGAGTTCGGCTCTTCCATTGACCTATGCATGGAACCGATGCTTTACGTAATCATGGTTGGTTGGAGCATGAATGGTATACTTCATCTCCTCAGGGCATAAGTATGATTATAAAATGTAATCAGCCGTGTAGTGTATTTGCTTAAGAATGAAATACGGAAATCATTGGTTGATGTTATAGTGCTTATTGTATCCTAAATGGATAAATATTATACGTGTTCTTCATATTCCTTATTAAACTGAATATATGATTTATTGCTTTATCATTTGTAGCTGTAATGCCTTAAAAGATGATATTGCTCTATTTTGTTTAATGATGATTAAATCTTGCTATTTAATAAAGATTCCTCTGTTCAATTTATTACTATTTATTTGCAATAATAATGTTTCTAGGGGAGAGTTATATCTCTCGCTGGGACAATTTTCAATTGTCTCACTTCCGTGGAATCCAACCTTTTTAGGTGGACGAGGATGAGGAAGTAGAAACCCCACAGCAAGGGAAGGACATCAGCAACAAGGACAGTAGTGATATTCCAAGTGGAGGCACTGGCTATCATATTTTGTATAGAGAGTCATATGTGTCGTCTCTATACTCTAAGGTCCTCGGAGTTAGTAGTTAGTACTTTTAATGAATCGATCTGAGATTTTGGCTTGATGCCTTGAGGTTCTTATGCTGCCTATGTATAGTTTTAACAGAGCAGTTGATGCTTGTAATCCTCGAGAAGGGATGGTACATGATATGTACTTATGAACCAGGATATAAATAAAATACATTGGTTCTTGATAAAAGAATTTTCCTGTATTTGGATCTCTTTGTAAATGGTTTTAATTTTTAGTGATTTTCAGTAACCCATTGTTAATGATCGCTTCCGCTTAGTTAATGACATTTTGTTCAAACGGTTCACAACACATCTTGTCTGACATCACCTTGGTTTGTGGTGTTGAAGCTTTGTAAGCTGATACTGACTTTTAGTGAGGGTTCATTGGTCACTGCCTATATTTGGTGAGGGTAGGTGACACCTTCAGTGAGGGTTGTACCCTAACCCGATAACCCTAAGTGTTACTTTGAGCCCTAGATATTAGTATGATATCTTGTTACCTTAGACCCATATCTTTGACCATGATGATAAGGTATGACGAATGGGTTGTGAACAATAGTATGGTGGATTACCTATGGTTGATGGTAGGTGAACCTTTGATAAAGCATGCTGGTAGATCATGGTTGTATGACCCTTAAAGATGAATCCTTAGGGATGGTGTGCCTAGTGGTATGAGGTGTAGGGTATGGTGAGATACCCATAGTATGGTAACCGAATTGTTTAATACACCATCTATGACATTATGCTTCATGTGTTCATAATAATGGATGATTGTTCCAAACCTATAAACCTTAATCTTAATGACATGATATGTTATTTAAAGATTTGTATGTGGTGATCCAGTTATCTCTTTTGCTATGCTTTCTAACCATGCATGTATTATCAATTGAATTCATAGCCATGTAAGAGCTATGGTGATTATATGATTATGTGCTTTGTGTAGCACTTGGTATATGCACACTATCTGAGTAATGATGATGTGCCTTGTTGATGAGATAACATGTATCACCATATGATGAGAAAGGTCTGGTGACCTGATAAAGGTTGAATGCCTGACTGAGGTGTTATCCCCTAGTTGTGATATGAGGAATTGATATCCCATGATGATGAAGCCTTGAGAGGTAGTGGCATTATGATAGGAGGGATTGATATCCCATGATGATGAAGTCTTGAGAGGCAGTAGCATTATGTGATGAACTGAGGGATTGATATCCCATGACAATATGATGATTGTTGAGGGCATTGAGAATAACAGTAACAGTGTGACACAAGATAATGGAATTTAATGTTGTTTATGTTATATATATATGGTTGTTTAATACAACTTGGTTTTCCCAACAATCCACTTAAAATGCATTAATTAAATACAGATGAACTTTCATGTAGTTTTCCCTGGCCATAGATCCACAATCGTCAGTAGCTGGTGATGGTGAAATAGGTTTTTCCTACGGGATTACCTGGAGCGCATATTGTTGAATATGTGGGGTTTCTCCTAGCTGAAAATAGGAGGGATAGAGTGCACCTTTAGTTGTAGACTCAGATATGTGTAAGAGCATGGTGAACAAGCCCATGGCTCAGTGTGGTAGAGCATGAATGTGTTCATGGCTCAAGAGCATGGTGAACATGCCCGTGGCTCAAGATATTCTAGCGCTATGACCTGTACCAAGGTGGGCTAGAGGAAAGGGTAGCCTGTGGAGCTGACCCCGTGGCTGAGGCCACTTAAGCATGAGACTGTGGTCCTGCTTTAGATATCGTGCACTGACCACGAGGAGGTGAGGTCATGGAGTCCGGATCTTCCATTGGCCTTGTATGGCACCGATTGTGGGTTTCACAACTGAAGGTTGGATTTGAGCGGTACGACTCACTTCCACAGGGCATAACAATTCATAATCAAGCCGTATAGTATCTTTAATTAGGGAAAATATGAAACATTGGATGAGGCCTTGTAATGTCTTCTATGATCTTTGTAAAGGTTTTCATATACATGTTCTTTATATTCCTTCTGGCATAACTGGTTAGTTTTTACCTGTTGTTTAAATTGATCTATCTACTCAGTTATCTGTGATAATAATAAAGTTGGTAGAGGGTTATGTTTCTCGCTGGGACTGTATGTCTCACCCCACTGGTTAATAACCCTTTTTAGGTGGATGTGCATGGCGAGATAAAGATCATGTGGCTGAGATGATATGCAGAGGTATCGTACTTGGTGGAATAGATAGTGTCTAGTGGTAGAGTCCTATGTGTCGTCCCTATACACTCAGGTCTTCGGGAGAGTTTTTTGATGTTTCTGATAAGATGATCGATATGTGGTTTTTGGCTTCTGTACATTGATGTAATAAATCAACATGTGGAACAATTCTTTCATGTAACGAGATGATGGTAAATTATGTTGTAGCACCTTGAAAATATGTTTTGAAAAGAAAGTGTTGGCTCAGATGTAACGTCTCATCTTATGGTGCTTGTTGTAAATTGGTTTTAATATCCCGGGATTTGTAGTAATCTGCTGGTTAGTATGTAATCGTGTTTTGTTTGAGATGGGATGTTTCACCACCCCAATCACTTGCTTATCCCCCTTCTCACACACAAAAGAACTCATTTTAAATTTAATATTTCCCCCCTCCACTTCTAGGCCAAATAGTCATATTATGCTGAAATCTAAATACAATACTGGCTAATGGTCACTGCACTTCCAAAAAAATCCTTAACGAAATATAATACAATGTAGATTAGCTATTTATATTTTTTTTTTCAAAAAAAGTACACTATATATGCATAGTTCTATGTTATTGCATACGACACATAAATTCTAACATTTTTCATTTGGAACAAAATCAAAACTCATTTGCAAATGTTATAGTATCATAATTTGTTCAACAAATGTCTAATTTTTGTAGACTACAATACCAAACTTAGGTGGCTGACCAACAACTGAAAATGAATAAAAAATGATAGCATCGATGAGTGATCTAGATGGTCAACGTTACGGTCATGATGATGACATTAGGGATACAACAGTGGCGTGGGCCTCATGATGCTGTTGCTATGTTAACGTTTGGTCACAGAAGAGACAACGTGAACATGGCAGTAGTGAGGTGTTACTGCTGTGTTGAAGGTTGACGGCGGATGATGTGGTGTGGCTACGACAATGACGTAGTGTTGTTGCCACGATGATGGTCGATGGCGAAGGAGACGTGACGGGGGGCCTCAACGACAACCTTGGTATGGTAGCGGATTGGGCAAAACTTCAACCTGATTGCGATGACGGCAGACTAGGTGGGTAGACTAGGTGGGCGGTGGTTGGCTGGGCACAACGACAGACTGGATGTGATGTGGACTTAGTCATGATGACATGTACAACAATAATGTTGCATGTTCGTTATACCAAAGTGAGAGTATTTATATAAGTGGGGTGTTGTATATGAGTATCTATATCCATATAAATAAACGTGTATGAGGTGTGTGCTTTTCGACATCCCTGTCTATGTGTTGATTATTTCGGACTCTCTCTATATGCTGGTTATTGGTATGTCCGACATGCTTGCTTGCGTGTGGTTTTCAATGCTTCAATGCTTATTTAATGTTCATCCTGATCTCATTTTCACCTACTTGCTTAGCACAATTTGCTCAACGGTCTGATGCTTTGAAGATTTTTCGGCTACTACATTGTAGGATGTGTAAATATTACGACCTTCGTGTACGTGTTTGTGTGCTCAATTTTATATATTTATTTTAAGTAATCATTATCTAAATAAAATGTCATGTTTATCTATGTAAAGGATTCTAGCGATGTGTTTGTGTACTTCAAGAGATGTTTGTGAATTTTGTATACATGCTTCAGTAGTATGTCTATGTGTCTACGTACTTCATCAGTCTGTTTTATCAATAACAAAGTCGAGTCAGGAGTATGTGTGCCTGCTAATCGACCTGCTTGTCATTTTTATTTTTCTCTTAATTTTTTGTGTTTGGAGATTTTTTTACTTAATTTTTTTATAACAAAGTTGAGCGAGGAGTGTGTGTTCCTGCAAACCGACTTGCTTGCTGCTTTTTTTTTCCAGTTTTTTTGAGCTAAATAAAAAGATGAAATGTTATACAAGTATTATGTTTTAGGTATGTGTTTTCATCAGTCCAGCCTGTGTGTGTTTTAACAGTGTGACTTTACGCATATTGTTCCAATCAGTCTGTGCGTTCCAGAGTCTGCCTGCGTACTAATCAATCCAGTCTAATTACGTGTTTGACATCATCAATTTTTTCGAAGGGAATTGTGGTCATTGATCCAGTTATTTGTGTGTTCCATCAGTCCATCACACTACTAAATAGCTCAATCTGTCCATTTGTTCAAACATTCTGTCTGAGTATTAATTAGTCCAATCTATTTGTGTGCTTAAAGATTCGAGGGAGTCACTTGGATTCTAATCAAGATGTTTTTTTAGTATGTTTTATATAGATTAGCACATGCTAATACAACGATCATTATGAGTCCAATGGAAATAAATAGTTTTGATTTAAAAATATTTAATGGTGCTCAAGTAAGATGGAGTCAACAAATTAACTGACATAATGTTGCATGTGCTCAAATAGCTTGGTTATGTGCTGATTGGTCTATTCACTATTTGTGTCCTAGCAACAAGTATGTGTGTTAATCAATCCAGTCGGTCTGTATGCTAATCAATTCAGCATATATTTGTCTACACTAGTACATAACCGACATTTAGTGTCGGTAATTTAAGGCCTTTAGTGTCAGTTTCTAAGCGACACCTATGTGGGCGACGCTAAAAGCCCAGCCGTTACGCGTCGATTCAAAAACCGACGCCAAAACCCTTCGCGCGCCACCGAAAACGCGCCAGCAGGGCACTATCAGCGTCGGTTATTAGGTAAGACACCGACGCCATATACCTTCGTGCCACAGAAGGGCGCCATCTTGGGCACTATCAGTGTCAGTTATTAAATAAGAACCGACGTCATATAAACCCCAACACGGCGGTGCTGGCCAGTACGGCCGTGGTGTCTGGTCCGCTGCCACGGCCGTGCACTCCCAACACGGCCGTGGTGTCTACTCCGCTACCACGGCCGTGCTGGCCAGCACGTCCGTGGTGTTAAGTAAATAGACGTCGGTTACTATTAGAAACCGACACTGTAACGATGTGGCTTCGGTTTTATACCAATAACCGACACCTATTTTTTTTTCTGTCATCCTGCAGACCTGCTGTATGGCTGGTCGCAGGATGAGAAACCTACAGTTCAGTTATGAACTGCAGGTTTTACGACATCCATTGATATCAGCCAACAACAGGCCACAAACCTGCAAAATTAACAACAAAAATATTCACACATTTAGCAATGCAATATGCAGTTCCATTTGATTTTCACACATTTAGAAACATTCATGTAGCTAGCAATCTGTAGTTCCATTCATTTTCACATTCACACATATAGAAACATTCATATAGCAACCAACATTTTCATTCATTTTCACTCATACACATGTAGAAACATTCACACATATATTATAATTCAGAAATTCATTTACAAAATATCATTCTTTAGTCATTATTCGCTATCAACATCCCAATTATATCTTAAATCCCCCACTACTTGTTTGGTTGTTGCCCATTCTTCTCTTACTTCATTTAATTCTCCCGTCGTATAGGGAGCATGTACATATGGTAAGGCCGTTCCTGTAGTGTGGTCAGTTTTAAACACATGTAAAGAGAATGATGTATATATATAATTAATGAGCTATAAATAAGATTGATATATTTCATATTATATATCTAATGAGACTATATAATACCTCAACAATACAATCGATGTCCATTGCGGCATATTTGATAATCATGTGTATAAATCACATCACATAGTATCCACATGCCCATCCGTTGTCTTGTGTAGCACACTATAAATTCAAACATACAAAATATTAAAAAATACAACTAATTAAGCATTGTTCACATAAATAATATATACATATATTGCAGTCAGGAACTTACTTTCAAGTTCTTCCAAATTATTGGCTGGTTCTTTTTCGTGGGGACCTTTCCTCCAGCCTTTTTGAACTCATCAAAACCCCTACATGTTAATGTAACATAGTACATTGCATAATTAAATAGTAATGTAATAACATTACTGTTGAAAAAGAAACAAAGTCTGGTGATTGCAAACCTTACATGCTTCGGCAATATAGATCTAATTGCCACAGGCAATATTTGTTGCATTAGAGTGTGACAATCATGAGATTTAAGACCTATCAACTTCAGATCTTTCATTAATACCAATCTACGTATGTTGGATGAGTAACCCTGTGACACCTTAACATTTACCAAACATTCACAAAAAGCTTTCTTCTCCTTTCTAGACAATGTGTAACAAGCGGGAGGTAAGTATGTTCTCCGATTTCCCATTTCACGAAATTCTGTTAATTCTGACCTTATTCCCATTTCACGTAGGTCCTGTCTGGATTTTATCCCATCTTTAGTCTTACCTGGTATATTCAACAAAGTACCAATGACACTATCACATACATTTTTCTCAACGTGCATGACATCGATACAATGTCTGACTGTCAAAGAACTCCAATAAGGAAGATCCCAAAATATTGACTTCTTCTTGAATAAAGATTTGTCACTCCGTGTGGCCATTGTACATTGTGATCTCTTACCAAATTCATTGACAAAGTCTTTTACTCTTTTATAAACAACCTCCCCTGGTATAGGTTTAGGTGCACTCCGTTCCTCATTCAATCCATTGAATGCTTTGCTCTTCCTACGATACAGATAAAATTTTGTAAGAAACATTCGATGACCGAGATATACAGTCTTACCGCCATGTTTTAGTCTTGTTGAATCAGTATTCTCTTCACATATAGGACACGCTTTAGCTCATTTGACACTATATCCAGACAAATTCCCATATGCTGGAAAGTCATTAATAGTGGAAAACAACATAGCATGCAAACGAAATGTCTCTCTTCGTGAAGCATCATAGGTCATCACACCTTCACCCCAGAGTTTCTTTAAGTCATCAATCAGAGGTTCAAGATAAACATCGATGTCATTTCCAGATTGTTTAGGGCCCGATATCAACAACGACAACATTACATACTTATTTTTCATACACAGCCAGGGAGGAAGATTGTATATAACAAGCATGACTGGACAAGTGCTATGTTGGCTGCTCAATGTCCCGTATGGATTCATCCCATCTGTACAAAGCCCAAGTCTTATATTCCTGACTTCTTCACCAAATTCAGGGTACAATAGATCAATCTTCTTCCACTGTGGGGAATCAGATGCATGTCGTAGGATCCCATCATTATTTTTCTTAACATCTGCATGCCACCTCAAATTCTTTGCATCTATCAGATTGGCAAACAAGCGTTGAAACTGTGATATTATAGGTAGATACCACATCACCTTGGCAAGAGAACCAGTTTTGGACTCCCCTGAAGTCGTCAATTTATACCATGACGCACCACATTTTGGACAATCTTTCAAATCAACATAGTCCTTTTGAAATAATACACAATCATTCGGGCATGCGTGTATCTTCTTGGCATCTATTCCCATTGGGCACAACAATTTCTTTACCTGGTATGTTGAGATTGGCAGCTCGTTTCCTTCAGGAAGCATTTCTTTCAACAAAGTCAACAATGAAGTGAAGCTTTTTTCGCTCCATCTATTGTTAGCTTTCAACTTATACAATCTCAACACAACGCTAAGCTTTGTAAACTTAGTACAACCTGTGTATAACGATATCTCAGCATCATGCACAATGTTTCTAAAAATTGGAGGTGGATCGGTGTGCTCTACCCCACAACTATCCAACATCGCATCAACGATGTCTACTGGAACTGGTTCATTCACATCTACGTCATCGTAGGCAATTTCTTCTTCCACACAAGCATTGCTATCGACATCCACTAGTTTCGGGTTTGAAATCTCTCCATGCCAGTGCCATTCTGTATAGCCTTGTATACCGATCCAACATCGCATCAACGATGTCTACTGGAACTGGTTCATTCACATCTACGTCATCGTAGGCAATTTCTTCTTCCACACAAGCATTGCTATCGACATCCACTGGTTTCGGGTTTGAAATCTCTCCATGCCAGTGCCATTCTGTATAGCCTTGTATAATCCCGTTGCACATGACATGACTTTTGATTTCGTCACTAGTGCTGACTTTCAAGTTGTTACCGCAATGCCTACATGGACAGTAGAACCTATCTCCAGGTTTTTTCCTATGTTCCTCGGCAAATCTAATAAACTGGTCAAGATCAGAAATAAACTCTGGGGTGCAGCGATTGCGAATGGACATCCATGATCTATCCATTCTATGATAAAAGAGAAATCAAATATACATTACAACAAGATTAGGGTCTAGGGTTAACAGATTAGAGTTTTTGCATGGTTAAAACTTTAGGCCAACAAATACATGTGTTGTCATTCTTATATATAATAAATGTGTACCACCTATCCCATTTTTGAACACCTAATCTCACTAGTAAGTGTATAATGTGTATTGAGTTTTCAAGAAAATTTCGGCAGCATTTCCCCGTTGTTCTCTAAGTACATATGTACTTAGAGAACAAACAGGGAAATCCTGTCGAAATTTTCTTGAAAACCAAATACACATTATACACTTACATCCTAAGTGAGATTAGGTGTTCAAGAACAGTCCCAAACCGGGGACTATCCAAGATTTACTCCTAATGAGTATATCTTGGACGCGTTTCTAGGCCAACAAATACATGTGATGTCATTCTTATATATAATAAATGTGTACCACCTATCCCATTCTTGAACACCTAATCTCACTAGTAAGTGTATAATGTGTATTGGGTTTTCGAGAAAATTTCGGCAACATTTCCCTGCTGTTCTCTAAGTACATATGTACTTAGAGAACAAACGGGGAAATGCTACTGAAATTTTCTCGAAAACCCAATACAAATTATACACTTACATCCTAAGTGAGATTAGGTGTTCAAGAACAGTCCCAAACCGGGGACTATCCAAGATTTACCCCTAATGAGTAAATCTTGGACGCGTTTCTAGGCTAATGAGTACATATCCACTACATGTTTTTGCTCACTTACATTGCATCACTCACAATTAGAGCATTATTAAATAATAAATCAAGAATTCAATAGTTTCAAACATGCAATAATTCACAATTAGAGCTATAAGATTCACTTTGTACAAACATACATGGCATAATTCAGGCACAATAGCAGGTGTGGTCATTGACCCGATTCAACAATATAAGAATAATTTTAGAAGAGTAATGTAGCACAACATTATAGGCTATCCGATTATAATTGAGTAATATAGCACAAAATCAACCAACATGGCAGTGCTAGCATGGTCGTGCTACCAACACGGCCGTGCTTGTAACATCCCTGACCTGGGTTATGAGTTAACCCTAGGTGTTTTGCCTAAATATGTAATTAAATCCTTGTGATTAACTCTGAGCATGTAATTAAGCTTCTCAGAAACGTATATTTCAGTATTTGCTCCTTTTTATTTAAAGTAGTAGCATTGTTTTGATATACAGGGACCTATGTGCAATTTACCCAGTTGAAAGGGTTAGCTTGCAATTTGCACATGATGAGATGTTCCTCTGATGTTAAGACATCATGAGAATCTCTTTGGCAAAGTTTGAGGGATTTCCCAAGCTAGAGCACCAAGGTGCAGCTGTGGAAGCAATCCCAGGGCTTGAAACCCTAATTTGGGGTAAAATGCAATTTACCCAAATAATGGGATGCAATTTGTAAAGAATGTCATCTAAAGTATCTTTTTAGACTTTTGCCATCATTTAGATAAGAAATGATGAGGAATTCACCTCAATTGAGTTATCAAGTTAAGAAATAGGCTTTGTGATTGAATAATCAGGGTATATGTGCAATATCCCTCTAAGTATGAACTTTATTAGTAGATTGTTATTCCTTGCCTTCTTTTCTATAACTTAAGAGAAGGATTGTCCTTAGAATAAAGAGGAAGGGACGAGCAAGTAATAAAGGAAGGACTTAGTTGGAATTAAGGGAAACTTATGAGCTAATGTTGAAAATCCTACCCCATGTATATTAGCCATCCTTCCTTTAGTTGCAAGGGAACTTAACCTTCGTTCCCTTTACTGTTTCATTTCACCAAAGACGACCAAGGACTGCCTTGGAGCTAAGGAGGACGAACAAGGGGTGCAAGGTAGGTTTAAACCCCTCTTCTTGCCTAATTCCATGGTTAGAATTCGAATTCAAGGTCATTTTCATGGCTAATTCTCGAAACCCTATCTTTCTAGCCGTCTCTTTTCATCCTTCCTTGGAGTTTTCACCTTGGCCAACCTGTGGGAACTCAAGGACGCCATTAGAGCTTGGAGCTTGAAAGCTTGGAGCTCAAGAAGCAAGCTTTAGGCGGGTTTTATAACTCTAAACCTATGCTTTACTATGTGCATCTTTATATGCGAGTTAATGATAGCTCCTAGTATTTCCCTACTTTTCCCTGCTATTTTGCAAGCAAACCCGTGGGATATCTGTACTGTTCTTGAGCTAGAAGATGAAGGCGTGATTTCCAAGAAAAACCCACCGTTTTTCTTTTCCCTAAACGGTCCTAACAGTTTGCTCTCACGACCTCAAGACCGTGAGAGAGCCTCGCGGTCTCGAGACCGTGAGAGGGCTCGCGGTCTCAAGACCGATTGGCCCTGTTGACCGAGCGTGGACCATATAAGAAACCTGTTCCTAATTATATAGGCTAAATACCCTCAAAATTTGGGGAGACTAAATCCAAAGGAATCGGGAGATATGACCTTTTTAAGTCACAACTTTAAATGAATTAATTGCTGATTTTCAAACGGTCTGAAATTGCCTTTTTGGGCAAAAGGTCTCAAGACCGTGAAAGGTCGTTGACTAAGCGTTGACCCCATGAGATTACTGTTCAAAATTATGTTAATTAACAACTCACCAAGTTTGATGGTCTAATTCCAAACGGGCTAAGAGTTGAAGGGCGAATACTAGGGCTAACCCTAGATAAAATCAGTACTGAAATTATGGTGACCTAATTAGGGTTTTTAGGGTTGATTGACCTAAACGGTCTCAAGACCATGTGGGGTCCACCCACATGACCTCAAGGCCGTGAGGACAATCACTCAAGACCATTTGAAGATCTAGGGTTGAGTAATTTGACCAATTGAACACCCAATTGCAAATAAGTTATCAAGTTAATCAAAATTCGGATTCTGTGACCAATCATGGTTCAACCTCTATCAAATCACCTTAGATTTTGATGAAATCTTGGGCAAACGGTCTCAAGACCATGTGGGGTCCACCCACATGACCTCAAGACCGTTTGGGCCAAGTTTGGGCCCAATTGGAGCTCAATTGAAGGGTTCAACCTTGTGTTGATACACATTGTTGAGTGTTGATGGGTGAACATTGATAGACCTTAATTGAATCGATTTCAATCCTAATTGGTCAACAATTGAGGGTCAATTGAATGACCATTTGGTTAAGCATAACCTTAATTAACTCAATCCATAGGTGGTCAACAGTTATTGGACCTTTTGAAGGCTTCAACATCAGTTGGCATCATCGTTTGATTTGTTGAACCTTTGTTGAAGGACCTTGTGGTTGAGACCATGAGAGGCTCACGACCTCAGGACCGTGAGGAGGCTCACGACCTCAGGACCGTGAGGAGGCTCACGACCTCAGGACCGTGAGGTGGCTCACGACCTCAGGACCGTGAGGTGGCTCACGACCTCAGGACCGTGAGGAGGCTCACGACCTCAGGACCGTGAGGAGGCTCACGACCTCAGGACCATGAGAGGCTCACGACCTCAGGACCGTGAGGAGGCTCACGACCTCAGGACCGTGAGGTGGCTCACGACCTCAGGACCGTGAGGTGGCTCACGACCTCAGGACCGTGAGGAGGCTCACGACCTCAGGACCGTGAGGAGGCTCACGACCTCAGGACCGTGAGGTGGCTCACGACCTCAGGACCGTGAGGAGGCTCACGACCTCAGGACCGTGAGGTGGCTCACGACCTCAAGATCGTGAGGGGGCTCACGACCTCAAGATCGTGAGGGGGCTCACGACCTCAAGACCGTGAGGTGGCTCACGACCTCAAGATCGTGAGGGGGCTCACGATCTCAAGCCATGAGGAGGCTCACGGTCTTGGAGCTAGAAAGGGGCTCATGGACTTGAAGGGTCAAAGTGAGCAATCGGTCAACACTTTCAACCGATCTTGATTCAATTAATGATTAATGATTGGAATTAATCAATGTGACTCATGGTTGACCACATTCAATCATGTGATGGTTCAATGTTGCTCAAATCAAACACTAATGATAATCTAAGATAATAAGGAGTTATTTGACTAAGGTTTTTGATTATGATGATGATCAATGGGGTGAATTACCAAGATACCCCTGAAGGGTCAATTGAGTTATACCTTGCTCAATTCAAACCCTAATTACATGAGAATGATGTTTTTAGTCATAATGACTCTATATAACCTGATCTAGTCTAATGTTATCATCAACCATTAGTATGATGAAAGAGAGAGTACTCTAGAGAGAGAAAGTACCCTAGAGAGAGAAAGTAACTCTAATCACTTAATGGTGATGCTTTTGGCTATGTTAGCCTATGATGACTCAACCCAACCTGTTTTAGAGTGATGTTGATATCACCTAACCTTATGATGAGAGAGAAAGTACTTCTAGAGAGAGAAAGTACTTCTAGAGAAAGAAAGTACCTCTTTTAAATGGAAACTCAATTGAAGCATCCCCAATACACAGAAATGAGCATAATTAGGGTATGATCCACCTGTGTGAGATCATAGAACCCTAATTATGATAAATGATGAACCTTTAACTAATCCAAGAGCATCAATGAAGGTGTTACTCATACATGATGATGTTATGAGTTTAATTCACCTTGATGTGAATAGTAAACCCTAATTCAAGGGTGATGACATGTAATGTGAATAGTAAACCCTAATTCAAGGGTGATGACATGTGATGTGAATAGTAAACCCTAATTCAAGGGTAATGGCATACTTTTGAGCAATAAACTCTATTTGAGTAGAATTAAAGATTTAACTCTTATGACAAGAGTAGGAAGTACATTCCTTGTTGTTGTATTACCTTTATCAGATGTATTAACCATGCAGGTTTTGATATGAAGGTAATCATATCCAGGTATGGATGTTGATGTTATATTCATTGAAGGCATGTTGTTAGCCTTATGAATAAGTAATGTAATCTGATGCCTTGCCAGTGGCATCCTATACTGATAATGGGTTGTGAGAGCCATGAATACCATCAAGGTCATGCTTTAGAGATGACTTGTGATGAGGATAATGAGAAATGATGATTGATATGAGTTAGGCCTGTTACATTTAGTATTCTTCTTTTATAGCTGCTATGCTACTGTTATTGTTTGAAGAACAATGTATGCTGTTAAAGAATACTGAATGTACCTAACTAATCAAGTATAATGTAGAGCCCTGATCATAGATCCATCATTGTCAGAAATTAAGTGATGGTGAAACAGGTTTTCCTTAGGGAACTCCTGGAGCACATACTTTTGAGTATGTGGGGTACATGGATGTGTAGAACCTTACATCCTAGTGTAGGAAAGTGATGTAGATGTGGAATCCATCCATCCTTCACTATAGTTCCATACCGTATTAGTGGTAGGCAAACATGAAACCTCCTGATGACGAAGAAAGCACAGATATCCGTATCAGTGGTAGGTAAATATGAAACCTCCTGATGACGAAGAGAGTACAGAACGCCGATGTGACTCTAGAATAGCGAAGGACCAGTTTACCCTGGTGAGCTATAATAGTAGAGACATGAGATGTCCTACAAGTGATCCTCTTACTGACTGAGGAAGGTGAAGGTCATGAGAATCCGGCTCTCTTAATGACCTATGTATGATACTGATGCGGCTTCTCAGCGATCAGTTGGAGTATGAGTGGTAAGCCTCATCTCCACAGGGCATAATGTCGTTTGTAAAACATAATCAACCATGTAGTATAACTTGTTAGAGATGACTCCAAGTTAGTTGATTGATGTTACATTGCAATAATGTTGATATTCTCCATATCTCCTAATTTGTAGAGATCTTGTTATATCTGCAACTGTTATAGAATGCTTTGAAGGCTTTACTGTTTAAGATATTCTTTGATGTTATAATAAAGCTTCTGGCGAAGAGTTATAACTCTCGCTGGGACAATTATGTATAATTGTCTCACCCCGTAGACTTCAACTTTTTAGGTGGACGTCGGAGACGAAGAAACCAGCCTACAAGTGATCAGTCTCAGCAGCAGCACCAGGGGCAGCAGTAATCTCAGGTGGAGATTTGTCCTGCCATGTGGTGTAGTTAGAGTCAGTCCTATGTGTCCTCTGTACTCTCAGGTCTTGGAGTCTTGTGCTATGTGATCTTGAGATTTTGTATCTTGATGTATATAATTACTCAAGAAGTAATTATCCTGAGATGTAAACAGTTACCTCTCTTTATGAAAGAAGTTTTTATGGATACGAGTTCTTATCTCGAAAAGTTTTAATTTCCCGTGATTTTTGTCTTCCGCTGATTACCGATTCGCTTCCGCTAAGTTTTAATCGTGTTTATGTCATGGTTTGGAGATCAGAGCCCACAATTAGTGGTATCAGAGCTCCAGGTTCAGTTGAGTCTACAGAGGCATAGGACTTAGGATGTCGAGTCTACCTTTAGTACTCCTTCCTTATCTAATAGAATCTTCTGCTCCTCAGGAGAAGAAGATACATAAGAATGTCAGAACATCGCGATGAGCACGTGGCTGAGAGTAGTGCTAGTGCACCTCGAGGCGGTGCAAGAGTTCCGAGAATAGAACAACCTGCACCTGAGTCGCCAAGAGAGCCACCCCAGTTCGACCCAGCTGACATGAGTGATCCAGCTATACAGACGATGTTCGGGCAGTTTATGACTGCCATGACACATATAACCGATAGGATGCCCATTCCTGCACCTAGGGCACCTGTCCAGCCTGAAGTACAAGGTATTGGTAAGACATTCGAACGACTTCGTCGTGTCGGAGCTACCGAGTACTTCGGAACTGCCGACCCTGCAGATGCTGACTTATGGTTGACAGAGTTGGAGAAGGCTTTCAGGATTCTTATGATTCCGGAAGCTGAGAAGGTTAGACATGCTGTCTATCTTCTCAAAGGCAGTGCTGGTCACTGGTGGAACATGGAAGAGCAGAAGAGACCTGGAGTAGAGTCCTCATGGGAAGAGTTTCGTCGGGAATTTATCAATAGATATTTTCCAAAGACCTTCCTAGATGAGAAGATTTCTCAGTTTGAGAAACTAAGGCAGGGTATGATGAACATTAGTGAGTATGAAGCTAAGTTTATGGAGTTGTTGCGGTTCTGTCCGCACATGGCTTCTACGGATGAGGAAAGAATCAGAAGATTTGAAAAGGGTTTGAATTCCGATATGTCAACCCCTGTGTCTGCCTTAGAAAACAGAGAGAGATTCTCTACCTTCGTTGAGTCAGTCCGAAGGATAGAGAGATCTGTGGTTGAGAAAAGACAAACCCATAAAAGATATCCCCAGTTCCAGGGTTCTTCATCTAGGGATTCCAAGAAACCTAGATTCTCTGCACCTAACCCTCCACCACCCAGATCAAGTTTTCAAACTCAATGGACACCAAGTAGAGGTAGAGGACGGAGTCAACCGCTTCAAGGGACACACAGTTCTGCATCAGTGTCAGTTACTGGACCACCCAGACCACAGCAACAGGAGAAGAGTTGCTACAACTGTGGTAAGGTGGGACACTTGATGAAGGATTGCCGTTCTAGACCTATCGGTGTGACACAACAACCTCCGAGACAGAATCAACAGGGATCTCAGAATAGACAACATCAAGGAGCAGCTCGAGGACGTGGACAAGCGTCTCAAGCTGGATCATCAGCACCACCTCAACACCAGGCGACTGCGAGGTTCTATGCTATGAACCCACCTGAGGCAGTTGTCAATCCACGGGTAGTGGCAGGTCAGATGAAACTTTTATATTCTGATATGTCTATATCCTGTAACGTATCTGTTCTGATTGATCCGGGTGCTACGCACTCTTTCATCACTCGTGAAGTGATTCGTAACTGCAATGTGACTGTTAGTCATAGAGCAGATAGTTTGTTGTTAGAGACTCCGTTGAGTGGGTCTGCCGTTTTGCAGGAGGTATGTTCTCCCTGCATCCTTTTCTTTTCTGATCATCGCATTCAAGTGGATCTTATACCACTTGATATGCAGGGATTTGACATAATCCTTGGGATGGATACCTTAGAAAGGTATAGAGTTGTCTTGGATTGTGAGTCCAAGTTGGCTGTGTTTGCTGATGAAAGCAACACATGGATCTTTCAAGGTGAAAGAAAGATTCTGCCCACCTGTCTTGTATCAGCTATGGTTGCTGATAAGCTGTTGAGGCAAGGATGTTATGCATTCTTAGCCCATGTGGTAGATATTACCAAGGAAAGTTCCAACCCTGCTGAAGTTCCCATAGTCAGGGAATTCAAGGATGTGTTTCCCGAAGAACTTCCTGGTATACCACCACCTCGGGAGATTGACTTTGAAATCAATCTGATTCCAGATACGAAACCCATAGCTCAAACCCCGTATAGAATGGCTCCTGCCGAGATGGCAGAACTCAAGAAACAGCTTCAAGAGCTACTTGAGAGAGGTTTTATCCGACCGAGCACTTCACCTTGGGGTGCTCCGGTCTTGTTTGTTAAAAAGAAAGATGGGTCAATGCGATTGTGCATCGACTATAGACAACTCAATAAAGTGACAATAAAGAATAAGTATCCTCTGCCGAGGATTGATGATCTCTTTGACCAGTTGCGTGGTGCAACAGTCTTTTCAAAGATAGACTTGAGGTCTGGATATCATCAACTCCGTATTAAGGATAGTGACATATCCAAGTCTGCCTTTAGGACAAGATATGGTCACTATGAGTTCACGGTTATGTCGTTTGGACTAACCAATGCACCAGCTGCATTTATGGAACTCATGAATAGAGTTTTCCGACCTTTCCTCGATCAGTGTGTTGTCGTCTTCATAGATGACATTCTGATCTATAGTAAGGATGCTCGGCAGCACGAGCAGCATCTTCGCCAAGCTTTGACCTTGCTAAGAGAACATAAGTTGTATGCTAAGTTTAGCAAGTGTGAGTTTTGGCTACCAGAAGTATCTTTTCTTGGGCATGTGATATCTGCCTCGGGAATTCGTGTTGACCCTACAAAGGTAGAATCTGTTCTACAATGGGAACAACCGAAGACACCGACGGAGATTCGAAGCTTCTTGGGGTTAGCTGGCTATTATCGAAGGTTCATAAAGAACTTTAGTTCCATAGCTTTACCCTTGACCAAGTTAACCCGGAAAGATGTTCCTTTTTCTTGGAGTGATAAGTGTCAACAATCTTTCCAGTTGCTGAAGGAGAGGTTGACAAGTGCACCTGTATTAGTGCTACCTGAACAAGGAAAAGGTTATATAGTTTTCTGTGACGCTTCCAAGAATGGACTAGGATGTGTGTTGATGCAGGATAAACAAGTGATTTCTTTTGCTTCCCGACAGCTTAAGAAACACGAGGAGAATTATCCAACACACGATCTGGAGTTAGCTGCTGTGGTTCATGCTTTGAAGATCTGGAGACATTATCTCTACGGAGAGACATTCCAGATTTTCACAGACCACAAAAACCTTAAATATATCTTCTCTCAGCATGAGCTCAACATGAGGCAACGTCGCTGGATGGAGTTAATTAAGGACTACGACTGTACAATTGATTACCATCCAGGTAAGGCCAATGTTGTTGCAGATGCCTTGAGTAGGAAATCAGCAACATCAACCATGGATAGAGCACAACTAAACTCTTTAGTATGCTCTAGGAGAGATATGCTTATCTCTTTAAGGCAAAACAATGTACAGTTGAAGGTGTCATTGCTAGCCGGTTTGTTAGCTGAGATGCATATTAAACCTACCCTAAGAGAGCAGATTAAAGAAGCACAGCTAGATGATGCTACAGTTCAACATATAAGATCTGAGTATGGAAATGAGAAACAAGATGGGTTTCATGACTCAAAAGATCAAGTAGCTTGTTATAATGGAAGAATGATAGTGCCGAATGTGGACAACCTGAGGAAGTTAGTCCTGGAAGAAGCTCATTCTTCCATGTATGCTATGCATCCAGGGAGCACCAAGATGTATCGGAATTTGAAGGATCTGTATTGGTGGCCTGGGATGAAGAAGGACGTTGCAGAGTTTGTTTTGAGGTGTCCTGTGTGTCAGCAAGTTAAAGCTGAACACCAGAAGCCTGCAGGGACAATGCAACCTTTACCCATATCACAGTGGAAGTGGGACCATGTGACCATGGACTTTGTTGTTGGCCTACCCAGGACAAGCAAAGGACATGATTCCATTTGGGTAATTGTTGATAGGTTGACTAAGACAGCACATTTCTTACCTGTCAAAACAACCTATTCTGCTGAAAGGTTATCAGAGTTGTATGTTCAAGAGATAGTGCGGTTGCACGGAGTTCCTGTCACAATAGTTTCGGACAGAGGTCCTCAATTTACAAGTCGTTTTTGGGAACAGTTACACAAAGCCCTAGGTACCAAGCTGAGGTTTAGTACGGCCTTTCATCCACAGACTGATGGACAGTCGGAAAGGACCATACAAACCTTAGAAGACCTGTTGCGAGCATGTGTTCTCCAGTTTACCGGAAGTTGGGACCTACACCTAAGCTTGATAGAGTTTGCCTATAACAATAGCTATCAGCATAGTATTGATATGGCACCTTATGAAGCCTTATATGGTAGACGTTGTAGATCACCCTTGTGTTGGTTTGAGACTGGTGAGCACCAGTTGTTAGGTCCTGACTTGGTACAGCAAACCACGGAAAAGATTAAAGTTATACAACATAAGATTAAGACTGCTCAGGATAGGCAGAAATCTTATGCTGACAAACGTCGTAGACCTTTAGAGTTCCAGGTTGGAGACAAAGTGTATCTTAAGGTCTCACCTTGGAAAGGGGTCCTTCGTTTTGGAAGGAAGGGGAAGTTAGCTCCTAGATATATGGGGCCTTATCCAATCATTGAACGGATTGGAAAGGTAGCATATAAACTAGAGCTGCCCCCAGAATTACAGAGGTTACATCCTGTGTTTCACATTTCTATGTTGAAGAAATGTCACCCAGACACCGAGTCAGTTCTACAACCTATGGAAGTAGAATTGAATGATGACATATCCTATGAGGAGGGACCAGTGTCAATCCTTGATAAACGAATTAAAAAGTTAAAGAAAAAAGATATAAGTCTTGTGAAAGTCCTCTGGAACCATCGTGGTATTGAAGAAGCCACTTGGGAGTTAGAGGATGAGATGAGAAGGAAGTATCCTGCCCTTTTCTCGTAATATGTTTTATCGATTTCGGGGACGAAATCCTTGTAAGGGGTGGATAATTTGTAACATCCCTGACCTGGGTTATGAGTTAACCCTAGGTGTTTTGCCTAAATATGTAATTAAATCCTTGTGATTAACTCTGAGCATGTAATTAAGCTTCTCAGAAACGTATATTTCAGTATTTGCTCCTTTTTATTTAAAGTAGTAGCATTGTTTTGATATACAGGGACCTATGTGCAATTTACCCAGTTGAAAGGGTTATCTTGCAATTTGCACATGATGAGATGTTCCTCTGATGTTAAGACATCATGAGAATCTCTTTGGCAAAGTTTGAGGGATTTCCCAAGCTAGAGCACCAAGGTGCAGCTGTGGAAGCAATCCCAGGGCTTGAAACCCTAATTTGGGGTAAAATGCAATTTACCCAAATAATGGGATGCAATTTGTAAAGAATGTCATCTAAAGTATCTTTTTAGACTTTTGCCATCATTTAGATAAGAAATGATGAGGAATTCACCTCAATTGAGTTATCAAGTTAAGAAATAGGCTTTGTGATTGAATAATCAGGGTATATGTGCAATATCCCTCTAAGTATGAACTTTATTAGTAGATTGTTATTCCTTGCCTTCTTTTCTATAACTTAAGAGAAGGATTGTCCTTAGAATAAAGAGGAAGGGACGAGCAAGTAATAAAGGAAGGACTTAGTTGGAATTAAGGGAAACTTATGAGCTAATGTTGAAAATCCTACCCCATGTATATTAGCCATCCTTCCTTTAGTTGCAAGGGAACTTAACCTTCGTTCCCTTTACTGTTTCATTTCACCAAAGACGACCAAGGACTGCCTTGGAGCTAAGGAGGACGAACAAGGGGTGCAAGGTAGGTTTAAACCCCTCTTCTTGCCTAATTCCATGGTTAGAATTCGAATTCAAGGTCATTTTCATGGCTAATTCTCGAAACCCTATCTTTCTAGCCGTCTCTTTTCATCCTTCCTTGGAGTTTTCACCTTGGCCAACCTGTGGGAACTCAAGGACGCCATTAGAGCTTGGAGCTTGAAAGCTTGGAGCTCAAGAAGCAAGCTTTAGGCGGGTTTTATAACTCTAAACCTATGCTTTACTATGTGCATCTTTATATGCGAGTTAATGATAGCTCCTAGTATTTCCCTACTTTTCCCTGCTATTTTGCAAGCAAACCCGTGGGATATCTGTACTGTTCTTGAGCTAGAAGATGAAGGCGTGATTTCCAAGAAAAACCCACCGTTTTTCTTTTCCCTAAACGGTCCTAACAGTTTGCTCTCACGACCTCAAGACCGTGAGAGAGCCTCGCGGTCTCGAGACCGTGAGAGGGCTCGCGGTCTCAAGACCGATTGGCCCTGTTGACCGAGCGTGGACCATATAAGAAACCTGTTACTAATTATATAGGCTAAATACCCTCAAAATTTGGGGAGACTAACTCCAAAGGAATCGGGAGATATGACCTTTTTAAGTCACAACTTTAAATGAATTAATTGCTGATTTTCAAACGGTCTGAAATTGCCTTTTTGGGCAAAAGGTCTCAAGACCGTGAAAGGTCGTTGACTAAGCGTTAACCCCATGAGATTACTGTTCAAAATTTTGTTAATTAACAACTCACCAAGTTTGATGGTCTAATTCCAAACGGGCTAAGAGTTGAAGGGCGAATACTAGGGCTAACCCTAGATAAAATCAGTACTGAAATTATGGTGACCTAATTAGGGTTTTTAGGGTTGATTGACCTAAACGGTCTCAAGACCATGTGGGGTCCACCCACATGACCTCAAGGCCGTGAGGACAATCACTCAAGACCATTTGAAGATCTAGGGTTGAGTAATTTGACCAATTGAACACCCAATTGCAAATAAGTTATCAAGTTAATCAAAATTCGGATTCTGTGACCAATCATGGTTCAACCTCTATCAAATCACCTTAGATTTTGATGAAATCTTGGGCAAACGGTCTCAAGACCATGTGGGGTCCACCCACATGACCTCAAGACCGTTTGGGCCAAGTTTGGGCCCAATTGGAGCTCAATTGAAGGGTTCAACCTTGTGTTGATACACATTGTTGAGTGTTGATGGGTGAACATTGATAGACCTTAATTGAATCGATTTCAATCCTAATTGGTCAACAATTGAGGGTCAATTGAATGACCATTTGGTTAAGCATAACCTTAATTAACTCAATCCATAGGTGGTCAACAGTTATTGGACCTTTTGAAGGCTTCAACATCAGTTGGCATCATCGTTTGATTTGTTGAACCTTTGTTGAAGGACCTTGTGGTTGAGACCATGAGAGGCTCACGACCTCAGGACCGTGAGGAGGCTCACGACCTCAGGACCGTGAGGTGGCTCACGACCTCAGGACCGTGAGGTGGCTCACGACCTCAGGACCGTGAGGAGGCTCACGACCTCAGGACCGTGAGGAGGCTCACGACCTCAGGACCATGAGAGGCTCACGACCTCAGGACCGTGAGGAGGCTCACGACCTCAGGACCGTGAGGTGGCTCACGACCTCAGGACCGTGAGGTGGCTCACGACCTCAGGACCGTGAGGAGGCTCACGACCTCAGGACCGTGAGGAGGCTCACGACCTCAGGACCGTGAGGTGGCTCACGACCTCAGGACCGTGAGGAGGCTCACGACCTCAGGACCGTGAGGTGGCTCACGACCTCAAGATCGTGAGGGGGCTCACGACCTCAAGATCGTGAGGGGGCTCACGACCTCAAGACCGTGAGGTGGCTCACGACCTCAAGATCGTGAGGGGGCTCACGATCTCAAGCCATGAGGAGGCTCACGGTCTTGGAGCTAGAAAGGGGCTCATGGACTTGAAGGGTCAAAGTGAGCAATCGGTCAACACTTTCAACCGATCTTGATTCAATTAATGATTAATGATTGGAATTAATCAATGTGACTCATGGTTGACCACATTCAATCATGTGATGGTTCAATGTTGCTCAAATCAAACACTAATGATAATCTAAGATAATAAGGAGTTATTTGACTAAGGTTTTTGATTATGATGATGATCAATGGGGTGAATTACCAAGATACCCCTGAAGGGTCAATTGAGTTATACCTTGCTCAATTCAAACCCTAATTACATGAGAATGATGTTTTTAGTCATAATGACTCTATATAACCTGATCTAGTCTAATGTTATCATCAACCATTAGTATGATGAAAGAGAGAGTACTCTAGAGAGAGAAAGTACCCTAGAGAGAGAAAGTAACTCTAATCACTTAATGGTGATGCTTTTGGCTATGTTAGCCTATGATGACTCAACCCAACCTGTTTTAGAGTGATGTTGATATCACCTAACCTTATGATGAGAGAGAAAGTACTTCTAGAGAGAGAAAGTACTTCTAGAGAAAGAAAGTACCTCTTTTAAATGGAAACTCAATTGAAGCATCCCCAATACACAGAAATGAGCATAATTAGGGTATGATCCACCTGTGTGAGATCATAGAACCCTAATTATGATAAATGATGAACCTTTAACTAATCCAAGAGCATCAATGAAGGTGTTACTCATACATGATGATGTTATGAGTTTAATTCACCTTGATGTGAATAGTAAACCCTAATTCAAGGGTGATGACATGTAATGTGAATAGTAAACCCTAATTCAAGGGTGATGACATGTGATGTGAATAGTAAACCCTAATTCAAGGGTAATGGCATACTTTTGAGCAATAAACTCTATTTGAGTAGAATTAAAGATTTAACTCTTATGACAAGAGTAGGAAGTACATTCCTTATTGTTGTATTACCTTTATCAGATGTATTAACCATGCAGGTTTTGATATGAAGGTAATCATATCCAGGTATGGATGTTGATGTTATATTCATTGAAGGCATGTTGTTAGCCTTATGAATAAGTAATGTAATCTGATGCCTTGCCAGTGGCATCCTATACTGATAATGGGCTGTGAGAGCCATGAATACCATCAAGGTCATGCTTTAGAGATGACTTGTGATGAGGATAATGAGAAATGATGATTGATATGAGTTAGGCCTGTTACATTTAGTATTCTTCTTTTATAGCTGCTATGCTACTGTTATTGTTTGAAGAACAATGTATGCTGTTAAAGAATACTGAATGTACCTAACTAATCAAGTATAATGTAGAGCCCTGATCATAGATCCATCATTGTCAGAAATTAAGTGATGGTGAAACAGGTTTTCCTTAGGGAACTCCTGGAGCACATACTTTTGAGTATGTGGGGTACATGGATGTGTAGAACCTTACATCCTAGTGTAGGAAAGTGATGTAGATGTGGAATCCATCCATCCTTCACTATAGTTCCATACCGTATCAGTGGTAGGCAAACATGAAACCTCCTGATGACGAAGAAAGCACAGATATCCGTATCAGTGGTAGGTAAATATGAAACCTCCTGATGACGAAGAGAGTACAGAACGCCACTGTGACTCTAGAATAGCGAAGGACCAGTTTACCCTGGTGAGCTATAATAGTAGAGACATGAGATGTCCTACAAGTGATCCTCTTACTGACTGAGGAAGGTGAAGGTCATGAGAATCCGGCTCTCTTAATGACCTATGTATGATACTGATGCGGCTTCTCAGCGATCAGTTGGAGTATGAGTGGTAAGCCTCATCTCCACAGGGCATAATGTCGTTTGTAAAACATAATCAACCATGTAGTATAACTTGTTAGAGATGACTCCAAGTTAGTTGATTGATGTTACATTGCAATAATGTTGATATTCTCCATATCTCCTAATTTGTAGAGATCTTGTTATATCTGCAACTGTTATAGAATGCTTTGAAGGCTTTACTGTTTAAGATATTCTTTGATGTTATAATAAAGCTTCTGGCGAAGAGTTATAACTCTCGCTGGGACAATTATGTATAATTGTCTCACCCCGTAGACTTCAACTTTTTAGGTGGACGTCGGAGACGAAGAAACCAGCCTACAAGTGATCAGTCTCAGCAGCAGCACCAGGGGCAGCAGTAATCTCAGGTGGAGATTTGTCCTGCCATGTGGTGTAGTTAGAGTCAGTCCTATGTGTCCTCTGTACTCTCAGGTCTTGGAGTCTTGTGCTATGTGATCTTGAGATTTTGTATCTTGATGTATATAATTACTCAAGAAGTAATTATCCTGAGATGTAAACAGTTACCTCTCTTTATGAAAGAAGTTTTTATGGATACGAGTTCTTATCTCGAAAAGTTTTAATTTCCCGTGATTTTTGTCTTCCGCTGATTACCGATTCGCTTCCGCTAAGTTTTAATCGTGTTTATGTCATGGTTTGGAGATCAGAGCCCACAGTGCTGCCCAGCATGACCGTGCCAACCTACGATTTCACACACCTCGACAGAGGAAGAAGAGGAGGAAGAAGAGCAGAGCAGGTACCTTCGGCGGCGTTGGCGGGGAAAGTAGCAGCAGCGAGCAGCAGGAGTAGGAGAGCAGGCCGCCGGAGCAAGATAGAAGGTCACCGGAGAAGGAGAGAAGGCCGCCGGAGCTGGGGCAGAGGGCAAGCAGCGGTAGAGGTGGGCAGAGGACCACCCAAGCGAGCGGAGCAGCGCACGGCCGGAGTAAATGGCGGCGGAGGTGGGGGCAGAGGAGAAATCACCGGAAATCGCCAAACCCTGGAGTAGCAGCTGCACGAGACAATGAATGAAACAGAGAAAGGGGAAGAGTCGGGCTCGCGGGTGTTGTTAAGTTATCAATCGGCGTCGGTTATTGAAAACAACCGACACGTAAACCTAACGGTGTCGGTTCTACAAACCAACCGACACCTATTCTTATTGATAGTCGTCGATTTTTACTAGAAACTAACCGACGTCTATCTACATACGCTGATTAAAAAAATTGTTCTCAATTAATGACCATAGTCGTCGGTTTCTTTCTAAAACCGACGCTCATAGAGGTGTGAAAATTTTCCCGGGAAAACGCGCGAAAACCCATAAGCGTCGGTTCTTGTAGTAAAATCGATGACCAAAATGTTACCAATTTTTGTATCGCGAATAACCTTTCGTCGTCGGTTTTTTAGTAAAAAACGACGCCATATGTCAAATTTTGGAGGAATTTTTTTCACGCGAAATTTGGGATTTGGCGGTTAATTTTAGACGTCGGTTGTTTATTCTAGAACCGACGCTAAATAGAAAGCGATACTCGTGTCTGTCCACTCCTCTCCGATATATGTCGGTTTGTGTTTTAAACCGACGCTGTAGGTTTTAGGCGTCGGTTCTTCGTTAATAACCGACGACTGGAAAGTGACTTCATAAGCCATTTCTGTAGTAGTGCTACTTACAGATTATAGTTTAGAATGAGGCAACTGGATGTTAATCGAGCTACTCTGTCTCTCTCTCTCTTAATGGATTATCCAACTCTTTTTTGTTATTCATATTTATTATTTTGATTTTTTGTTGTGCATACTACATGGAGTCAACTGGATATTAATCAAATTATTTTCTTTTAACAAGTTATATGTAATTGTTGTTGTTACTAATTATGAACCTAGAGAAAAGATTAATTTTTAAATAAAATTTGAATAATCAATAACCACTTTTATCATGTATAATAGTATACATTAGAAATTTTATTATGTTAATTCAAATGTTATTCACGTGCTTTTAGCTAGTATATATCTTCTAAAAGAAAAGAGAAGCTATTTCACCGGAACTGGAAGCAACCAACTGTCTACTACAATCCATTGACTTCATTCAATTAAACGCTCCTGCGCTACGTGGCTGTTGTTTGTTGTTTGCGTCCGGAAGACGCGTTAGTGCATGCGAGTAATTAGTACCAAACTTGAGGCTCAACCGTACCCGGAAAGTCAAATCCGGACGGTGGCGCGTCTGAAACAGACTGATTGGGCTGGGGCAGTGGCGGCGGCTTAACCAACTTTGTTTAAAGCACCTCACAATAATGTAACCGTATCGTGCTACCAGTGAGCAGGTGGAAAATTACTTTTTGATAAATCCGTAAGGGACTGTTTGGTTTGGGATCATGTCTTTTTGTGATCTCAGTGCGAATTTAGTTTTGTTTTTTTATGTTATTTTATTTTATAATACATACATATGATAAATATGATTTTACATCCGCGCAACAAGTTACGCTGCTAGTCCTTTCTGGATGACAAATTCAATCCTTTAAAACACTACATACATACATTTAGGGGACATTATATTACTATTCATGATTCTGGTGCTATAAAAATCCAAAAATATCAAAAATAAATGGGATAAATGCGTGTTGATTATAATGAGTGCTTGTAATATGATTAGGTTGTCAAATAAAAATATGATGGAATCCAGATAATTTTATTCGGACCAATTGACTAACTCGGTCCGAATTTTGTAATAACATTTTTGTTTTTATGAGTAGTGACATAGACGCTTTCTGTATCCTCCGTCCACACTTGGACAACCGAGTGCCTTGACACGAAAGTGAGAGAAGTAGGAGATAAAAAAACCATGCCGTTGGTTGCTGCTGCTAATCAAAACTCAAGCGAGTTGCTATACACGGACAAAAGGTAAAAACCGCCTAGTTTCGCTTCCAAGAGGTATTTAATATGAACGCACAGCGAAGCACTAGCAACCGCACACATGGTGTTTTATTATTCATCTAAATTTTGTTGATACAAAGCAACGGAGAATGGAAGCGGAAGTCCGTTTTCTCTCCGACGCAAGGAATCGCAAGTTTCCGATTCATATGTTGAACGCTTTTGGGTCACGCTCCGATGTTGCTGCATCTGGACGACAGCGTTCAATACTAGTTTTATAGTGATCTACAGAAAGAATTCCGCTCAAGCAGTCATTGATTGACCGAGAAAAGCCCCCTACTTGGAGTTTGCCGTAATCTCTAATCACTCTCCGAACCCAAGTGACTATAAGGTGACAGCTTCGTATCGGTGGTAGCGGATAGAATCGAAGGGAGCTGCAAGTACATGGTTCAGTTCTCCATTTTTTCGGATTTTCCTACTGGACTTGGCTGTGGTTCTGATTGCTGCTGGGCGCTTATAAAATGCTTAAATGTGAAAAAGGACTGTACATCGATGGACTCTACCTGTATTAGGGAAGTGAACGTATCATCTGTCTATACTTTCTCAGAGACTGCCAAAGCTTCAGGTCTTCGCCGGACGCTTTAATTTCCTTTTATAAGGGGGTGGGGGACAACCGGACAACGTGGGGTGGTTGTTCGCCGAGATATAAGACAAAGGTATGGGAGGCGCATCCGGAATATGCAGAAGCAGTCTGGCAGCTGCGTGGCAGCTGCGTTTTCCCGGTAATCACTTGTGGACGAACAAACTGCAATGGCCGTGACAAATACAATCGGCTACAAATTGATTAGGCGTGTCAGTTGGACTAAAGTACAAATGCATTACCACCAATTTTATTCAAAATATAAGTATAAACATACAGACGGAAAGAACCCTTTGTAAGCAAGTTGGGTTTTGGAGAGTTTAGATTTGTTGGTCCCATGTGAACATGGTGTAGATTACATTTTTATTTATCTTTTGACATACGTTATAATTAAATCTTTAATTAAGATTAAATGGACGTGACGTATGGCCTTTATTTGATCGGGGGTGTAAGCTACGATGTGTTCACACGAGAATAACAAATCCTTGACCAGAGTTTTGGGTTAGCACGAGGTTTGGAGTTTTACCAAAACTGCATCATTTTCGATCTTGTGTCGCGAACTGCGAGATTGAATTTTAGATCAAAAAGCCATTGTAAATTTGCTTTGAGTACCTTAATTTCATGTTGAAGCATGAATGCATGCATCGAGAAGCCATGCCAATGTGTGGAATTTCCATCCCGTAAACTCAGCTGCAAAAGAGACTCCATTAATGATGCTTTATCCCCCTCCATTTCTGCATCATCTTCTTCCTCCCAACCCTTCTCCATCGTCGCAGGTAATTTAATTGTCACATATACAGTAGCCATAGTGATACATTTCTTACAATTTGAGTTTTTTCTTGGAGATTGGATTTCTTTTTATATTTTCGGCCGACAAAATGACAAAACTAGTACAAGCAAAAAGCTAATTCCGTGTATCTCCAAGCCCCCACCTCCCCCGCCCGCCCGCCATTCGATGGCTCTCCCACTTGCAGGAACCGTATTTCCGCCACCTGCAACTACAACCAATTTGCAATTCCGCCAATTTCTTATTCCGTAATCCTCTTTTATTCCATTCCGTAACAGGCAGCCAACCCCAACAGCGAGCGGAGGGAGAGGTGCACGCGCGTGATTGCGCCTATAATAATGACCGCTCCGTCCCGTCCTTTTTCCTGTCCTCTCCAATCTCCTCTCACTGTAACTCGTCGTCCCCGAATCCGACTCACCACCACCTCCTCCTCCTCCTCCTCCCCACCGCTCACCGCGACCCGCCCTCCCGTTCGCGGACCCAGCCGCGTATCTTGCGCCCGGTCACCGGGGACAACAGCCCGTACTCGCGGAGTCTGCGCCGACCGCACCGTCTCCACCCCCGCCTCCGCCCTCGCTGCGAGCTGCGCGTCTTCGCCCGCCACGTCGACGTCGGAGGACGCTGTTGTATCTTCAGGTGAGAGACCCCCATTCCCGTCTAATTTTCTTGTGTCTTTCCCTTATGGATGCGTTGAGAACCCTCGCATTTTCGCCTGAGTGGATGTTATTACCTTGCGTATCGTAGGGGACGATCCTCTTTGAGCTTCCTTTCGTTCTCCGTCTGCCTTTCATTCATGCTCTATTTTTTTTCTTCTACCTTTTGCGGCAAATTTGTAAGTCTCGCAGCTTATTTCTTCTCTCCCACAATTCCTCGTTCCCCTCGCATACGTTCCTGTACGAGCGCCGGCGAATATCTGGATTGGATATTCGGGGCGATCGACGCGCCCCTAGCCGACGATGACCCCGAGGGGGGATACATCGTGTTAACGTGTTCACGGGGTTCCTCTAGATTTTGTATCGCCACGCCATCCACGTAACTAGCGTTGTCGGCGTTCGAGGAGGATGTGCGCGTGTGGTCCGGAATTACATACACTTGTTCACGGGGAGGCCTATCCACCCTTCCTCCCGATTATATTCCCATCCGCGCCCGCTACTACGGCCGGTTGCTTTTCCACCCCGCTGGATGATGCTTTCTGTCCACAATCCAGGGAAGCAGGGCCTACAAAGTACAAGCTAAACTAAAAAAGAATAAGGTATATCCATAACAAAATTGAAGTGGCTGGACCAGCTCCCTTGTCTGATCCAAAACTATGTGGTCTTGATATGTCCTTCAATCTAGTGCACTTCTGTGGATGTGACTGTGATGCGGCGCCCTCTGTCTATAATTCTGGATGACCTCCAGACAAGTAGACGGACAGATAAGACCGGAGGGTCTCAAAAAGCTGGAATGCCTAGGGGGAAAGGAAAATGGTTGCCGGAGAGTTGACTCCAGAGTAGACTTGAGCATTTGTAGAACAAAAACAGCCTCTGACATCAAACACTTGGAGGGTAAGAGACCCACCACACTGAAATGGTGCTGGGGAAGGAGACAAGGAGCAGATTGAGGAGCATTGCTGGTTAATGCAAAACACAAGCCATGCTACTTAGCATCTGATTGGCGTGCTAATCAATTGGATGAAAAACAGCCCCTCTTTGTTCTTGTGTTTTATCAGCTACACTAATGGGAGGTGGTGTACATGTTAGATTTGCTGTCCACATGAAATTCTTATCGTGCGCACTTTGGTGATCAACCTTAATAAAAATCAACAACCTTGACAGCTACACTAATGGGAGGTGGTGTACATGTTAGATTTACATGTTAGATTTGCTGTCCACATGAAATTCTTGTGTTTTATCAGCTACACTAATGGGAGGTGGTGGTACATGTTGGATTTGCCCACCACATGAAATTCGTATGTTGCGCGCTTTGGTGATCAACCTTAATGAAAATCAACAACCTTGACAAATGCTTTCAACCCAATGCCGAGAAATAATTGTTCAAGGAGAAAATGGTTGCTACATGCCACAATAGGTGTGCATGAGAGAGGAATAGAGATAGAGATAGAGATAGATAGATAGATAGATAAAGACATAGAGAGAGAGAGAGAGTGAAACATGGGAGAAGTTATGTTTATGTGATTTCTACCAGAAATAAAAATGATCTATCTTTTAATGGTCCACGCACTGAGGGAACCATGCTAGCTTACTTTACTTTGACCTCAGTCATAGGATAATTCTTGCCTTCAATGAATTAAATACACCAAGCGTAAAACAAGTCCTAATGTTATCAAAGAATACAACAATAGTAATTGTACACATGATTGATGTAGACCAATAGGTCCATAAATAGACAATAATACGAGACATGTGCCCCCCGTATGCAATAACAAGAAAATTAGATACATGTTAATGCTATATATGCATACTATATACACTAACACCGACCCTTAAACTTGAGGTGAATCAGGAGTCTTTAGTCTAGACAAACTATATACACTAACACCAACCCTTAAACCTGAGGTGAATCATGAGTCTTTAGTCTAGACAAACTATATACGCTAACATCAACCCTTAAACTTGAGGTGAATCAGGAGTCTTTAGTCTAGACAAACAAAATTATGATGCTCCCTTGTCTGAGATATGATGATGAAATCAATAATCTGGCAAGGTTTTCAGACCCGACCATAGATGGTTCGATCCTCTAAAGTTTCTTGGTCACATGTCTTTGGTTCAATTGTTGGGTCTACCCAAAATGAATCAGTGATGCCAACATGACACCATATATATAACATAATCATATGCACACGTGTATATATATGTGTATGTGTATATATCAATATAGCATGCATATATATAAATGTGTACATGTGTGTATATATTGATTTAGTATTAAGATGGTTATATGTGCATCTATATGTATGTGTGTGTCTATATGCATAAGATTATAATATACATAAGCTACTATATGAAAGCATGATATGATGAATCATGAAACATCAAAGTATCAAACATATACAATCAAGCTAAAAAAGCAAAACAATGGTTTTGCATTGCTCAAAGCAAGTTATGAATAATTTAATAAGTGAATATTTGAATATAAAGAATACTGTGGCTGGGAATAAGGAGATTAATATAAGTCACATGGCCATTTAAAGAGATGAAATAGAACAAACAAAGCCCGATCAAATCTTTGACTTGAGGACTAGGTTATTGGGTTGTGGTTGAATCGATCGGGAATGGCCAAAGACGAGTTCAACCCCACCTGACTTGCTAGACTCGGAGGGTTCCTCGTCAGGTGGTGAGTCCATCGCTTCAAACGGCCGCTCGGGTTGTTAAGTCTTAACCTCCATTAATCATGAAGATTAAGACTCGGACGTTGTGGAAGAAGCATTAAGCATATATTTTTCCAAACCACACACTTTCATTTAAAACAACATATATGTTCAAGTTACATTCATCTTAGTACATGTTCAAAGTAAAGAAGTTACATCTTTCAAGGAAAGCCTACTAAAAATTATTAGCATAAAATGAAAACCAAGCATGAATAAAATACTTCGACACTTCTCCCTCTAGGACCAAGTCGGGAAAATCCACACAATAAAAAAACTTCAAATTGCAATCAACCTATGGTGGGAGGGGAACAAGAATCGTAGCAAGAGGAGTTAGACAAAAGTCCAAGTATGAAGAAAGCGGTAAAAACTTTATAGATGAAAGGATGTTGAAACATTGATACTATGCAATGATGAACTAAAATACATAATAAAAAAGGAAATAACATGTAAATTATTTTATTGCATCATTCCCCACTCGGTCCAGAGGGATTGTTAACCAACCCTAGATCCAGCTCGTGGCCTGCAACCACAACTAAGTCACACAGACCATAAGTAACAAATAAATGATATCACTTTGTAAATTGTCATATCACATAAAGGCCGGTCTCACATGTGTAAATCCTACCCTCACAGCTTCCTCTGTCCCACTCCACATATCTGGTGTGCTTTGTAGGCTCCTGATTTAATGCCCACTCGAAAGGCAAACCTACAGGCTGCAACCCTCAGTTTGCCCTTGAGGTGGGGTCGCTCTCAACCATATCTCTCCATAGTCTGGCATCCTAGTGCAGTACCATCACCTCAACGACCTTTATACACAACCTTTGATGATTTATCTCGCAGACCAACAATCCTTGGGCTGTCCCCAAGGTGTGGTAGTTGCAAGCGAGAGGCTATCCCTCCTCCCTTCATCATCCTAAGGATACGGTCTCCGAATCCAAACATAAAATAACATATAAATCTCGATCTTCCGGTCCTCACCGGTAGGACTATAGAAACAATTCTTTAGTGGTGGAATTTCAACAATAAACATTTTAATTATACAAAACCATAACAAAACCATAACAAAACCAAGAGTGCTACAAGCCATAGTAAAAATCTCAACATTCGAAATCTTTCATCATTTCTTGAACTATAAATATTTAATCTTGACAAAACATGAGGAAAGTCATCGATAATCATCAAACTGTGATTTTGTAAGGCGTAATCGTAAGTTATACTAAAACTTACTTGACATACTAGTTTTTATGCAAAAGAAAGGAAAGAGACACATATTAACCAATATTGCACAAGTGGTGTAGTTGATGGAGGGACAAAGATTTGCATATGAAACCCGATAAAAGACTTCTTTTTGATAGGGAGATTACACCGATAAAATCCATAAGCCCTCGAATGTATTCTCAACATTGTATAAACATCGCGAATCAGATACATTGTTTGAAAGCTCTAGTGTAGAAGGTGATTTGAGTATGGACTCAGAGGAAGAGGGTTAATTTCTTACCTTTGCAGAGTTTTGTGTTGGTGGGGATAAAGTAGTACAAGGTGTGATTTGTTGAGGATGAAGGCACACCCGAGTGATGGTTTTGAGCCTAGTGAATGCTTTACCTCAAACTCCTTTGGTGGTGGTGAAGATAGAGGAAGTGTTGTTGGTGGTGAATTTGATGTGTATGATGAGCAAGCAAGCTATGAATGAGGCTCTTGGGTTTATGGAGGCTGGTTACAATGTTGTGGTTTGTTGGGGAAGAGAGTTTAGGGCTGTATATCGTCCTAGATAAGTTGCATTTCTAAAGAGGGGAGGAAAGGGAAGAAGGGTCCATGGTGGTGTTTACTTAGTGTGGATTGGATCTCTAATCCAAGCATTGGACATCCAAGGGAGCTGGGTTGTTTTTATAGTTAAGGGGGTTCAGTTCTAACCCTTAGGATCAGCCTAAGAGGGGTGGGGTTTCATCTAGAATCTCTCCCTTATCATGTCAACCATAGGTGTGCTAGGAGTTATTTCTTAAGGAATGGAGAAGCTAGGGGCTAGTCTACAGACTTTCCTAGCTTCTTGTGCACATAAATAGCGAAAAGGACACATTTCCGTGCTCATGAAGGCTCTGCATAGTGTGGTCGACGTTAAAACATCAACTCCGGCGGCCATGTCTGGCAAGGTCTGGGGTGGGGTGGAGGCTCCACATAGAAAGGTGGCAGCGGTTACATGGACTCAACTACACGTCTTATGCAAAACTATAACAAAACCAAGAGTGCCACAAGCCATGGTAAAAATCTTAACATTCTAAATCTTTCATCACTTTTTGAACTGTAAATATTTAATCTTGACAAAACATGAGGAAAGCCATTGATAATCATCAAACAACGATTTTGTAAGGCGTAACCGTAAATCATACTAAAACTTACTTGACATACTAGTTTTTATGCAAAAGAAAGGAAAGAGACACATTGAGCTGTATTGCACAAGTGGTGTAGTTGATGGAAGGAAAGCGATTTGCATATGAAACCCGAT
The DNA here is from genome assembly GCA_963693085.1 of Alisma plantago-aquatica. NCBI lineage: Eukaryota > Viridiplantae > Streptophyta > Magnoliopsida > Alismatales > Alismataceae > Alisma > Alisma plantago-aquatica. Next base: position 195,259,717 of record OY856409.1, read on the forward strand.
AAAAGACTTCTTTTTGATAGGGAGATTACACCGATAAAATCCATAAGCCCTCGAATGTATTTTCAACATTGTATAAACATCCTGAATCAGATACATTGTTTGAAACCTCTAGTGTAGAAGGTGATTTGAGTATGGACTCAGAGGAAGAGGGTTAACTCCTTACCTTTGCAAAGTTTGATGTTGGTGGGGATAAAGTAGTGCAAGGAGTGATTTGTTGAGGATGAAGGCACGCCTGAGTGATGTTCTTGAGCCTAGTGAATGCTTTTCCTCAAACTCCTTTGGTGGTGGTGAAGATAAAAGGAGGTGTTTTTGGTGGTGAATTTGATATGTATGATGAGCAAGCAAGCTATGAATGAGGCTCTTGGGCTTATGGAGGCTGGTTATAGTGTTGTGGTTTACTAGGGAAGAGAGTTTAGGGCTGTATATCGTCCTTGATAAGTTGCATTTCTAAAGAGGGGAGGAAAAGGAAGAATTTCCAAGGTGGTGTTTACTTGGTGTGGATGTGATCTCTAATCCAAGCATGGGACATCCAAAGGAGCTGGGTTGTTAAAACATCAACTCCGAGCTGGGTTGTTATTGTTGTAGTTAAAGGGGGTCAGTTCTATCCCTGGGATCAGCCTAAGAGGGTGGGGTTTCATCTAGAATCTCTCCCTTGTCATGTCAACCGTAGGTGTGCTAGGAGTTATTTCATGAGGAATGGAGAAGCTAGGGGCTAGTCCACAGACTTTCCCAGCTTCTTGGGTGGGGTGGAGGCTTCACATAGGAAGGAGTAAGCGGTTACATGGACTCTGTCATCACATGCCAGAGTTGAGAAGACGTCTTGGACGGTGGTAGAGAGTAGTATGTGGGTGATAGCTCACCGACACACTTCCCGTCAGCTCCGACAGTATGGGGGTGCACCGATGGCAAACAAGGAGTCGTTTGCATGGACGGTGGAGACTGGTCTTGTTGCATCAGCCGTTTCCTCTCGTTCCAATGCACCCTTTGCCTACAAATTTGGTGCACTGTGCGCGCTGTAATACCATCTACAGTGCAACAGCTGTAGCAGCCCCGACGAGTGGGACTCGTCAGGGAAAAAGGCTGAGCAGCACTGCTGCCCACGGAGAGTGAAAAAATGCTGCAAATTAATTGCTTGCCGCTGGTGGGCCTTGTCAGCGTGAGTACTCATTGGTTGGCAGAGAAAAGAGAACATGGAGAGAGAGCAGCTGCGTCGCATGGAGAGGAGAAAATGAGGAGAGAGAGAGAGGGCGTGAGACCGGTGTGTGCGGCTATTGGAAAAAGAGCAAGGCGAAAGGGGGACTCTGTACGTTAATGGCTAGTTAATGCTGCGTTCAATTAACAAAACGTGATTGTAGGGATAAAGAAGTGGGCCACGGGGGAGGTTGTTGGGTAGCCAATCGGGTGGAGAGAAGGTGCGAGAGGGAGAAAAATAAGGGAGGGAGAGAGGGAGTGGAGTTGAATAAAGGAGAATCGTGAAAGGAGAAGATGGGTGGTGGCGGCTGCTGATGTGTTTAAGTGGGGAGAAATTGTGTAGCGATTTGAAGTTTCAATTATTACACAAAGGTCCTCGTAATTTGTTTAATAGTTACAAATAAGTCCAAACTTTGCATATTGGTTCCTGTAGACTCAGACAATTTTTTTTTGTAGACTAATATTTATCTTTTTTTTAATCTAAAATATTTGTACAACCTCCGTGTTTACTGCCAGCTCCGTGCAATGTGAGACTTTGAAGCCTGTAAAATAATACCATGGGCAACAAAATCTATGCCATGGTTGTATGTTAGAAAAGGCTGATCTCCGAGGGCCACATTTATTCATTGATACTGGATTTGGTATAAGATTGACCAAAGTGGTCCTGGAGAGGTACTGACTGAGGATGCCAAGGATGGATTAATTTGGAATCTCTGAGCTTAGTTTAGCCTTGGTTATTGAAGATGCTGTTTTTAGAAAGCAAAGAATATGCAAATTTCTTGGAATCTCTATGCTTAGAGCATCTTGAGGCTAGGTTATAGGGAGATTCACCTTTGATAACAAAGAATTATGCATTTGTTGTAACGTCATTATCTTCTATTTCATCAGTCACTCGCCCTCTTACTACATTTCTGTCGGGCAAGGCTTTACTACTGTCCAATAAAAAGAAAGAAAGATGATTTATATAATGAGCTATGATGACTGAATTTCCAGAGGAGGAACCGGGGTTTGGTTCCTAACCATACCATAAGGTCTTAAAAGTCTTGAGTGCATTGTTCATCTGAGGTTAGCTCATGTATTATTTTATACTTCCTACTATTGATGCACTCATATCAATATGTTCACATCCTGCAAGCGGAAATTACTTACAATTAGGAAAGTGAGATGCCATTGCAAACATAAAAATATCAATTGGTCATTCAAATACTACAAGGCATCACTGCATCTTCTTTTATTTGTGTTTTCAAATATCTTCTGCATACCGGTGAATACATTATTTGCTTTTCAGGAATGGAAGGATCTCTAGGGTCAGCCTTGTTTCCCCTACACCGGTGTAAAGTTTTGCACCTGGTTGGTATATTAATTTTTTTGTGCACAATGCTATCTCATAATCTTATACTTATTTTAAACTATTTTCTGTTGTGCGAATATGAATTCTCAGGTTAGACATGCTCAAGGGATCCATAATGTGGAAGGAGAAAAGGACTTTAAGGCATATATGTCTCCTGAACTTTTTGATGCTCATCTTACACCCCTTGGTTGGGAGCAGGTGATACATAAATCTTTGTCACATATTGTATAGTTCAAGATCAGTTATAGAGCATTGGCTGTATTCTTACAATGTGCCACTTTCAGCATTAAATAAATAAGCTTCAGGCCTTCATTTGGTCCTGTCTTGATGCTATCTTTTATAAACATGACTTTTTTGTACTGGAGGCATGCCCTTGGGCTTGTTTGGTAGGGTGTAGTGGGACTGCAAAGTGTCATCTTGCAATGTAAAAATACATCACAAACTCACACTTTTTATTCTGGTTGCACCTAACCAAACATGCCTTGATATAATAGGAGGATGGTTATTACACTTCGTTGGAGTGGCAAGTGGCCTCCACCCACAATTTGCCACAATCTCCATAAAGGAAAGAAGGAATAAGAAAAAGGCACTAGCCAACCGTCCCTTATTCTCCAGTTCCCCTTCGCTTTTCTGAAGCAAGCATTGCCAATTGCCATGCCATTTGCTGTCCGTGCTCCCTTGGATCATAAAAGACAGAAATGAGTTTGGATTCAACAGATAGTGTTCCTGCATTAGATCTGATGGCCATGACTTGATAAAAGAGCAAGGTTATGATTCTTTTTCACACTTGAGCAGATCAAATTATAGATCAGCAGCCGCCACCTCCACAGCCTAGATTAATGGCAACACAGGTGTGTAGTATTAGTGGTAGCAATTAGACCAAATGGGGGAAAAGCAAAAAAAAAGATAATTAAAATCCGAAAGTTACATTAGATAGCCTAATGTGGGCACATGGCTCAATGTGAGGAAGCTTTGTGATGGACATTTAATGGGAAATTACTAGTAAGTGGCAACCATTTGAATGTGCATGGCCGGCTAGGAAGCATGGACACTTCCAGGAGACTGCCGTGTCCGTGTCCATGTCCGACACACACGCAGTGGACACGCATGGACACGTGGTGGACACAGCCCAAACATGTCCAAGTCTTGCTTTTGTTTTATTAGGAGTTGGACACAGCCTGGACACGGCTTGGACACACCCTTGACATGGGAAAAGCCAAGATGTGGCCCAACACTAAGAATGGGAAACACCCCCATCACTGTATTCACTTTCCTTTTCTATGAATAACAACATACCTCCTTTTTTGTTGTCCACCACCACTATTTTTTGCTCTTCAAAAATTACAATTGCGCAACTATTTTGTTGTGAGATCAGTCTGTGGTATTTAAATCATATTTTTTGCAAACAAATTGTCTGTAAGGCTGACTGATATTATGATTACAATGTGGGTTTGTTTGATGGTGTGTCTTTGATGGCTTGATTTCATGATGAATGCATTGTGTGTTTGAATGTAAACATGATTTTGTTAGAGTGGATGAGATTATTTTTATGTTTGAATGTGCTTATACTTTTCTATGCTTATATATAAAAATAATATACATGTATATGTATTTTTTTTTGCCGTGTCCGGCTCCGTGTCCTAAATTTTTGAAAATTGCCTTGTCCTGTGTCTGTGTCCTTGTCAGTATCAGTGTCCGTGTCCATGCTTCCTAGATGGCTGGCCAAGGAGGGGTACGTGGGACAGAAACCATATTGGTTGATTCCAGGTTCCACGTGTGACTCTTTATCTTTGAGCCCACTTTCAGGAGCTAGATACAACTTGAGTTCTAGTTGGAGCATTGGACTTGGGTGGGTGATAAGGAATATCATCCTATCCCATTGATGATTATCCAACCTTGGGGCTAAACTGGTCCTTCGTGGGTACCGTAGTTGGAGCATTAGATCTGGGCCGGCAAGCGAGGGTCCGAGAACCATTGATTATCTTATAATTTTTTCTCTGCGTAGTTGTGATCTAGTCAAAATATAAATAATTTTTTATTCTCAACAAATACTCTATTTCCAATCCATTATGCATCCTTTGAAATTTAATATCCATTTAGGTTTTCTGGAGCTATTTTTTAGAAGGATGGCACAGTTGCCTGTTTTGTGCAGAAATATTCATGTCATTAACCTGGGTTTATCTACATCCTGTTTGGTATTGACGAGAACATGCGTTCGAGCATGGACACATCCCTCAATTATCAACATATCTGGGGCACATCCCTGCACGACAAGTCAGCCGCGAGTAGAAAACCACAACTTATGGATGTGATGTTTTTCTAACTTGAGGTGTAGGTGTGCCTTGTGGGACACCCTTGTAGGTGCGGTTGAACTGTGGAATTCGGCTGTTTATAAATGGTGAACATTCTCCTTCATTGACTGCTCCGTGTTGCCTGAGTTTCAGATGCTTGTTAAAAAGCCCGAATACTGCAATTCAAAATAGCACTTGTGCTAGGATAATAATATACTGAGTGTTTTCAATTTTTGATTTATTAGGATTTCAATTTAGTTTGGATTTAATTTAGCATTCTGATATTGTTATTTCATAAATAGATGAAACTATATTTAATAATATCCAACTAAATGAGATTGCATAGTAGGTAAATCTCCAAGCAGTACCTGAAATTTAAGAAATGTGGGAAAATGTGGAATTGAGTGAAATTCAGAACGGTGTGCCCAAGGGAAAAATGTCACTTAATCACGACATTCTAAAAAACTTGAAGAATATGTTGACTATTAACTAGGTGATGGATCCCCATTCTCACCCTTACATTGTGTTTGGTACATAGTGAATGCAAAGGGAGGGGAAGGAAAAGGGAGGGGAGGGGAGGTGACACTTATGCTAAGTTCGTTTGGTTAGCATGGGGAGGGGAAGGGAAGGAGATCGTGCAAAATGTAAATATAAAAAATTTGTTTCTTGAAGTGGAACGTTGGTGATATAAAAATGGGCGACCAACTTTTTTTATGTCATTGTGGTTATAGAAGTAGCTGTCCTCATAATTCTGTATTTGCAACAAACTTTCTCTCCACATGTATAAGTATTTTCCACAACAGTCCACCACATTTCCTCTAATTATCTGTCTGTCTTTTACTTTTTTATGTTTGTATAATTATCTCAATCTTTTCGAGATTCATTACAAAAGAATCTAATTTTAATGTTTCCTTCTAAATTGTGGATAAAATTATTTTTATTCCTTTTTATTTTTTCATCTGAATTTTCCTCCAAATTCTTTCAAGTATTCCTCAAACATTGCATGTGTCCTTCCAAGTGGCCATTTTTTTTAATATACTTGACATATTATCTCTTCTCGATTCCCATAGGTTGTGGGCTATACTGCTTTTTCCCACCGTATTATTTGTGTTTTCCCTCCTACATGTCTTGTTTCCCTCCAACCTTTCTAATATATTTCTTGCCAAATCTTTCCCCTTCCCCTTGTCTCCACTCCGGTTCGGCGGGGAGAGAATGGTAGGGAAGTGGCTGAAAGTACAACCTCCCTTCCCCATCACTTTGTCCAACCAAACAGCTCGAGCCTTTTCCCCTCCCTTCCCTCCTGTCCATTCACCACGTATCGAACATGCCCTTATGGTGCAGAACAAGGAAAGAAGGTCAAAACTTATTCAATTTAAGCTAGGAGTAAAAGCGTGCACAGGGTAAAATATATCATTTAATCACAACCTTTTCAAAAATTTGAATAAGACATTGACTGTAACTAAATGTTGATCCCCATTATCACTTTCATGGAGCAGATGTACAACAAGGAGAGAAAATCAGAACCTTTTCAATTTGAGCAAGGAGTAAGTTTCCGTGTGGCAAAAATCATCTGATGTTATTGTTAAATTGAGGTAGGAATTGAACAGCTAGGCTCCTTCCAGGGAAATGGGAGGGCCGGATAAAAAATAGCAGTAAAGGGATTAGTTTTTAACTCTGGAAAACCATACATTACCCATGTCAGTGGATTTAAGGGATTTCGTGATGAGTACAGAACTAGTCACCATGAGGCTCATTCAGTAAACACGCTGTCTCACGAGTAATTGCATGTTTATTGTTATTGCCTTTTATTTTCTTGCTATTGATTGGTTTATCCCAAAGTTGGTTACTTTCTTGTGATCTTGTGTTCTGTATTATTCATTAGCTCATTCATCTTTTTGTCTTTGCCTTAACCATGAATCTCAAGTATGGGTAACAATAGTAACATATTTCTACCCTTTATAGGTTGAAAATCTGCGAAAGCATGTCCAAAATTCTGGACTGTCAAAAAAAATTGATTTGGTTGTGACATCTCCTCTGTTAAGGTATATCAAAGCTTTCTTCTCTTTGTCAGTTGTCTTCCTTTTTAGTCTGACAATAATATATTTTGCATATTTTCATTTCTCGGTCCAATGAGACCGCCAGTGACAATTTGTTGTAAGCAAAAAATACTGGAATTAAATAAGATGGAAATTTATGGTAGCTATATAATCCTCAGTACTAAATTTTTTTATAATGAAGGATGCCCTCTACTTTTATAGTAAAGAAGGTAGTTACAAGAGGAAGTCTTCAATTTGTTCTATATGAGTTGAATAAAGTAATTAAAGAGGAAGAGGCAGACCTATATTAGTTTGGTTTGGAGAGAGCTATAAGGATGGATCTGGATTCATTACATCTCATTGAGAATATTATCCCAAAGATAGCTGAATGGAAATAAGGATTTATGTAGCCTTTTAGGACCCCAACTTGGTTGAAATTGAGACTCAAACCGACGATGATAATGATGATGATGAACTTCAGTTCATTGAAATTGTTTTTTCTCTAAAAGAAGGAATGTGCTATATTGCATAAAGGATGCACTGACATCTTCATCCGTCATCACATTAGAGATGTACAACAATTTTATAAATAAATGCTCTAAATCTAATACATCATTTTCCCATTCTGAGGTCAGAGATGCCAATGCGTTGCAGTTGAGTGCATATATTTTACCTGTAACAGAAATGGGGTTGATTTCCTCGTCAAAGTCTCTCGACTTCCTTTCATGCCATACTTGGCATTATTTATTAGGATAGCAGGCCTTAATGCGCGTGCCACATGTTTCTCCTCGTAAGTTCTACCTTCTGCTCTATTTCTGTGAGGAGATAAAAAAAGATCATAGTTTCTTAAGAAGATAACAAATGAGATATTTGTTATAGCGGGAAACACACATTTCACTTTACAAAATTTGAAAATTTAAAACAGAGCTGAATGAAAAAAAAACCATGTAGCCGACCCCAACATGGTTGGAATTGAGGATGTTTGGTTTACGGGATTTAGATGGATTGCATTATACTTATAAACATAGCAACAAAAAATTAATGTTTGGTTTGCTGTAGTTGGAGATAGCAAGAAATCCCAACGCTTGGTTTGCTATAGTTGGAGATAGCAAGAATTTCCAGTTTTTCATTGAATTGCTGGAGAAAGTTTCCACCTCAAACTTGCCAGACACCTCAATCCAGATGCCTGATTGATAACCTCCCCTTGTTTCCCTGCCTCCATTATGCCTGACTTGTCTCCTCTCGTCCCACCAGCAGCGCCCGTGGACAACCACACCTTCTCTTTTATCTCCTCTCCACCTGTTCTATCGTCAACCCCAAACTCGCTCCAGATCAGGAACTCCTCACTGTGCTCAAGCTTAGCTGTGAGATTATCTCCGAACCCTTGCTCCACTATTCTCTGCACCCTTGTGGTGTGAACCTCGCTATCATAATTTCCATACAAATTTCGACTTTGAGAGTGATGACAATGACCATGCCAATGGGTGGGGTGATGGAGTGGGTTTGTGGATGACTGCCGTGCAAAATAACTGTCAAGGTACTAGTCGAGCTCGTGAACCTGGTAGCTGATAACACCCTACCCGTAGCTGCATCACGCTCTGCACCTTTGTGATGTGGACCTCGTTGTCATAATCCCCTATACAGAATTTGACTTGAGAGTGATGACAATGGCCACACTACTGGGTGGGGTGATGAAGTGGGTTTGTGGATGACTGTGGTCCCAAATACCTGTTGGGACACTAGTCTAGCTGGTGAGCCTGGCAGCTGACAACACCCTACCCATAATTCCGGAGATGATCCAAGGCAGGCAAGAACATGGAAGGTGCAGAGGTTGCAGTCAAGTTGTTGATTTTCCCCGGACAAGATGTGTGGGACGAGGTTGATCTGTGTGGCGGTTCCAGTGGATGTGGGCACAAAGGGTGCATGGTATGCAGTTCCTGGCTCCTCTCAAACGCCCGGCCAACAGCCACCACCATATTGTCCAATCATAACGCCACCGAGATGAGGCGCTGCGCCGGCTCTGCTGAATGGAAAGATTAGCTAGTCTCCGATGGGCATCCTGGAGGACAACAATCATGTTAAGTGCAAGGGTGTAGCATCAGCAAGGGTTATGGACTTTGGAAGATTCTGTTCCTCCACGGCGTGCAAATCCATTAATCAAACATAACTTGTGTTTCTGAAAACTAGAAGTTATCGAAACATGGATTAACTGGATTTAGGATAGTCATAATCCAGCTAGATCCTGCGAACCAAACATCCTCTTAGATGATGATCGTAATGATGCATCTTTAGCAAATCCCCTGCGTCCCTACAATCTCACATCCAGCAGAAAGTAGTGAAACAGGCCCTTCAAATTACCATTATGGAGCAATAATATTACAGTGCTTCCCCTCCTTCCTGATCTGCCAAAGAACTCATCTGCAAAGACCTCTCAATTGTTCCTCTTCAGGTCACCACTATGAGCAAATCCTCATGAAAGCCTACTTGGCACATCATAGAACCGATTTGCCCTAGCTGTTGACATCACACAGCCTAAAAGATTCTTACCAAAGCACTTGGAAGATGCCATATCAAAAAGAGGAGATTCATGTTTTCATGGAAGGAATCGTTAGATGTATCACATTCCTGTTAGGGCCACTTAGGGTGCATTTGACCACCTAATCTATCTTCGTTATTTTCTCTCTCTCTTAGAAATGTATCTGTTTTCCTCCTACATTTTGCCCTCATATTTGATGTGTTAAAGCTCTTTATGTATTGTTAGCCTTCTTTGTGATATTTTAGGGTGCACGACAATAAATTAATACATGAAATACCATATATATAAAATGAGGAGAAAAATCTTTTGTGCCAAGTAGAAAAATAAGTAGGCACTTAGGCGCTGAGCCGCTGGTCTTATGACTCTTATCACCATTCTCACCCAGTCGTGACAGGGGCCCACCTTGTCGTCTTGACAACCAGGATGTGCCATTTAAAGATGGAGATAATCTCCATGATAGCTAGCTCGCTGATCAAGAGTATTAAGATGAAATATTGGACATTTGTTGGAAGTGTGGAATATCAGACATTTTTGTGCCCAGACCTACTGCTGTATATGTGGAAAATGAACAGTCATTGCTGATGTGGTGTGTGTAGTAGTCACCGTCGAGAAGGTGGGAGGCCTTTTTTTATAAGAGAATCCCAGGCATATTGTTCATCCTGCCATCCCGAATTTCCCGATGCAGGTCTTAAAGTACTGTTTAAATCCACATGCATTCGCCTTCATACTCCCTTTAAACATCACAGATGAACTAAGGACAATTCCTCCACTCAATCTTCTCAGACTCTTGCTTACTGGCCCATTTTGCAAGACAATCAGTGACTGTTGTTCGTTCTGCAGTTGTTGTGAACAACCTGCATGAAGGTCTTGAACTCTTCAGTTGTTTAAAACGTAGGCTCCAAGCTTAGTATTGGCTGACACTTCAGTAATGGCGTTTGAATATGTTGTACGCCATCTTACTGTCAGACTCGACTATCATCCTGTCATTGGGAACTGGCGAACTGCCTCCACTCCTCTCACAATAGCCATTAGTTCCACCTCAAGCACGTCCAGGTTGGTCACCAGCCGGAAGTCCCCCACCAACCAGTTGCCTCTGTGATCCCATAGGACATAGCTGGTGGCCGCTCTGGACCACTGCTGCGTCCATGTTCAGTTTCAGCATGCCTTCCACGGGGGGAGGTCTTTATATATACACCAACCCATATAATTCCTTTTTGATTCTATGTTGATAAGTTATTGTCATTTCTTTAATTAGGAACTTGGGGATTTAATTTTTCTAACCCTATTTTCAACGGTTTGCTTCATCTAATTTGTCTTTACATTATAAATTCCGATGATATTTTCTTAAGCTAACACCTAATTATTGTGATTACTTTTTCTACAGTTGAACAATTTTGACAGTGCCTATTTCTCTCATTTGTTCTTTTTATATCCTTGCTTCTCTGTGTGTATTTCTCTTCATTCCAAACAGAAATTGCCTTATTGATTGCCCTTCTGCGCTCACTTCGCAACTAGTGAAAAGTTGCTTTTTTTTTTAAAATAAATCATGTTATAGTATGATCATTGAGTTGGGAAGCACCTGTGAATATTTTCCTGTTTATTGATTCTGTACTCGTTCTGGATTTGGATTACTTGCATGTTCTATGGATAAGGTTATCTTATTCTTTGCCTTTCAGGACAATGCAAACAGCAGTTGGGGTCTTTGGAGGTGAGGGTTACAGTGATGGGGTCAGCGTGCTTCCGCTCATGGTAGCAAATGCTGGGCATAGTAACCGATCTGCTATATCAAGTCTAAACTGCCCTCCTTTTCTAGCCGTGGAGCTTTGCCGTGAACATTTGGTATGTCAGAAATTATTGTCAAGTCAAAATTAAAAAACAACTCGATTATTAGATGCCGGTATGCCACCAACCAATGCTTATTATTGTATGATTCTTAGAATACAAGTGCACCATGACCAATGTGACACCATATCCCACTCGGAGCATGCCGTGCCACCATCAATGCCATCTAAGCCTCAATCAGATGGAGTCTGCTCTTCGTCTTGAGTTTAAGCGAAGTTTATTGCTGGCTGTGAATCTACAACCAGCCTGCTTTTCTACCCAGGCTTGTGGCCGGCTACACTTGCACATATTCACCAGTTATTGTCTATGTAGTAGGTACATAAGCATAGGCCGAGTCGGAGTATGTCCCATGCATTGTGATTGTTCTTTCATTCTTGGTTATCTCTACCCTAGCAAGGTAATCGGTATTGAAATTCATTAGATACCAGAATATCAACAGTCATCTCTAAGCATGCTGCTTGTTGCTGCCAATCTGGGTTGTTTGCGATTTGCTCTAATTGGTCTAAACTATATATACCATTTCAGGGTATATTTACTTTGTCAATAATTAAGGACATTTTGAAACTTATCTAAATGCTGTTGCATGGCCGTATATTTATTACCGGTTGCTATCTTGGCTGATATGACCAGCATCTTTGCTGGTTCTCTGTCTGTAGCTTTGGCTTAAGGTGAATAAACTTTTGGACAAACAATTGTTGATATTGCTTTTACCATTCTAAACAATAACTTGTTGGTTTATTTACATGCACTGTCATGAAACTTTCAGATGGCCATAAAGAGAATGGGAAGCCTTCTCTTTTCATTATACAAATTTTGTGTTGTAGATGGAACAGTGAAAGATACAGAATGATTAATATCTTTAGATTAATGCTCTCATCAATCTTTGGCAATGATAAAAGTTTTGGTGATAACAGAGCTTTTGCTAAGAGTGTCAAAATCATTCAACATGTTTTGCTGGAATTATTAGAATGTATGCCCCATGACCTGTTGAAAGATAGACACAAAATATGAGACACTCTCTTAAAGAACATAATACAATACAAGAAGCTGTTTGATGGCTTAAATTTGAGCAAGCCCTTCTCCTCTAAGAAAAAAATTCATCGAGATATCAATCTTAATCTTATTAACAATAAAAGTGGGTCGAAGTTGATTAAAATCAATGGATCTCATGCTAGGAAGCACAGACATTTTTATACTGCCAGCTTTGGACATCGACACTTCCCTGACACGCTTCAAAACGTTATGGACACAGCCAGAAGGTGTCCTATCCATTATGGTTCTTTTTTGCAGCCCGGATGTACTTAGTCTCAGGCCGGACACTTTTGGGACACATCAGTGTAGCAGCAGCTGCCGCTACTTATTTTAGAGTATGAGTTCTGAATATACAACCACTATGCGAACTTTTGGTTTGAGGCATTGATCTGGATTATGAAGAATCCAGTATTTAGTTCATCCAGGTTTTATAAGCTCTGGTATTTAACAAATACTGTAAAGTAGTAGTTTATGTTTGGTTTTGCTGTACATCAATGGACTGAAAAGCTGAGGACCACGGCCAACGAACTTGCTGAAGTGTCAAAAGGTGATTCATAGAGCAGTTTTCAGAAAAAAAGAGAATGATTTTGTGTGGCCGCGAAGCAGCCAGCGATGGGTACTGATCAGAAAAAAAAAAGCAGATCTGTAGGTACTTGAATGTTATTGGTTACCAAGAATGCAAACACCTGGAATGCTGGACGGCAGTGGATGACGCTTTTGAGATGTAAACAATGATCCAGCAACTGTTATGTACTCGCAAAATGCAGGAATTCACACTTTTTTAACTCCAGCAAAACGAACATAATATTTGTACAGCTGGACTAAAGAATGCAATCCAATCCATCTGTAATACCGAAAGTGCCCTATATAAGCATGTCTTGTCTTTGGAAAATGTAACACAAATCTGAGATCTAACCCAAAGTGCAAGAAATATCTCTTCTATATAGTTAATAGGAAATAGATCTCATGAATCACATTTTGGTTTGATAAATTGATTAATGGAGTAGTCAAACTCGTTCATTTATTTTGAAAATCTACTATGTTATTAAAAAGAGGCAATATGTTTAGTTGTCCAATTTTTTCTATGATACATACACAATCATATTCATATTCATATACGATTATACATACACATATACATAATTATGGATAGTTAATAACTAATTCCGATACATACATACATTATATATATATATATATATATATATATATATATATATATATATATATATATATATATCATCTCATGGTTAGATAGATAATAACCGATTCCTATATTTTAAAAATATTGTGTCCTTTGTCGGTGTCCACATCCGGAGATCTTTCTGACATGGATTAAAAAAGCAAAGGCACACCAAATCTTATTTCTAATCATTTGTTCTTTGTTTAATACATATTATATGAAGAACTTATGTCTATTTGAAGTTTGCATCTTAGTGCAAAAACCTTTCTTCAATGTTTTTGCATAAACCTTAATGTAGGGTGTCCATCCATGTGATAGAAGGAGGAGCATAGGCGAGTATCAGCAGCTATTTCCAGCAGTTGATTTTTCACTGGTACTCACTTCTACAACTATCTGCAGCTATATATCACCTGTCACAGAACCACAACTTAATGATCCTTTAACTGTAGATAGAAAACGATGAAGATGTCCTGTGGGTGGCAGATGTCAGAGAGCCAAATGAAGATGTTGCTGGAAGGGGAATGAAGTTTCTTGACTGGTTTGTATATTTATTCTTCAGCCTCTCAATTATTCAAATTTTTAGTTTGCAATGATAATGCTGCTTCCTTGTGCAACCAAGTATTGTTGTACAGTTATGGTGTTTTTATATGGTTGTGTTTATGATAGCTACCACACAGATTCTCTCTCTCTCTCTCTTTCAAATCATGTACTTAGAGCCAAAATGTTCCATCACTTGTTCCATAACTTTTCATCTAAATGAGTATGCGCTGGTGCTCTTTTATATGACAGAAGCTTTTATTTACAATTAAAGAGTGTATGAGTCTAGTTAACAAACTATTTTTCAGGTTATGGACACGCGAGGAGAGAGAAATAGCTGTTGTCACTCACAGTGGATTTTTGTACCATACACTGAAAAAGTATGGACAGGACTGCCACCCTGCGGTTAAAGATGAAATCAGTAAACAGTAAGTACTAAATCCTCTCTTTTTTCCTCTACTTAGAATTGATCTTTTGTTGTTCTTTGGTATTTCCTTATGCAATAATCGAGAAATGCATTACAATTACATTACAATTTTCATTTGCTATATACTTTCATGTTGAAATGATCTACATTGCAATGGGCCATGATTCCACTCGGTACAAATTACCACTGCAGTATTAAGTATTGCCAACTTACTAAGAGCCATCAAAGAATCACGAGTCTTTCATCTTCTGACTATCCAAGGACGAGGCGTGGAAGTATCTTTCATTTATATTCATTTTGAAGCACTGTCATCTAATTCTCTACCCCAACCTTGTTTACTTCAGCTACATGAACTTTGCTTTTCTGTTCAGCTCTGGTTTAGGTCATATTCTCAATATGAAATTGAGATCTCTTCTTATTAGCCCAACCAAGGTAATTACATCTGCCTTTATAGCTCTCTCCATGAGTTGATTTTTGTTTGTCTTTCCCCTTTGGCGAAGCCCAACTCAGTAGCATTAATTCAAACTCCAAACTGGTGTACTTGCTGCCGGTCTACATTGCAAGGAGACCCTCTTGTAGTTTGTCCTCCATACTTATCATTCCTACTTGATTTTTGTATAGTTATTTCTGATACAAATCTTTCTGTCTTCTCACATATCCACCTCAACATTCTTGATTCTGCCACTCTTTCTGTGAAGACTCCGTCTTTCTTGTTATTTCAACATTCACTACCATGTAACATGGTTGAATATATCTTGGTGTTCCATCTGAATGGAGTTTTGCGGTTGCGTAATATTGTTGTTATACTCCTTTATCCACCGTATTATGATAGTGTGAGATATTCTGTAATACTTCGTCTTCCATACGAACAAGGGATCTGAAATAAACTCAAGAAAATATCAAGACACATTCTGTCCAACGTGGGTCCACCCCCTTTATACTTTTTTTAAATTGGATAAAATTAGAATGCATGTATTGCACTAATCTGAAAAACTTTTGCTTTCCAAAACATTTCTATGTAGCTCAAATTTGTTATTCACCCTATTTATAGTTTTGTTGACCAAACAATATTTTAGCAAATAACAGAAGCCAATATCATCCTAAACAGATTTCTCAGCTCATTCATATCTAAAACAACATAAAGAAAGACTCAAAAGTGGAAGATTTCTGTTCCCCAACAAGTATAGGAAGCCTTGGTGTCTCTCCTGCTGCTAATATCTTTAACTGAGTCAATATGTTGGACATGGACTCCTTTCATTCTCCATACACTACCAAATGGCTTTCGTAATTACCAAATCACGGACCTTTTGTAAATAAATGAAATTTATTTACGTCTCTATTTTCTTCAATGTTTCTTCCATGAGCCTTCGTATCAGAAGCGATCTCCCAGAATGGTAAAAATGGTTGTTACAGATTTCCATGTGTTCTCGCAAAGCTTAAACTGTGACTCATGAGCTTGCCCTCTCTAATTTGTGCAGTTTTAAATATCTCACCTATAACAAGGGCCTGTTTGGTAGGGTGTAAGATAAAAGAATGAGTGAATGACAAACGGATGTCAGGAATTGCAGTGCGTTTTTCATTTGGTTGGCAACTGTGAAACTGAACGCATTGATTTCCGGCATAAGGGCCTGTTTGGTAGGGTGTAAGATAAAAAGAATGACAAACGGATGTCAGGAATTGCAGTGCGTTTTTCATTTGGTTGGCAACTGTGAAATTGAACTCATTGATTTCCGGCTGCACACCTGGCCGTCTTTTTGATAGAAAACATGGAGTTTGTTCCGTGCTAAAATCGCAGGTAGTCGGGTGTAGAAGGCAGCATCTGTTCTCTGGAACACAGTCCGCCTGTTGTGAGCGTCTATTCAGGCCAAAAGTAGAAATGAAAACAGTGTGTCCTACCTTTTTCTAGCCAAACGAATTCCGTGAACTGCAAATGAGGGCCTGTTTGGTAGGATGCAGGACATAAGTGATGGGTTTAATTTCAACCAATTCCAGCTTAAAGTTTGTTTGGTAGGGTGTACTGATGTGCAGTTGCTTGAATTGGATTTGCACCTGAGTACCTTTTTCAGCCCAAAATCCGGGAATATGTACTGCGCCCAGAACCAGTGTGGTCGGGTGCAGTTCATCTTTTATACATGCACATCCGTACACTGACATCGTGCATGGTAGTGGGCCCTACGCACCCGTCACCCACGCCCCTGGCCGGCTGTAGCTGATTACTTTCTCGTGTACACATCTTGCTGAACAGGTTATAATCAATAATTATTGCAAGTCATAGCAGAAAACACGTTGACGCAACGCAAGCATTTCCAAGTTACCAAATGAATCAGATTAAATTCCTTGAATTTGTTAGACATCCTACCATATAATGTAAGCGCAGTTCTAAATATATACATTTGATCATTGTTCTTTTGGAAACATCAAATTCACTCCTATTACACCCTACCAAACAGGGCCTGAGTTTTGTACGTACTCCTGTTTCTCAAAACTCGCCACTACCTCTGATCACACCCTACCAAATTACCCCTAATCGACGAGGACCTCTACATTCACTTGATATCATTCAAATTTTAAGAATTGACTGCAAGTCTTATTGTCTTGTTCTTGCAATGGTATATTATCACATGTAACATGTATGTCAAATGGGTTTGACCTTAAAAGATAACCTCAAGTTCATATTTCTGCATTTGTTACTAGGGTACATTTGGTTTCTTGGATTTGGCCATATTGGATTGTATTTTGGTATCCATCTGCAGAAATTTTATGTTGGATTTGTAGGATTTGGAAAATGGAGCTAATCCCGAGATCTTCGGACATAAAGGGAATCCCACATTTTTTTCCCATCAAAATTCTCCTGGACACCGAAATCCTCCTGTGGCTGTCCGGTGAACCAAAAAAAAGATAAATCATGTACTTTACAAATTCAGGAAACCAAACATAAATTTTAGTTTACGGGATTTTGACAACGCAACATTTTACAAATGCAGGATGGCTAAAATGCAGGATTCTTAGAAATCCCGCTAACCAGACGTGCCCTATGTTTCTTCCTAAATTAAACATATGATAATTTAAATGTGCTGGATCTTTATGAATCCATGTATCCTTAAAGAACAAAAAGTAAATGCAAAACTTGTTTTCTGGTTTATTTCTAATAACTAATCTTAACCAGAATATTAGGTCTTCCAATTTAGCACAAAGGTTAAGTTTGGTTAGCATGATTCTTGAAAATCTTGTATCTTGTCCGTCCTGCATTAGTGAAATGTTGCTTTCTCAAAATCCAGTGAAGTTAAATTTTATGTTTGGCTTGCTGAATTATATAAGTGGGGGATTTTTTTTCTTCTTGGTCCACTGTTAAGCCCAACCTGGATTTTGGCTTATGGGGGAATTTTGATGGAAATCAAGATGTGGGATTCCTATTATGTCTAAAAGTCGCGGGATTAGCTCCTTTTTTTCAAACTTGCAAACCAAACATAAAATTACACAAACAGATTCCAAAAATGCAATTCAATATGGAAAAATCCGATTAACCAAAAATGCTCAAAGTGATGCTGGTATGCCAGTAGCCGGTCATGAACTTTACAGGACTGTCTAAGACAAAATTTGGCCATGGCATCTCACATCCCTTTTATTGTTCTACTTACATGCATGAGGCTGGTCAGGAGTATGATAGTCAGTATCATGAAGTTGGCATTTTCTTTTGTAATTAATTGCATGATTGAGCTGGGCAGCATCTCCAGATCAGAGGGGTAATTTTTAGTAAGTTTAGACAACCATTTCTGTTTAAACTTATATAATGCTAATGAGGTGTACACGACTACTCCACATTCAAAATAACTTGATTTAAAATTATCTTTTGATTGTTAGCCAGTTAGATGTTGTGCCAGCAGTGTTTCAAAAAGCGGTATGCGTTATGCGTTCGGAGAGGTCACCTTGTAGAGTATATGCGGTATGCGGGAGTATATGCGGAAGTATATGCGGTTTTGGATTTTTTTAATTAATTATTATATATATATGTATTAATCATGATTTACATATTTAATTTGTGCAATTGTGTATCTAAATAGTACAATTACAAGAATAATGGATGCAATTATGCAAATATGCAATCATCACAACTTAAATAAATACAAACATGCACTATAATCTAAATTTAAACAATGTAAATGTATAAAACAAGAAATCAGAATATCTCTAACTAAAAATCGGGGTATAATCGGCCTTGTATGCGGCCGTACAACCGATTATGCGGCTTGGACCGCTTTTTGGACCGATTTTTATTATGCGGATTTTTGGAGGACCGCACCTTGTATGCGGCCGCTTATGCGGGCACATACACCGATTTTTAAAACACTGGGTGCCAGAGTTTATCGTTGCTGTGTATTAATGATAGAATCTTAAAATATAAATGGTACCTGGCTTTTTTTAATATAATCCTGTCTATATGCAACTTTTACTCTGTACTTGATCCCGAATGCTGTGTTGATACGGTAGTTGCTAAATACTCAAATACCACCAGGTCACTGACGTTATTCACTGTTTTCTACAGTTTTGCCAACTGCGAGTTGCGTTCTATGGTGTTGGTTGACAGAAGGTAATATATCTAATTAATTTTGGGAACTAAAGTTTAACTTGTAAGTGTATTATTGTTGCTCGCAATTCTGCACGCCTGGCATAAGTGGACTTGGTATTTAACTATTTGTGGTGGAAGTAGGGTGGGCCACAGTTTCAGTAGGTAAACAGGTGGAAGTGGCTGTGATTGTTGGTGTGCAATAAGTGTCTTCCTAACTTTAATGTGTACAACTGGTAAAATTATGTTTTTAAACGAGTCTTCTACTTCCACAACTTGCAGTATGCTTGGATCAGATCCATCGCCTACCAACTATCCCGGGAAGATCCCTCGTGGTCCAGATCTCCCAAGTGACGCTGCAGATGTGGTGAAGATACCCAACGGCTTGAAGGAATAGGCTGCTGCATGGAAATCACGAAACTAGATATCAATACTTTCAGGGTCAACATGCCCTCCCTTTTTAAATTAATAGTTACTTGGATTGATTTGTTTATGTCCGATTGTCCATTACCATCAGGCTCTATTCAATCGGTTTTACAGAGCTTTTTTTTTTTAACACTGTCTTAGGCCTAGGCTGAATGGTATGTAACAGAATTACAATTATACCATAGTATGGATGTTGAAGATGCTTTGGATCATTATCTCCTCCAGGGTCCAGCACTCCTATACCCGGGGATCTACTGACTCATTCACACATGGAGATGTTTCCATAGGGGGGGGGGGCTATAGACAGGTGATCTGCTTTCAATACAAGGGCTTAATGTTGCTCCAGATTTGTAGAATCGACCACAATCATTAGGATCTGTTTGGTTGGATGTAGCCGGATGACATATTGTGAATTTACAATGTATTTTTACACAACAAATTCACAGTTCACAGCCAGATTGCACCCTACTAAAGTAGCCCTTAAATCATTCACATTCCATGGCTTGTCTGTAGTTAACAGGCAGTGCAGTCAGTAATGTTTGCAGTTGTGGTACACAAAGATATGGGTTGTATTTTCTTCTGTGTTTGTGATACAAGCAGTGTTTTAAAAATCGCACTGAGTGGCCGCTTAATCGCCAACAGGTCATGCCCGCCTAAAACCCCCTTCAGTGCCGCTTAAGCAGATTTGAGAAAAGCGGCTGTTTTTTGCCCGCTTTTTTTCCGCCTTTTGCCGACGCTTAAAAATAAAACTACTGTAAGCATATAATATTAAGTACATTGTATGCCCCGATTAGTATTGACTATAATATATTAAACTAGCATACATTAGATGTTCTATAATATACCTAGTTCTGATTAGAATGCATACTTTGTATGTAAGTTGTAATGATATGATACTTTTGTGATGCATCCAAGTAAAATTATATGTAACTATTATCTAATTTAGAATGCATATTTTGATTAAATGTACTGCTGTAATGTATGACTATTTGATGATGTGCAAATGTAACAATATGTTTGTAAGCTAGCTATGATAGGTCTATTGTTTACTGTTTAGCTATGTAAACATGTGATACAAAATTGTTGTTGCATCTTTTATATACACTTACTATTTTATGTGTAGGGTGCTTTATCTATGACTAGTATATTGTTTACTATATTATATAGATGCAATCATTGTTGTATAGTTGTCTTATAAACTATTTGGGTGTTTTATATTATCTTGTACAATGTTTAAATATGTATAAAAATTTCAAAAATATAGTATTTATATACTATGTATATAATTTTGCATAAAAGTTTATAGGAATTCGAAATATGCTTTTCTAAAAAGTGTCTGCTTAATCGCCCGCCTGGTGATTAATTGGCTACAAGGTTCAGTCCGCTCGCTTCCCGCTTTGTGCTTTTTAAAACCTTAGATATAAGGTTTACACGCTTGCCAAAATGAAAATGTAGAAAACCCAAGAAAAAAATGCATGCCTTCATTCACATTTGAGTTATGCTAGTTATATTGATATATCTTATGTGGATCTGATGTGTATACAAACTATCATGGATATGAAGCACTTTTACCGCAATGACCAAATCAAGAATCGACGTGTTAGCATTATTTCCCTCTGCACACCCGTTGTTGCTGTGTGATCGAGCTTGTTGTGGTGAATGCGGAACGGTGGGAGGGGTTGTGTAGCGGGGTCTGGGCCGCAAATCTTGTTTCAGACTTGGATCTGAGTGCTAGTCGTGCTTCTTTTGGGTGTGTGTGGTGTGGTGTGGTGTGTGGTGGTTTGGGTGTTTTTTTTCTGTTTTTTTTTTTTTGGGGGGGGGGGGGTGGGGTTCCCTCGTTTATAGTGGGGGACTTTAGTTCAGACTTTGGATCTGAGTGCTAGCTAGTGGGACTTTTAATGTGTCAGACTGGGGTGGGGCTGGGGCTGGGTTAAAGCCCAGTTAAACATGTACAATGTAAAGTGAGAATCCGCAAATATGTAATTATTATGGATGCCAACATACCCACCACGTCTAAGCTGGATCCCATACGTTTTGGAAGCCGACATTCGCATAACACAATGGGGAAAAAGTATTGTACATGACACCAACGAGTGAAATCTGGGCACGATCGTTGTATACGTAAATTATTCAGCCATCAAAAGTCTAATCTTTAGTCAAAATGTATTCCCGTCCCAACCTGTTGCACTTTTGACATGCGCAGCTCTAAAACTAAATGGCTCTCTCCATGGTCAGTTCATTTGTTTGGTCCACCAGTTTAACCATGTTCTGAACGTCAGCCTGAGATGAAACAGCTGATTGCAATTGTGCACACATTTCATTTATGATGTACGCGGCATTTATAAACAATGTTTACACAGCGATTACAGGAAGAGGGAGTGTAAGCTGCGTAACTACTGGTCCTGGTGGTCAGGTCTATGCGGAGACGGTGCCGCTGCTTGCAGATCCGATTGACACAGTAATTGCTGTTGACAGCAAAACTGTTTGCAATTATCGTCGGTAGTTATTTCTGGTGACATGGATGTTGTTACTGACTTTTCTGTTTTCGTTGATAATGATGGTTTAACACTCCCCGCAAGTGAGGCGTGTTGGCAGTGGCGGATCCAGCACCCATAGGTTGGGGGGGGGGGGGGGGTCAAAAACTAAATGTTCATTGTAAGGTTTGAACCCATGACCTTTGGTACATCAAATAACATATCAACCGCTACACCATATTCAATTTTGTGTCTTTATATGTAAAACATTTTATTAAATGTAACTGTATTCTGCATTTATTGTCAAAAAACATATAATATCCACACCAAGAATCGAACTCATGACCTTTGATACACAAGTGCAGCTGCAAACCATTACACTACTTTCACATTCATGCTTTTTATGCGTCATACATGATATATATTATAAATATAAGTTACAAATATATGTATACATATGTATATGAATGTTTATTTTTTTTATTTTTTTTGGGGGGGCCATGGCCCCTGCCCGCCCCCCTGGTTCCGCCCTTGCCTGTTGGACATCTTAAGTTGTTGCACAACGAGTTAAAACGTGATACATGTAGGGGCTTTGTAAGAATGTCCTCAAATTGTTCTTTGCTAAATAAATATCAAACATGTAGAATTTTGGCAGCAACTTGCTCACGTACAAAGTGAAAATCAATCTCCATATATTTAGTGCGAGCATGAAAAATAGGATTAGCCATAAGATATGTGGCTTATAAATTGTTGCACCAGAGTATAGGCGGTTCTGGTAGATGAAAATCCAATTCTTGCAATAAAGATCTGAGCCAGATTAACTTAGCTATTGTATTTGTTAGGGCCTTGTATTTTGATTCAGTGGATGATCGGGAAACAATCCTCTGTTTACGAGCTGCCCATGAGACTAAATTGCCACAAAAAATGGCATATCCGCTTGTCGACTTGCATTCAAGGGGGCAACCTGCCCAGTTTGCATCGGAGAATGCATGAAGAAGCAGGGGTGAAATATGTGGTGATTGGGTTATAGAGAGAGAGATTGATGGTGTGTCTTAAATAACAAAGAATTCTTTTGTCAGCTTGCCAATGATCGATGTTAGTGTTGTTCATGAATTGACAAACACAATGCATAGAGAATGCAATGTAAGGCCGAGCAAGCGTAACATACTGAAGAGCACCGACAATCTGTCGATAAAGTGTAGGATCATGAAAGGAGGTTTGGGTGGATCGAGCAAGGTCTATGTGGATAGAGGTGTGGAAATGGGCTTGACATAAGCCATGTTGGAAAGTAGGAGTTCGGTGACGTATTGTCTTTGAGATAGAAGTAATCCTTGTGGGATAGGAAGTACTTCAATCCCAAGAAAATAATGGATGAGACCAATGTCTTTTAGTGAGATTTTTTTTTTGCAGGTGGTCGAGAACAATAGTAAGTATAGCAGGCGTGGATCATGTCAACAAGACGTCATCAACTTATACAAGAGAATACACATGAAGATTATGTTTGTGATTACGTTTGTGATATACAAAAATAGATGCATTAGTTTTGGATCTAAAGAAACCAAAATTCAACAAGGCAACATGTAGCTTTTAAAACCATGCATGTGGGGATTGCTTGAGTCCATAAATTGATTTATGAAGTTGACACACATGCCAAGGATGGGTGTGATCTAGAAAACTAGGGGGTTGAGACATGTACACTTCCTCATGCAACTCCCCATGAAGAAATGCATTCCGTATATCAAGTTGGCGAATTGGCCAATTATTCATAACCGCAATAGACAGAATAACTTGAATAGTGGTGGGTTTAACAACATGACTAAAAGTTCCAGTGTAGTCAATGCCCTCTTGTTGGTGGAAACCCTAAGCCACAAGGCACAGTTTATGACGCTCAAAGATGCCATCAACGTGAAATTTGTTTTAGAATACCCATCTGCATCCAATAATATTCATATGTTTTGTGAGTGGTACCAAAGACCAAGTACCATTAGAGATGAGAGCATTGATTTCATCGGCCATAGCCTCCCACCACTGTACATGTTTGCTGACTTCAATGATATAGGTAGGTTAGAGTGGAATAGGTAAGGTGCCTAGAGGCAGTGGATACCAAGTGGCTTAAAAAACCAGCAAGTTGGCGATAATTGATGGGTGGTAAGGTACGTAGACGTGGTGGTGATTTGTTTGTGGGTGGGGTAACAAGCCAAGAAGCTGTGGGTGGAGGCTGAGTTGAATTTGCATTTGTTGTATTAGATGGAAGAGAGTTTATGGATGTAGTTGTGTCGGTGGGGGAATTGATTGGCAAATGGCAATAGATTTTGTGGAGATGGCGCGACAGTAGGACTATGTGGTGGTAAAGCAGTGGAAGGGATGGCAAGCCACGAGGTAGTGTGGGTGGGAGATGAAGTGGTGTGGGTTGGATTTGTTGAAGGAAATCATTGTTAAATGGAAAAGAACTGTAACACCCCATCCACAACAAAACACGATTACATGCTAACCAACGGGTTACCAAAAATCACAGGAAATTAAAACCGATTTACAACAAGAACCATAAGATGAGACATGTAATATTGATCCAATACTTTTCTTTTCATAGCATATGTCCAAGGTGCTACAACATAATTTCCCATCATCTCATTACATGAAATAACTATTCCACGTGCCGATTTACATCAAGATACATAAACTAAAAACCGTACATCGATCGTAATACAAGAAACATCGAAAAGCTTCCCCAAGACCTGAGTGTATAGGGATGACACATAGGACTCTACTACTAGACACTATCTATTCCACTGGGCATGATATCTCTGCATATCATCCGTAGCTACAAGATCTTCATCTCGCCAAGCATGTCCACCTAAAAAGGGTTATTAACCAGCGGGGTGAGACACACAGTCCCCACGAGAAACATAACCCTCTACCAACTTTATTATGATCACAGATAACTGGTATAAGCAGATTATAGGAGCAACATACCGAGCAAAGCTAACTTTATTAACATTCTTACCAAACTATCCAGGAGGCATATAACATGCATTCTTTATGGAACATGATTGACAAGATAAACTTTATAAGAACTCATCACAAATAACTTGCAAGATATAACTAGTGCAACTATACATGCAAGGCCTCAACCAATGTTCTGTGTTTTGCCTTAAGCAATATATTCTATACGACTTGATTACGATTTATTATGCCTTGAGGAAGTGAGCCGTCCCGCTCAAATCCAACCTTCAGTTGCGAAGCCCAAAACCGGTGCCATACAAGGTCATTGGGAGAGCCAGACTCCATGACCTCACCTCTTCGTGGTCAGTGCACAATAATCAACAAGCAGGACCACAATCTCTTATTTAAGTGGCCTCAGCCACAGGGTCAGTCCCGCAGGCTGCCCTTTTCATCATAAGCCACGGGCCTATTCACCGTGCTCTTGAGCCATGAATGCATTCATGCTCCTTCACACTGAGCCATGGGCCTGATCACCATGCTCTTATACACATCTTGAGTCCACAAACGTAGTTGCACTCTGATCCTCCTATTTTCAGTTGGAGTAACCCCACATATTCAATAATATGCACTCCGGGTTAACCCGCAGGAGAACCCATTTCACCATCACCTAATTGCTGACGATGATGGATCTATGGCTAGGGCAAACTACATGAAAGGTTCCACTTGTCATTAATTAATACATTCTAAGCGGATTGCAAGATTCAACTAAGTTATGTAACATGTAAACGAAAACACAAATAAACAACATAGATCTCATTATCAGGTGTTACATTGTCACTCTTATTTTTCAAAGCCAACATTACATGTTACCACTTGGCCTCTTGCCAATCATCAAGATCCATCTCAAGGATCAACATCACTGGTACTCAATCCCATCATCACAGAATGTCACCGCCTCTCGAGGCTTACATCATCACCATGGGATAGCAATCCCTTCTCTCAACATCAGAGGATAACACCTCAACTTGGCACTCATCCTTTATTAGGTCCACATACCTTCCACATCATACTGGTGATACATGTTATCTCATCAACAAGGATTATCATCATTGAGTGTTATATAGAACACATATTCCTCATAGCTCTTACCTGGCTATGAATTCATTTGATACACCTGCATGGTTAGTATACATATTGAGAGAGATAACTGAATCACCAAACATATATCTTTATGATCATCATGCTATTAGGATTGAAGATACATGATTGGATCAACATCCATGATTATAACTACATGAAGCAAAAAGTTGTATCTTGTAAACAAATTACATTATTGTAATAAAACCACGAGCATTCTCTATGCCCTATATCTCATGAACATAATCATGTATCTAATCATCTTACTTAGCACCAACTTTAGGTATCAAACATATCATGATTATCATATCATTAATATTAACGTTTATAGTATTGGAACAATCATCCATTATTATGAACACATGAAGCATAAGTCATGGATGGTGTACTAAGAAATACACATTACTATTACCATACCATGGGTATCCATCATACCCTATATCTTGTATCATCATGCACACCATCCCTCATGATTCATCTTTAGGGATCATACAACCATGATCTACCATCAAACATTATCAAATGTCCACCTATCATCAACCATAGGCAACCACCATACTAACATCCACAACCTATTCGCCATGTCTTATCATCATCATCAAAGATACTGGCTCAAGGTAACAAGGTATTACATTGACGTTATGTGTCTCAAGATAACTTTTAGGGTTATCGGGTTAGGGCACAACCCTCACTAGAAGTGTCACCTATCCTCACCAATGCTAGGCAACGACCACAAACGCTCACTAAAGGGGTATCAGGTAGGGTACCAACCCTCACCCAAGATTGTCAGCTACAAGCATGATATGCAATCCATGCACAAAGGAAGGGTATCATGCAACTAGAGCTATAAGATGTATCGTGCATCCATGTGCATGGTGGTATCGGGAAACCAAGTACAAAGGTGCGTGTCGTACAACACATGTGCATCAAATATCGCCCAAAACCCTATCACCCATTAGGGTTAGGGACATATAACGGTCAAGGTGTCATATCGTCCAACACATGTATTGGCCAAGCCTTCCACTCTAGAACCATCCAAGTTATCAACTCATACTCTTACCGGGTAGCCACCCAAAAAGGGAAGCATGTGTCGGGTAAAGCATATCGGTCAAGACATCACATCCCTATATAGGGTATCGGCCAAGCACTTGACCCATTGTATCGCCCCAAACCTTACCATGTGCATGATGTACTCTTATTGGATTAGGGCTACTGATATCGGCCAAGATCTCTATAGGTGTGTGCTGGGTAGCAAGGGTGTCGGGTTATGTCCTTCACTAAGGCATATCGGGCAGGGATGCTAGTACCACTCAAAAGCTAAACCAAGAGTGGGGATCTCATCCAAAGTATCGTGCAAAGCACAACAAGGCCATACCGCCTAACTCATCATAACGGGTAACACCTCGTATTGGGCAACACTCAACTAACTCAACTATCAAGCACCATATCGGGCAAGGGGTCTACAAGGTGCCGTCCAACCATATCGCCCAAGAACACCCCCTATCAGTCATCTAGGGTTAGGGAAACCTTATCATTCAAGGCTCCATGTTGGGCAACTAGAGTTAGGATCATCCTATCGACCAAGCAAGCATATCGCTGCAAACTAGGGTTAGGCATCTGTATCACCCAAGGCACCACTTTTAGGGCTAACGCCCACACCCAAGGTTAGCTCATCGGTTTCATCTACTACCAAAGACATCACCACTATATTGCCCAAGATATCAACCAAGGACACAACCCCAAGAACATGTCGTGCAATAAGGGTATACCATCAACTCACCACTAAAGATCATCACTTCATATCAGCCAAAGGTCCAACTAGGTATAAACCACCCATATCATCCAAACCCTAAACCCTAGGGTAGGAAAGGATATCAGTCACCATACCATATCGTCCAACAATACCAAAAGTTGGCTCACCTCTCAACAACCAAGTGAGAGGGGTCTTGCACAACCCTTAGAATATCAAACAACAACGGTAGAGCAACACCATATCGGCCAACCAACTCAACCTAACGTCCAAACACCTAGACCATATGTTCACTTTTCATTATCCAAGGAGAGAGAGGAGTTTTACCCAAGCTGATAGAGAATGTCTCACCTCTCAAGTCCAAGGGATATTACTCATGTGCCATCGGCCAAAGCAAGACCTAATGGGCAAAGCACTATATCGTGCAACCACTATATGGGGCAAGCACCCTATCGGGTGGTTCATCTTCAACCTCAAATCACCCAATACCATTATGCACAAGATAAACAAGAATAAGGAAGTAAGAAAACATAGCATTCCCATTAGATCAGATTCCAAGTTCCACGTATATAACTATCATGGAGAAAGGTATCGATTTAAGTACAAGAACCAATATGTGCACATATGAAGAGTGAACATAATAGAGATGGTTAAGAGTTATGTAACCCGCCTTAAGAGGATCTCCATGAAAGGCATAAAGCTTCCTGATCCAAGCAGAAAACCCACATTCCTCTCCATGGAAACCATCCATCTGAAGCTCTAAGCTTGTCTTCGGCTCCATCAACATCACCTCAAGAAACAAAAGAAGAAGAAGAAGATACCATGGTTATGTATAGCTCAAGAAGAAGAAAAGAGGGGGAGATAACCACGGACTTGCCTACTCTCATAAAGGGCCCATCCATGGTCGAGAGGAGAAGAAGAAGATGAAGAAGAAAGCACAAGGAAAAGCTAGCAAAGAAGCATGACTCACCAAGGTCGTGTCTTGAGCAAGGAGTTTCTATGGCCAAGGAGCTCGCCCTCCTAATCTCCATGGGAGTCTTCCTTAAGCTCCCAAGCTCCCATGCTCATCCCAACAGGAAGGGGAAGGAAGGTGAATGAAAAGGATCACTTGGTCAAGGAGGAAGGGAGTTATATACACCAAGGAAGAGAGAGGTAGCAAGGGAGAGGTGTCATAACCACATAAACCAAGGTGCCACTTGCTCTTGCACTTAATGCCACTTGTTGTCACCCTAGCAGCTCATGCACAGCTTGGTGATACACTCTAGAATGTGTATCATTTAGCTGGGCAGATGCCATGGCCGATACACCCTTTTGGGTGACACACCTTCAAGCCCTAGCCGATACACTAAAGGACAAGGTAGCATATGTGACACATATATGTTATGAAGGTCATATAGAGATGTTACTCCTCAACTATCATCCAAACAAGGTGCTCCAACTTCCATCCACATCCTAGATGATGCCAAATAGAAGGGAGGTGACTCTAGAGTTGATAAATTGCATATTGACCCCTCCACTTTGGGTAATTTGCAATTTGCACCAAAACTAGCACATAGGGCACAAATATCATCCAACTATGCTCAAACTTGGAACATAGGTCCTCCACAAGGATACCCACCTCATCATTCTATTTCTAATGGTGATAGAGTACTAAAGGAATGATTTTCATGTGACATATTACAATATAACCCCTTACTTTGGGTAAATTGTACTTTGGTCCAAAACAAGCAAACATTGCTCAAACATCATCCATATGGGACCAAACTGGAAACATGAGCTTGTCACATGTTATCAAAACATATTAAGAGATTAGATTAAGGTTATAAGAACCTTTCATAAGCAAAGCAAAGAGGGTTAGCCCAAAACTTGGGTCAAGGTCCTTACAAGTCATAAACCCCTAACAAGGATTTCGTCATCGAAATCCCAAGCGGAAAGAAGACGGGTGTTACTCACGCATCACATCATACAACTCCACAAAAGCTCCTGGGTGTCATAGATCTATGACCAACGTACTTTCTCTTCTTCTAGAGCCATCACAGGGTTTCCTTGTACTGGTCACAGACTCAACCCTTCATCTCATCATCCTTGTCTGATAACACTCTTTATATACTGGAACATCACATGCAACTTGTATCACTCAAGTATATGTTACTTTTACTGATATATCGCCTTCCTCATTATGTTTCCACTGTGCTACTCTGATCTCACATGCTCGACACTTAAGCTTCACATACTTGTATCATTATCTTTCTACTATATATATTCCAACTATTCCTTCTCCTTCCACAAAGGATGTCTTAATCTGAGAGAGATCTATCTCAGAAGAGGTTATCACAAGATACGTACTCTACAAAACACATGTATGCACATGAAAGGGCTCATAAGGAACTACTATGTACTGCTTAAGGCTTAACACAAAAGGAGTTATCGAACATCCAAAGAACTAAGCATCTTGGTTAACAACAACCACATCATCTCAGTTTCAAGCCTGCCATGTCTTCATGTCAGCTCCCAAGGGCACGACACGTGTCAACACAGTTATAACATGTACACATTATCTCAACTGATTTGGATAGGAATCACAAACCTTGTTCATCCATCTCTAATCGATGCACATCCTGTCTGAACCTTCTTTTACTCGAGACTTAGCTAGGAGTATTCCAAGGAATCATGCTTAACTTGATGAACTTTTCTCAAGACAACCTATCCTCAGTTTCTTTCTTTGGGTGCATACCTTCCGATGTCATGTTTATGCGGTGCATAAACCCCTAACATGTGATAGCCATACTATAGGCACTTAGCCAGGTCGACCAAAGCCAACTTCTCCATCTGAGACCACTTCACACTTTTCCAAGGATATCCATTCCCAGGGTTATCTCGATCCTTGGTATGTCAAGTCCAGGGAAAGAAAGGATACGAGAAGGATATACTTCATCCTACACAACCAAGTCATCCAACAAAGTGCTCTGCAACAGGCTATCTCTCTCCTAGCTAATAAGAAAGAAACATATGCCAAACACGCTATAAGCGTTCAAAGGAGGGTACATCCTAAACTGGATCAACTGGAGAAGATAAGAGGCAAGAAGAAGACAAAGAAGATGGAGTGGCTCCATCCGACCTACCAGCACACACTATTCTGGACAACTCGTGTCACGAGATCTAATGTTGCCTTATTGCCCTCTGTTTCCTGGTCAAAGCATCCAGTCCTCACTTGCTTATCCTCATCAGTGTTCCTTTGTGATGCTGAACTGCTGCCTCAAGGGTCACCACATAGATCTAGACTCCAAAACAAGCTTCAAGATTATGGGTTCAAGGTCAAGGATGATCTATCAAGATGGTTCACCACCATACTTCCATGATCTAGGCATATTGATTCTCAACCTTTTACCAGAAGGCATGTTCTCATGTTCCCATACACTTGGCACTTCTCATATACTAGTTTTCCTTACCTTGGTATCCATCTCTTGAGTCAAAACACATCACTTTCGATCTCTCCTTCATAGTCTACCATTGTCACTAGTTCAAAACATGTCAAGAGGATCCTACCGTCATCATCTATCACAAATATCTCTATCTTGGAAGCTAAAGTCCAAGATCAACTGATACTTTTCGAAGTATCCAACCAGAGATCACTCCAAAAGCATACATATCAAGTGACACCAGGTCCACTTGACTGCCATTCCCTCAGAAGGAAGGAACATAAGGGAACAAACTCCTCCTATCACCCCATCAATATCTATGGTTTCATAAGGGGAGGATATTATCACTTTCTTTGATCCTTACATGAGTTTTCAACCGTTTATGCATCATTAAACCTTGTTCCCTCTAGTTTTATCCTGTTTCTTCTTAGTCTCCTTGCACTCTGCATAGGAAGCATCAAGACCATTACGTGCTATTATTCTTTTTCTTTTGTCGTCGTTTCATCATAATCGTTGATTATATCAGATTTTTGTTTTCTTTTTGTGGAAAAGATCGCTACTCTTCACATATTCTTTATTGAACGGGGATCATCTCCCTTGTTCCCTTTTTCTTATCATGAATTTTCACTTTATACTCTCTCATTTTTTCTTACGTTCATTGGTTGGTCTGAGATTATCTCAGGTTCCATCTTATTTATTCATTACTTGTTCTTCTCTTTCTTCCAACCTTTTGCTTTCTTTCAAGCATCTTCTTTATCTTGAGTAAGTTTTATGCTTTAACTTACCATGTTATCATAGGTTATTCTATCTTTTACCAGGTATATCTCTTGAGATTATGGTTTCAAGAATTTGTCTCATCATATTCTTATACAGATTTTAGGTTTCATAGAACCATTACTTCCTCTTTTGATTACCAATCATCCATGTATTAAGAGGTTATGGTGCATTCATTTACTCGCTTTATAACAAGATGAAGGTATTAGCATCATATTCCTAATTTTCTATGCTCTTTAGATTTCTCTAGAATGACTACTTGATCAGAGTAATCAAGGAGGAAGAAATCTAAGGCTCCACACTTACCTATGTCTTCAATATTTGAATATCTGGCCAGGTCATCAAGTACTGAGATTAGGTAGTATGCACCATATTTTATGTCACGGTCCAACCTTAGACACCATCCTAATCCTAGTCCTAGTGTCCCTATAGACTCAGCAAACCTAGAGCTCTGATACCAAACACTGTAACACCCCATCCACAATAAAACACGATTACATGCTAACCATAAGGTTACCGAAAATCACAGGAAATTAAAACCGATTTACAATAAGAACCATAAGATGAGACATGTAATATTGAGCCAATACTTTTCTTTTCATAGCATTTGTCCAAGGTGCTACAACATAATTTCCCATCATCTCATTACATGAAATAACTATTCCACATGCTGATTTACATCAAGATACATAAACCGAAAACCGTACATCGATCGTAATACAAGAAACATCGAAAAGCTTCCCCAAGACCTGAGTGTATAGGGATGACACATAGGACTCTACTACTAGACACTATCTATTCTAGTGGGAATGATACCTCTGCATATCATCCGTAGCCACAAGATCTTCATCTCGCTAGGCACGTCCACCTAAAAAGGGTTATTAACCAGCGGGGTGAGACACACAGTCCCAGCCAGAAACATAACCCTCTACCAACTTTATTATGATCACAGATAACTGGTATAAGCAGATTATAGGAGCAACATACTGAGCAAAGCTAAATTTATTATCCAGGAGGCATATAATAAACATTCTTTATGGAATATGATTGACAAGATAAGCTTTATAAGAACTCATCACAAATAACTTGCAAGATATAAATAGTGCAACTATACATGCAAGGCCTCAAACAATGTTCCGTGTTTTACCTTAAGTAATATATTCTATACGACTGGATTACGATTTATTATGCCCTGAGGAAGTGAGCCGTCCCGCTCAAATCCAACCTTCGACTGTGAATCCCAAAACTAGTGCCATACAAGGTCATTGGGAGAGCCATACTCAATGACCACAATCTCTTGCTTAAGTGGCCTCAGCCACAGGGTTAGTCCCACAGGCTGCCCGTTTCATCATGAGCCACGGGCCTATTCACCGTGCTCCTGAGCCATGAACGCATTAATGCTCCTTCACACTGAGCCATGGGCCAGATCACCATGCTCTTATACACATCTTGAGTCCACAACCGTAGTTGCACTATGATCCTCCTATTTTCGGCTAGGAGTAACCCCGCATATTCAACAATATGCGCTCTGGGTTAACCCATAGGAGAACCCGTTTCACCATCACCTAATTGCTGACGATGATGGATCTATGGCCAGGGCAAACTATATGAAAGGTTCCACTTGTCATTAATTAATACATTTTAAGCAGATTGCAAGATTCAACCAAGTTATGTAACATGTAAACTAAAATACAAGCAAACAACATAGATCTCATTATCAGGTGTTACATTGTCACTCTTATTTTTCAAAGCCAACATTACATGTTACCACTTGGCCTCTTGCCAATCATCAAGATCCATCTCAAGGATCAACATCACTGGGACTCAATCCCATCATCACAGAATGCCACTGCCTCTCGACGCTTACATCATCACCATGGGATAGAAATCCCTTCTCTCAACATCAGGGGATAACACCTCAACTTGGCACTCAACCTTTATTAGGTCCACAGACCTTCCACATCATACTGGTGATACATGTTATCTCATCAACAAGGATTATCATCATTGAGTGTTATATAGAACACATATTCCTCATAGCTCTTACCTGGCTATGAATTCATTTGATACACCTGCATGGTTAGTATACATATTGAGAGAGATAACTGAATCACCAAACATAGATCTTTATGATCATCATGCTATTAGGATTGAAGGTACATGATTGGATCAACATCCATGATTATAACTACATGAAGCACAAAGTTGTATCTTGTAAACAAATTACATTATTGTAATCAAACCACGAGCATTCTCTATGCCCTATATCTCATGAACATAATCATGTATCTAATCATCTTACTTAGCACCAACTTTAGGTATCAAACATATCATGATTATCATATCATTAAGATTAAAGTTTAAAGTATTGGAACAATCATGCATTATTATGAACACATGAAGCATAAGTCATGGATGGTGTATTAAGAAATACACATTATTGTTACCATACCATGGGTATCCATCATACCCTATATCTTGTATCATCATGCACACCATCCCTCAAGATTCATCTTTAGGGATCATACAACCATGATCTACCATCAAACATTATCAAAGGTTCACCTATCATCAACCATAGGCAACCACCATACTAACGTCCACAACCTATTCGTCATGTCTTATCATCATGATAAAAAAATACTGGCTCAAGGTAACAAGGTATTACATTGACGTTATGCATCTCAAGATAACTTTTAGGGTTATCAGGTTAGGGTACAACCCTCACTAGAAGTGTCACCTATCCTCACCAATGCTAGGCAGCGACCACAAACCCTCACTAAAGGGGTATCGGGTAGGGTACCAACCCTCACCCAAGATTGTCAGCTACAAGCATGACATGCAATCCATGCACAAAGGTATGGTATCATGCAACTAGAGATATAAGTTGTATCATGCATCCATGTGCATGGTGGTATCGGGCAACCAGGTACAAGGGTGTGTGTCGTGCAACACATGTGCGTCATATATTGTAACATCCCTGACCTGGATTATCCCTTAACCTAGGTGTTTTGCTTCATAAAGTTAATTATATTCTTTCTCTTATTTCTTGAAAAGTAATTAAGGTTCAAGAGAAACTTATGTTTCAATTTTAGTCCTTTTCGAATAATGTTGAAACATTGTTTTGCTTGTTTTGGACTAAAGTGCAAATTATCCAAGTTGAGGGGTTAAATTGCAAATGTTACATGATAAGATGTTCCTCATGTGTTGAAGCATCATGAGAATGAAGATGATGCATAGGTATGGCTTGTGGTAGCCTGAGTACCAAGAGAGAGCTGATAAAGCAATGTTTGTGCATTAAAACCTAGTTTTGGTGTAATGTGCAAATTACCCAAAAACCCAGGGTTCAATATGCAAATTACCACTTCAAAATAGTCCCTAATGTTTCTTGGAATCATGTAGAGCAAATAAAATGAGAGGGGCGTTTCATTTGTATCTCTTTGGAGGAGAGAGAATCTTGATATTAAAATAGTCAAGATTTAAGCTTAATTGGAACTTTACTTCAATTTAATGCAAAAATAAATATATTAATTGAAGAGCCCTTCAACCAAAAGGTGAGGTATGGTTTTGCAAATAAATGGACGACCATGTTCCCTACAAAGGCACGGAAATATCTAAAGGAAGTGGATAACTCACTCACTTTATTATAAGAAAAAGAAATATCCACTCACTTATGGATATTATTATAATATGATTTAAGGTGCTTAATTTGCTTTTCTTTAAATCATGGATAATTGAGAGGAATATGGGGAAAATAAGATAGCCTCATAACCAAGGAAGGTAAGGGGGAAAGTGGCAAGGAAATGGAGGAGATAATCCCTACTTTCTCTCTCTTAAATGAATTTTTAATAAAATGCATATATGCTCCTTTATCCATAGCTTGAATGGGTAATTTCGAAGCCACCTTCATTTCTTGCTTGCAAAAACGACCAAGGGAGCTTGGAGAAATAGGAGGACGACCCCCAACCTTTTGGTAAGCTTCTTGACCTTCCTTCACCATGATTTCATGGTGGAAATCGAAAATAAATGATGGATTTCTTCTTTTCTCCATGCAATCTTCTATCCTAGCCATTTCTTTTCACTCAAAAGATTGAGGACGATCTTGGGATAGTTGAGAAATC
This sequence comes from Alisma plantago-aquatica, assembly GCA_963693085.1. Classification (NCBI taxonomy): domain Eukaryota; kingdom Viridiplantae; phylum Streptophyta; class Magnoliopsida; order Alismatales; family Alismataceae; genus Alisma; species Alisma plantago-aquatica. The sequence continues at coordinate 195,295,751 of OY856409.1, forward strand.
TTCTTACACCATTAAAGACGGGGAGTTTGGAGCTTTGAAGCTCAATTGGAGGCGGGTTATATAACTTAAACCCTTAAATGTTGTTATTGCATTCAATTCTCCATTAATTGTTGATCATTTTGTTCTACTTGAAATTCCCTTGATCCATTGATGTAATTACCATGAAAATGGTAGTAGATTTTGAATGAAAGAATTTAGATTATGATGACATCATCTTAGGCACACATTCCAACAAGATTCTATCACAAACGGTTTCAAGACCTTGGTCCAAACGGTTTCACCAAACCGTTTGGAGACCAAATGGTTTGCAAACCGTTTGGAGGTTTGGATCTCAAACCGTTTAGAAGGGTTGACCATTTGGATGGGTTGAACATTTGAGGTCAGGACCCTAGTACATGTTGGATGATGATCTAATGTATTCGATTGATTAGTTCAATATATGGCCAATCCTCCAATTAGAAACTCTAATTGGGTTAAGTGCTGAAATTTCAAGTGGTTGATTTAATATTTTGGGTTGTTTAACCCAAATGGTCTCAAGACCGTTTGGAGGTCACCCAAATGGTCTCAGGACCGCTTGGAGGTCAACCAAGACCTTTTGGAGGTCTAGGGTTGAGTATGGTTGAGTATTTGAAGATCCAGAGATATCAAATTGAAATGCAATCAATAGCTAATTTGATGATCGATTCAATGACTCAAACTCTAACTGATTTTCACAAATTTCATTAAAGGTTTGAGTCAAACGGTCTCAAGACCGATTTGAGGTCATCCAAATGACCTCAAGACCGTTTGAGGTCAGGTCATGTCATGGTTTGATGATGATCCAATGATTTCAATTGGACTAGATCCACAATGTCAACCATTGATGGTTCCTCGATTTCAAAACCCTAATTGATGGTTTCTTGATTATAAACCATAGTTCAATTGGGTTCAAAACCCTAATTGAAGGTCCAATTTAAGGGTGATTCAATGGTCCAATTGAAGAATATATCAGTGGTTCAATTGATAGATGGTTTAATGATTGAAATCTTGAATTGATAAAGTGATGGAAGACCTTTTTGGTCCATACGGTTTTGAGAGAGTTCGGACCAAACAGTCTTAAGACCGTTTGAGTCCAAACGGTCTCAAGACCGTTTTGGATCAAACGGTCTCAAGACCATTTGAGACCAAATGGTCTCAAACCGTTTGGAGACCCAAAGGGTTTCAAGTATAAATTGTCCATACAATTTCATTATTGTTTTGCTTAAACGGTTTCAAACCGTTTGGAGCATCAATGGTCAAGAACATTTGGATGTTTCAATATGATGAAGTCAATTGGAAAACTAAGGTGATGAAAGATAAAATGACCCTATGGTTGTTACTGTTTTATCTCAAAGATAATCACTAGGGTTGTGCCTTTAAGATACTAAGTGATTGATAATCCTTAGGTGAGTTAACTCTTGAAGCTTAAGTAAGCAATAACTCAGTACACTATGTCAATCATAGATGTATGTACTTGATTCAAGGGTTGATGTAAACCTAATCAAGTTGAAAGGATGATAGAAAGGAATTCTTACATAAGTATTAATCATGTGGTGATTAGGTTATGATCCTTAGTAAAGAGATCATGAAACCCTAATGCAGAAGGTTAATGAACCCAAACCCTAATTCAGGGTAACATAATGTAAAACCCCAATTATGGGAATGGAGAGTGAAACCCTAATTGAGGGTGATTCCATGAGAATCCCTAATTGAGGGTGATTCCTTGAGAAACCCTAATTGAGGTTGATTCCATGAGAAACCCTAATTGAGGGTGATTCCATGAGAATCCCTAATTAAGGGTGATGCCATGAGAAACCCTAGTTGGGATGAATGGTAAACCCTAATTATGGGAAATGTTATGTGAATGCCTAATGAAGGGAGAAAGTATGTGAAATCCTAACCCTAATGAAGGGAGATGGTATGTGAAATCCTAACCCTAATGAAGGGAGATGGTATGAGAAATCCTAACCCTAATGAAGTATGATAGTATGTGAAACCCTAAACCATAATAAAGGGTGATGGTATGGGAGACCTATTCCTAATAATAGAATAGTGATTATTATACCGATAAGGGATATACCTAAAGTGATTGATTATAGGTAACCTTATAGCAAGAAATGCCTTAACTTGAAATGAGTCCATATCATTAAAGATAGTTGGACCATTCTTGTGTATGACCTATGCACTTCATGGTAAGAGTGATAGGTTAGTGGATGAAAGTATTAAGATGGGAAATACCTTAATACAATATAAATTGATAAACTCAAGTAAGTTTAAAGTGCTGAGGGAAGTGATATATCAAGATATCAAAGATATCACATCCAACTCTTTAAGAATGATATCCCTTGATGCATCTCAAATCCAACATACTTGGATGAGTAACATATAAAGAGTGCTATCCTAATCATTACATCAAGATGTAATGTGTTTTATGAACCATGAGAATGGTTGTTGCCTAGTGAAAGGTGACAAGATGTTAAATGTGCTTTATGAGCCATGAGATTAGTTGTTACCTAGTGAGAGGTAACAAGATATTTTAATAGGCCTTGTGAACCACATGAGTAAGTTGATACCTAGTGAAAGGTACCAAGATAATTATAAAGGTCCACTGTAAGGGATGATAATGTTCTTAATAAACCAAGAAAATGGAAACTTAGTAACATAATAATTATAATAAAAGAATACAATAATAATGATGGAACCTTGATTATACAAGTGTGGAGAAGAGAGGGGAACTAGTATTACATAAAGAATGGTGATTTCCTAATGAGAGGTGACAAGATGTGATAATATGTGATGAGTTGTACATGGTTGACATAGTTCAATACCTGGAATAGATGCACATGATTGGTATAATCCAATACCTAGAATAGTTGCACAAGATTGGTATAATCCAATACCTGGAATAGTTGCACAAGATTGGTATAATCCAATACCTAGAATAGTTGCACAAGATTGACATAGTTCAATACCTAGAATAATGTCACAAGATTGGTAACAACCCAATACCTGGAATAATATCACAGGATTGGTAACAACCCAATACTTGGAATAATATCACAGGATTAGTAATAACCCAATACCTGGAATAGTTGCACAGGATTGGCATAGTCCAATACCTGGAATAGATGTCACAGGATTGGTTAAATCCCAATACCTGGAATAATATGACATGATTGGTTAGATCCCAATATCTAGAATAATATCACAAGATTGGTTAAATCCCAACACCTAGAATAATTACACATGATTGGTAACAACCCAATACATGGAATAACTGCATAGGATTGGTAACAAACCAATACCTGGAATAATTACACAGGATTGGTAACAACCCAATACCTGGAATAACTGCACAAGATTGGTAACAACCCAATACATGGAATAATTACATAGGATTGGTAACAACCCAATACCTGAAATAACTGCACATGATTGGTTAAATCCCAATACTTAGAATAATATCACAGGATTGGTTAAATCCCAATACCTGGAATAATTGCACAAGATTGGTAACAAACCAATACCTGAAATAATTACACAGGATTGGTAACAACCCAATACCTGGAATAATTACACAGGATTGGTAACAACCCAATACCTAGAATAGCTGCACAGGATTGGTAATAACCCAATACCTGGAATAATTGCATAGGTTTGGCATAGTCCACTACCTGGAATAGATGCACATGTTTGGCATAGTCCACTACCTGGAATGGATGCATAGGTTTGGCATAGTCCACTACATAGAATAGATGCACATGTTTGGCATAGTCCACTATCTGGAATAGATGCACATGTTTGGCATAGTCCACCACCTGGAATAGATGCACATGTTTGGCATAGTCCACTACTTGGAATAGATGCACATGTTTGGCATAGTCCAATAACTGGAATAGATGCATAGGTATGGCATAGTCTAATACCTGGAATGGTCGTATGAGATTGATAATGACTTAATCTGAAATGTTTATACAAGATTGGTTAAGTCCAATACCTAGCAAAGACATGGAGTCTATAATTAAGGATTGGTGTAGTCCAATACCTCCAATACCTAAATAAGACATGATCATATATAATCACTTGACTGGCATAATTGAATATCTGTTTAGCAGATTGGCTAAGGCCAACAGATGGAAACAAGAATGAAATCATGAGTGACCCATCAGATTGATGAGTGTCATAAGTAAAGTTGAGATGTTGAAAATGAATGATAGACAAATGATATACATGTTCTTCCTATTCCTTATAAAGAGAATAGATGATTTACTATTCTATTATAGATAGTTGCAATACTTTAAAGATGAGAATGATCTAAACTGCTTATCCTCTGCTCAATTTTATATTAATTAAACTGCAATAATGATGTTTCTGGCGGAGAGTTATATCTCTCGCTGGGGCAATTTTCAATTGTCTCACCCCCGTGGGAACCAACATTTTTAGGTGGATGAGTATGAAGGAGACTGAGAACATCTTGCAGAGGAAGAACTTCAACAACAGCAGTGACAACTCAGGTTGAGTGTATTGTCTGTCGTATCTTGTAGATAGAAGTCCTATGTGTCATCTCTGTACTCTCAGGTCCACAGAGTTTATAGTTAGTGCTTTTAATGAATCGTTTCAAGATTTTGGCTTGCTGCCTCGAGGTTCTCATGTTGTCTGTGTTTAGCTTTTAACAAGGTAGTCGATGTTGTAACCCTCGAGAAGAGATGGTACAAATTATGTACTTATGAACCAGGATGTAAATGTAATACATTGGTTCTTGTTGAAAGAGTTTTCCTATGATTGGATCTCTTTGAAAAAGGTTTTAATTTTTAGTGATTTTCAGTAATCTGCTGTTAGTAATTGCTTCCTCTTAATTAATGATGTATGTTTTGAACTCTTCGCCACAATTTAGTGGTATCAGATCTCTAGGTTCACTGAGTCTACAGAGACATATGACTAAGGTATCGAGTCTGTTCTAAGTGTACTCCAGTGTATCTTATAGTGCCTTCTGCTTATGCAGAAGAAGATATATAGCTCCAAGATGTCTATAGAACACGAGGGACACGTTGCTGAGAGCAATGTTGCTGCACCAGTAGAAGGTGCCAGAGATCAGGCAAGGGAGGAACCAATGCCTGAAAATCCCCATGTTGATGAAGTCATGAGAGGAAACCCAGATGTTCATAATCTTTTTGGGAAACTAATGACCACACTAAGGTATATGGCAGACCGGATGCCAGCACCGACACCTTGGGCACCAATTTCCAATGAGGGATATGGGTCTGGTAAGACCTTTGAATGACTATGTCGTGTAGGAGCCATAGAATATGCTGGAACATCTGACCCATCAGATGCTGATCTCTGGCTCACTGAGTTAGAAAAATCCTTTAAGATCCTTAGTATCCCAGAGGCTGACAAAGTTAAACATGTGGCGTACCTTTTAAAGGGTAGCGCTGGACACTGGTGGGCTATATAATAAATAAAAAGGAATGATGAAGAGGTTGAATGAGAGGAATTTTGTCGAGAATTCATCAATAAGTATTTTCCAAAGACATACTTAGATGAAAATATCTCCCAGTTTGAGAAGATTCGATAGGGAGCCATGCCGATAAATGAATATGAGGTTGAGTTTATGGAACTTTTGCAATTTTGTCCTCAAATGGAAGCTACTGAGGGGGAGAAGATCCGACATTTTGAGAAGGGATTGAATGCTGAGATGTCCATCCTGACATCTTATCTAGAAAGTAGAGAGAGGTTTGCCACATTTGTGGAGTCTATACGGAGGATAGAAAGGTCTACGATAAAGAAACAAGAGACAAACCTTAAAAGGAAGTCTACACAGTCACGGGAACAGTGGAGTAGTGGCAACAAACAACCAAAATCTCCCCCAGTTCAACCACAATATAGTGCACCTATGCAGGGGTCATCAAGTTGGGGTCAAGCTTGTCATAAATGTGGACAAATAGGACATTTTAGACAACAATGTCCAAGAAGAAATAGTGAGGTGACCCAACAGTTAGGTTACAATCTGCAAAACCCGCGAGGACCTCAGTCCAGTGGAGCAGATGGTAGAGGACGAAGACACGTGTCACAGTTTGGTCCATCTACTTCTGGAAGTAGAGGACAAAGGCAATAACAGATAACAACTAACTCCATGTTTTGGGTCAGATAAGATGCTAGATAACTTGTAAAAGGTAGACTTGCCAAGATAGAACTTTCTATTTTGGGTTATCTTCTGTTCCCTACTATAAGAAAAGTAGTAGTTGTTTAGTTCATCTGTATAATCCTTTGAGGATATGAGGAAAAGATAAGTATGATGAAAACTTGTGTTCAGTTTAATATTATTTTATATGTTTTGAAATTTCTCTTTCTTTATTAAGGAAGGGAAGAGATGAAAAAGGAACTCAGAGAAAATATGAGATATTAAGTATATCAAATTTAAAGAAATGAAAACATAAAATAAAATAAATGCATACTACCTAATTTTAGTTCTTGAATACCCTGGCCAGATATTCATTTATTGAGGCATGGTAAGTGTGACATACCTAGATTGTTATCTTTCTGATTACTCTGATCAAGTAATCATTCTGAAACAATCCAAAGAAACCTAATCAAGAAGGAGATGTGGCATGGATATTTCTACCACATTCTAATTGATATACGGAGGAAATTGATTTAATTTTAAATCAACTTATAAACAAAAATGAAGATGAGGATATGATGTGTTATTAACACATGTGTTAGATACCAAGGTAAGGGATTCTGGTATCTGAGAAATATCGGGCTAATTTATGATAGTTACCTGGAATGGTTAACTGTGGAATCAGTCCAGTTACCTAATGTAGTATGGACATCATATGTTAGGGGTTTATGCTTTGCATAAACATAACATTGATGAGAATAATCTATTTGAAAGAATAATTGTAAAATTATTACAATAAAAGTTCATCAAATTAAATTAACAATTAACCTCTATCTAAATAAGAAAAGTGTTACCTGATACAGAATTAACTCCACAGTCAATAATGAGAAGACAATGAAGTATGTATCCTATGTGTTTGATTCTATGAGAATTTGTGTGGAAGAACTTTGTATTGATCAAAGTTCTATGGTATCTCCATAACAATGAGATATTATGTGGAGACTTGATGATATAACGAATGAATAATATATGCTTCCCTTTTATCTGGGATTTTGGGGACGAAATCCTTGTTAGGGGTTTATGATTTGTAACATCCCTGACCTGGGTTATGCCTTAACCCTAGGTGTTTTGCTTAATAAATTTAATTATATGCTTTCTCTTATTTCTTGAAAAGTAATTAAGGTTCAAGAGGAACTTATGTTTCAATTTTAGTCCTTTTCGAATAATGTTGAAACATTGTTTTGCTTGTTTTGGACTAAAGTGCAAATTATCCAAGTTGAGGGGTTAAATTGCAAATGTTACATGATAAGATGTTACTCATGTGTTGAAGCATCATGAGAATGAAGATGATGTAGAGGTATGTCTTGTGGTAGCCTGAGTACCAAGAGAGAGCTGATAAAGCAATGTTTGTGCATTAAAACCTAGTTTTGGTGTAATGTGCAAATTACCCAAAAACCCAGGGTTCAATATGCAAATTACCACTTCAAAATAGTCCCTAATGTTTCTTGGCATATTGTAGAGCAAAGAAAATGAGAGAAGCGTTTCATTTGTATCTCTTTGGAGGAGAGAGAATCTTGATATTAAAATAATCAAGATTTAAGCTTAATTGGAACTTTAATTCAATTTAATGCAAAAATAAATATATTAATTGAAGAGCCCTTCAACCAAAAGGTGAGGGATGGTTTTTGCAAAAGAATGGACGACCATGTTCCCTACAAAGGCACGGAAATATCTAAAGGAAGTGGATAACTCACTCACTTTATTATAAGAAAAAGAAATATCCACTCACTTATGGATATTATTATAATATGATTTAAGGTGCTTAATTTGCTTTTCTTTAAATCATGGATAATTGAGAGGAATATGAGGAAACGAAGATAGCCTCATAACCAAGTAAGGGAAGGAGGAAAGTGGCAAGGAAATGGTGGAGATAATCCCTACTTTCTCTCTCTTAAATGAATTTTTAATAAAATGCATATATGCTCCTTTATCCATAGCTTGGATGGGTAATTTCTAAGCCACCTTCATTTCTTGCTTGAACAAATGAACACGGGAGCTTGTAGCAACAGGAGGATGACCCCCAACCTTTTGGTAAGCTTCTTGACCTTCTTTCACCATGATTTCATGGTGGAAATAAAAATTAAATGATGGATTTCTTCTTTTCTCCAAGCAATCTTCTATCCTAGCCATTTCTTTTCACTCAAAAGCTTGAGGATGAGCTTGGGATAGTTGAGAAAGCTTCTTACAGAATTAAAGATGTGGAGTTTGGATCTTTGAAGCTCAATTGGAGGCGGGTTATATAACTTAAACCCTTAAATGTTGTTATTGCATTCAATTCTCCATTAATTGTTGATCATTTTGTTCTACCTAAAATTCCCTTGATCCATTGATGTAATTACCATGAAAACAGCAGTATATTTTGAATGAACGAAGGTAGATGATGATGACATCATCTTAGGCACACATTCCAACAAGCTTCTATTGCAAACGGTTTCAAGACCTTGGTCTAAATGGTTTCACCAAACCATTTGGAGACCAAACGGTTTGCAAACCGTTTGTAGGTTTGGATCTCAAACCGTTTAGAAAGGTTGACCATTTGGATGGGTTGACCATTTGAGGTCAGGACCCTAGTACATGTTGGATGATGATCTAATGGATTCAATTGATTAGTTCAATATATGGACAATCCTCCAATTAGAAACTCTAATCGGGTCAAGTGCTGAAATTTCAAGTGGTTGATTTAATATTTTGGGTTGTTTAACCCAAACGGTCTCAAGACTGTTTGGAGGTCACCCAAATGGTCTCAAGACCGTTTGGAGGTCAAAGAAGACTGTTTGGAGGTCTAGGGTTGAGTATGGTTGAGTATTTGAAGATCCAGAGATATCAAATTGAAATGCAATCAATAGCTAATTTGATGATCGATTCAATGATGCAAACCCTAGCTGATTTTCACAAATTTCATTAAAGGTTTGAGTCAAATGGTCTCAAGACCATTTGGAGGTCATACAAACGACCTCAAGACCGATTGAGGTCAGGTCATGTCATGGTTTGATGATGATCCAATGATTTCAATTGGACTAGATCCACAATGTCAACCATTGATGGTTCCTCAATTTCAAAACCCTAATTGATGGTTTCTTGATTATAAACCATAGTTCAATTGGGTTCAAAACCTTAATTTAAGGTCTAATTGAAGGGTGATTCAATGGTCCAATTGAAGAATAAATCAGTGGTTCAATTGATAGATGGTTTAATGATTGAAATCCTGAATTGATAAAGTGATGGAAGACCTTTTTGGTCCATTCAGTTTTGAGAGAGTTTGGACCAAACGGTCTTAAGACCATTTGAGTCTCAAATGGTATTGAGACCGTTTGGCAAGACCGTTTGAGACCAAACGGTCTCAAACCGTTTGGAGACCCAAATGGTTTCAAGTATAAATTGTCCATTCAGTTTCATTATTGTTTTTCTTAAATAGTTTCAAACTGTTTGGAGCATCAATGGTCAAGAACGTTTGGATGTTTCAATATGATTAAGTCAATTGGAAACCTAAGGTGATGAAAGATAAAATGACCCTATGGTTGTTACTGATTTATCTCAAAGATAATCACTAGGGTTGTGCCTTTAAGATACTAAGTGATTGATAATCCTTAGGTGAGTTAACCCTTGAAGCTTAAGTAAGCAATAACTCAGTACACTATGTCAATGATAGATGTATGTACTTGATTGAAGGGTTGATGTAAACCTGATCAAGTTGAAAGGATGATAGAAAGGAATTCTTACATAAGTATTAATCATGTGGTGATTAGGTTATGATCCTTAGTAAAGAGATCATGAAACCCTAATCCAGAAGGTTAATGAACCCAAACCCTAATTTAGGGTAACATAATGTAAAACCCCAATTATGGGAATGGAGAGTGAAACCCTAATTGAGGGTGATTCCATGAGAATCCCTAATTGAGGGTGATTCCATGAGAAACCCTAATTGAGGTTGATTCCATGAGAAACCCTAATTGAGGGTGATTCCATGAGAATCCCTAATTAAGGGGGATGCCATGAGAAATCCTAGTTGGGATGAATGGTAAACCCTAATTATGGGCAATGTGATGTGAAAGCCTAATGAAGGGATATAGTATGTGAAATCCTAACCCTAATGAAGGGAGATGGTATGTGAAATCCTAACCATAATGAAGGGAGATGGTATGAGAAATCCTAACCCTAATTAAGTATGATAGTATGTGAAACCCTAAACCCTAATAAAGGGCGATGGTATGGGAGACCTAATCCTAATAATGGAATAATGATTATTATATTGATAAGGGATATACCTAAAGTGATTGATTATAGGTAACCTTATAGCAAGCAATGCCTTAACATGAAATGAGTCCATATCATTAAAGATAGTTCGACCATTCTTGTGTATGACCTATGCACTTCATGGTAAGAGTGATAGGTTAGTGGATGAAAGTATTAAGATGGGAAATACCTTCATACAATATAAATTGATAAACTCAAGTAAGTTTAAAGTGCTGAGGGAAGTGATATATCAAGATATCAAAGATATCACATCCATCTCTTTAAGAATGATATCCCTTGATGCATCTCAAATCCAAAATACTTGGATGAGTAACATATAAAGAGTACTATCCTAATAATTACATCAAGATGTAATGTGTTTTATGAACCATGAGAATGGTTGTTGCCTAGTGAAAGGTGACAAGATGTTAAATGTGCTTTAAGAGCCATGAGATTAGTTGTTACCTAGTGAGAGGTAACAAGATATTTTAATAGGCCTTGTGAACCACATGAGTAAGTTGATACCTAGTGAAAGGTACCAATATAATTATAAAGGTCCACTATAAGGGATGATAATGTTCTTAATAAACCAAGAAAATGGAAACTTAGTAACATAATAATTATAATAAAAGAATACAATAATAATGATGGAACCTTGATTATACAAGTGTGGAGAAGAGAGGGGTACTAGTATTACATAAAGAATGGTGATTGCCTAATGAGAGGTGACAAGATGTGATAATATGTGATGAGTTGCACATGGTTGACATAGTTCAATACCTGGAATAGATGCACATGATTGGTATAATCCAATACCTGGAATAGTTGGACAGGATTGGTATAATCCAATACCTAGAATAGTTGCACATGATTGGTATAATCCAATACCTGGAATAGTTGCACAGGATTGACATAGTTCAATACCTAGAATAATGTCACAAGATTGGTAACAACCCAATACTTGGAATAATATCACATGATTGGTAATAACCCAATACCTGGAATAGTTGCACAAGATTGGCATAGTCCAATACCTGGAATAGATGTCACAGGATTGGTTAAATCCCAATACCTGAAATAATATCACATGATTGGTTAAATCCCAATACCTGGAATAATATCACAGGATTGGTTAAATCCCAATACCTGGAATAATTACACAGGATTGGTAACAACCCAATACCTGGAATAACTGCACATGATTGGTAATAACCCAATACCTGGAATAATTACACAGGATTGGTAACAACCCAATACCTAGAATAACTGCACAGGATTGGTAACAACCCAATACCTGGAATAATTACACATGATTGGTAACAACCCAATACCTGGAATAACTGCACATGATTGGTTAAATCCCAATACCTGGAATAATATCACAGGATTGGTTAAATCCCAATACCTGGAATAATTGCACATTATTGGTAACAACCCAATACCTGGAATAATTATACATGATTGGTAACAACCCAATACTTGGAATAATTGCACAGGATTGGTAACAACCCAATACCTAGAATAGCTACACATGATTGCTAATAACCCAATACCTGGAGTAATTGCACAGGTTTGGCATAGTCCACTACCTGGAATAGATGCACAGGTTTGGCATAGTCCACCACCTGGAATAGATGTACATGTTTGGCATAGTCCACCACCTGGAATAGATGCACATGTTTGGCATAGTCCACTACTTAGAATAGATGCACAAGTTTGGCATAGTCCAATACCTAGAATAGATGCACATGTATGGCATAGTCTAATACCTGGAATGGTCATATGAGATTGATAATGACTTAATATGAAATGTTTATACAAGATTGGTTAAGTCCAATACCTAGAAAAGACATGGAGTCTATAATTAAGGATTGGCATAGTCCAATACCTGAATAAGACGTGATCATATATAATCACTTGACTGGCATAATTGAATATCTGTTTAGCAGATTGGCTAAGGCCAACGGATGGAAACAAGAATGAAATCATGAGTGACCCATCAGATTGATGAGTGTCATAAGCAAAGTTGAGATGTTGAAAATGAATGATAGACAAATGATATACATGTTCTTCCTATTCCTTATAAAGAGAATAGATGATTTACTGTTCTATTATAGATAGTTGCAATACTTTAAAGATGAGAATGGTCTAAACTACTTATCCTCTGCTCATTTTTATATTAATTAAACTATAATAATGATGTTTCTGGCAGAGAGTTATATCTCTCGCTGGGGCAATTTTCAATTATCTCACCCCCGTGGGAACCAACATTTTTAGGTGGACGAGTACGAAGGAGACTGAGAACATCTTGCAGAGGAAGAACTTCAACAACAGTAGTGACAGCTCAGGTTGAGTGTACAGTTTGTCGTGTCTTGTAGATAGAAGTCCTATGTGTCGTCTCTGTACTCTCAGGTCCTCGGAGTTTATAGTTAGTGCTTTTAATGAATCGTTTCGAGATTTTGGCTTGATGCCTTGAGGTTCTCATGATGTCTGTGTTTAGCTTTTAACTAGGCAATGGATGTTGTAACCCTGGAGAAGAGATGTTACAAATTATGTACTTATGAACCATGATGTAAATGTAATACATTGGTTCTTGTTGAAAGAGTTTTCCTATGATTGGATCTCTTTGAAAAAGGTTTTAATTTTTAGTGATTTTTAGTAATCCGCTGTTAGTAATTGTTTCCGCTTAATTAATGATGTATGTTTTGAATGCTTCGCCACATATATCGCCCAAAACCCTATCGCCCATTAGGGTTAGGGACACTATAACGGTCAAGGTGTCATATCGTCCAACACACGTATTGGCCAAGCCTTCCACTCTAGAACCATCCAAGTTATCAGCTCATACTCTTACTAGGTAGCCACCCAAAAAGGGAAGCATGTGTCGGGCAAAGCATATTGGTCAAGACATCACATCCCTATATAGGGTATCAGCCAAGCACTTGACCCATAGTATCACCCTAAACCTTACCATGAGCACGATGTACTCTTCTCGGATTAGGGCTGCTGATATCAGTCAAGATCTCTATAGGTGTGTGTCGGGTAGCAAGGGTGTTGGGTTATGTCCTTCACTAAGGCATATCGGGTAGGGATGCTAGTACCACTCAAAATCTTAACCAAGAGTGGGGCTCTCATCCAAATTATCATGTAAAGCACAACAAGGCCATACCGCCTAACTCATCATAACTGGTAACACCTCGTATTGGGCAACACTCAACTAACTCAACTATCAAGCACCATATTGGGTGAGGGGTCTACAAGGTGCTGTCCAACCATATCACCCAAGAACACCCCTACCGATCATCTAGGGTTAGGGCAACCTTATCATTCAAGGCTCCATGTCGGGCAACTAGAGTTAGGATCATCCTATCGGCCAAGCAAGCATATCGCTCCAAACTAGGGTTAGGCATCTGTATCACCCAAGACACCACTTTTAGGGCTCACCCAAGGTTAGCTCATCGATTTCATCTACTACCAAAGACATCACCACTATATTGCCCAAGATATCAACCAAGGACACAACCCCAAGAACATGTCGTGCAACAAGGGTAGACCATCAACTCACCACTAAAGATCAACACTTCATATCAGCCAAAGGTCCAACTAGGTATAAACCACTCATATCGTCCAAACCCTAAACCCTAGGGTAGGAAAGGATATCGATCACCACACCATATCGCCCAACAATACCAAAAGTTGGCTCACCTCTCAACAACCAAGTGAGAGGGGTCTTGTACAACCTTTAGCATATCAGGCAACAACGGTAGAGCAACACCCTATTGGCCAACCAACTCAACCTAACGTCCAAACACCTAGACCATAGGTTCACTTTTCATTATCCAAGGAGAGAGAGGAGTTTTGCACAAGCTGATAGAGAATGTCTCACCTCTCAAGTCCAAGGGATATTACTCATGTGCCATCGACCAAAGTAAGACCTAATGGGCAAAGCACTATATCGTGCAACCACTATATCGAGAAAGCACCCTATCGGGTGGTTCATCTTCAACCTCAAATCACCCAATACCATTATGCACAAAATAAACAAGAATAAGGAAGTAATAAAACGTAGCATTCCCATTAGATCATATTCCAAGTTCCACATATATAACTATCATGGAGAAAGGTATCGATTTAAGTACAAGAACCAATATGTGCACATATGAAGAGTGAACATAATAGAGATGGTTAAGAGTTATGTAACCCGCCTTAAGAGGATCTCCATGAAAGACATAAAGCTTCCTGATCCTCAAAACAAACCCACATTCCTCTCCATGGAAACCATCCATCCAAAGCTCTAAGCTTGTCTTCGACTCCATCAACATCACCTCAAGAAACAAAAGAAGAAGAAGATACCATGGTTATGTATAGCTCAAGAAGAAGAAAAGAGGGGGAGATAATCACGGCCTTGCCTAATCTCATCAAGGGCCCATCCATGGCCGAGAGGATAAGAAGAATATGAAGAAGAAAGCACAAGGAAAAGCTAGCAAAGAAGCATGACTCACCAAGGTCGGGTCTTGAGCAAGGAGTCTCTAGAGCTCACCCTCCTAAGCTCCATGGGAGTCTTCCTTAAGCTCCCAAGCTCCCATTTTCATCCCAAAATGAAGGGGAAGGAAGGTGAATGAAAAGGATCACTTGGTCAAGGAGGAAGGGAGTTATATACACGAAGGAAGAGAGAGGTAGCAAGGGAGTGGTGTCACAACCACATAAACCAAGGTGTCACTTGCTCTTGCACTTAACGCCACTTGTTGTCACCCTAGTAGCTCATGCACGGCCTTGTGATACACTCTAGAATGTGTATCGTGCAGCTGGGCAGCTGCCATGGCCGATCCACCCTTTTGGGTGACACACCTTCAAGCCCTAGCCGATACACTAAAGGACAAGGTCAGATAGAGATGTTACTCGTCAACTATCATCCAAACAAGGCGCCACAACTTCCATACACGTGCTAAATGATGCCAAACAGAAGGGATGTGACTCTAGAGCTGATAAATTGCATATTGACCCCTCTACTTTGGGTAATTTGCAATTTGCACCAAAACTAGCACAGGGCACAAACATCATCCAACTAAGATCAAACTTGGAACATAGGTCATCCACAAGGTGACCCACCTCATCATTCTATTTATAATGGTTCTAGAGTACTAAAGGCATGCGTTTCATGTGACATATTGCAATATAACCCCTTACTTTGGGTAAATTGTACTTTGGTCCAAAACAAGCAAACATTGCTCAAACAACATCCAAATGGGACCAAACTGGAAACATGATCTTGTCACACGATATCCAAACATCTTAAGAGATTAGATTAAGGTTCTAATAACCTTTCATAACCAAAGAAAAGTGAGTTAGCCCAAAACTTGGGTCAGGGTCCTTACAAGAATGGTAACATTTCAGGATTTATGGCCTCAGATAAAATGATCTCATAAATAATAATTGAACTATCCATACCACCAAGGTGCACTTCTTTTTTCAGGAACTCCATCACTAAAGAACTCTATGGTTAAGCGTGCTCATCCTAGAGTGGTACTATAATGGATTACCAATCGGGAAGTTTTACACGACTTACACGTGAGTGAGGACAAAACACACAACTAAGGCTAGTGGTGATCTATGGGGTCATCTATCATTCCAGAAACTCTATTTGAGTCTTGGGTAGTGGATCTAGATGTTACAAATGGTATCAGAGCTATAAACCCTCTAGTAGGTGGGGTCCACATGGGCCTGTGGCATGCCAGTCTTTGAGCCATGTGGTCCAAGCATGTTGGAAAAGTCTATCCGTGGTGATGGAGCCACCCTTGCACTGGTAGCTATGGAGTAATACTAGGATGGATGACCAACTGAGAAGTTTATCCTAGCTTACATGTGAGTGAGGACAAATCACACAGTTAAGGCTAGTGGTGGTCTGTGGGGCCAATCATCATTTGTGAAATTCTACTTGAGCCTTGGGTAGTGGTCCTAGATGTTATAAGAACATTCATCAAAGTGGACATGTCGACTAGTATAAATCTTTCATGTAGACAATTGAAGACAGCGATAGCCATATTGGGTGGGAGAATGACCGGTGTTAAGAGGACGATAGACCATAAAAATACATTGCAAGTTGTGATATTCAAATTTATGATTGGAGTGCGACCATAGCAATGGATATGCAACACAAAAAAAAACACGCAAAAATTGGTAGTCGAGCTTGGTGTGAAATAAAAGTTCATACGGAGATCGGTTTTTGAGCATAGGCTTGGGGTTGCAATTAATTAAATAATTTTTTGTGTCACATGTGAAATGCCAAACTCATTTGAGGACAAATACATGAGAAAGTAGACTGAGACAAATATCTATGATATGATGATTTTTTTGTTTTACTGCGTCATTTTTCTCATCCGTGTCAGGGAAAGACACCCTATGTGGTATTCCATGAGACCTGAGATAAGAGGAGAGTGCCCAATTTTCACCACCCCAATCAGATTGAACATCATGAATTTTGGCGTTCATATCACGTTCAATATGAATATGGAAATGGGTAAAAATGCGGGGCACATAAGATTTAACTTTCAAAGGAAAACACCATGTGAATTTAGAGTAGTCATCAATAAATAAAACAAAGTAGCAGTATCCGTCTGAGCTAGGCATTGGAGTAGGGCCCCATACATCAGTTGAAATAAGAGCTAAAGGATATGTTGAATGAGTAAACGTAGATGAAAGAGAAAGGCAACTAGATTTTCCTATGAAATAAGATGAGCACTTATTTTGAATGCTTGAAGAAGAACACGGTAGGTTGTTCATACTGACGACAATACGTGTCCCACAGATGTTAATATGGCCAAGGCGTTGGTGCCACATCTCCATAGAGTCATGGGCAGGGAGATGAGAAACGTTGACAACAACAGTTGGACGAGACATTCAAAGAGCGTAGAGACCGTCTTTAGGTATGCCTTGGATTAGCGGGAGTTGGGAGTAGCGGTCCTTCACAACATAAGAGGATGGGTGAAATTCAAATAAACAACCAATTATCATGGGAAAAACATTGAACAGAAAGGAGTGGCTTGGTAAGGGAAAATACATACAAAATATTATTTAGATGTAATTTTTTGGAGGGAGATGAAAAAGAAGAAACTCTGATGCATTTAATGGGAAAATCTTGACCATTGCCAACATGAACTTGATCAATGCAAGTGTGTGAAGTTGATGTCTACAATTGTTGTTGCGAAGACGTCACGTGATGAGTGGCACATGTATTTGCTTACCATTCATCAAATGGTGGTTCCGCATAAGTCTGGTCTGGCTGTCCCAAGAAGTTTTGCTGTGCCAAAGACGATGAGGGAGGAAGGGACGCTGCTGTCGTTGGCTTGGTTGGAACTCCGTGGTTGGCGATGGTAGTGGCAATGGTACATACTATGTCTATGGATGCCACACACAGGATACATGGCCCATAAAGATTGAGGTTGGCGACCACGCCCACAACCAGGAGTGGATTACGGAGAGGGTGGATGGGGATTTTGAGGAGACATATTTGTGTGTTAGATTGGCTTGAGGTGGTAAGGATGAGTTTTTAGAACCTATGCAAATATCATCACTAAGAAAAAGACCATGGAGTTCCCTGAAGGGAACAAGGCTCGAACGTGCTTACAAGGTTGAAACCAGGGGACCAAATTCATCATGGAGAGTATTAAAGATAATGGAGTGGAAAGTGGCAGTAGAAAGGGATTAGATAGCCATAACTAACTGATCAAAGAGGTATTTCACTGGTGCAGGTAATGGGAGATACCAATATCAGTTTTCTGGAGGCTTTGCTATTGCGTCTAAAGCTGCAACGTGCGGGCATGAGAGGGAGGGTCGTAGGCTTGCTGAAGAGAGAGACATACATAACATGAGGAATTTAGACTGATGGCTTGAGGTAGAACTTCTTCCGATAGGGATGCAACCAACCAAGATAATACTTGTTGGTCTTGACCTAGCCATGTAAGATATGCATGATTTAGTTGGGACAGGTCTTTCGAGAGGGTGGGAGATGGTGGAAGAGTAGTTCCTTTGACATTCCCGAGGAGGTAATAGGAACAAAGAAGTGGTAATAACTTTGTTTTCCAGAATAGATAATTTGCAAGGGTACGCTTAAGTGATAAAAAGTGTGTGATATGGATTAAAGATGGTAGGGAACTACTACCGTGGTTGATGCAGTCGGGAGACATTACTGCGTATGGAGGTGAGGGTGGCTAGAAAGAAAGAATATGGCTCTGATACCAAGTTGAAACAACTGATTGCAATTGTTTACACATTTCATTTATGATGTACATGGTATTTATACATAGTCTTTACACAACAATTACAGGAAGAGGGATCATAGCTACTACTCCTAGTTGTTAGGTTTATGCGGAGATGATGTCGTTGCTTCCAGATCTGATTGACATAGTAATTGCCATTGATGACAAAACTATTTGCAATTATCTTCATTAGATATTCTTGGTGACATGGATGTTGTTATTGACTTTTCTGTTGCTGTCGATAATGGTGGTTTGACAACCTATTTGTAGCTAGTGGCGGATCTTGAAAATCACATGGGGGGGGTAGATTAGATGAGTCATAATTGAAATTGATATTCAATTATTAATTTTTTTTGCTTTACTAATCAATAAAAGATAGACTATATAAAAAGAGTATTGTATATGTTCTTCTCAAATTTGGATCAAAATTTGAGTAAGTAATGGTTATAAAGAGAGACAAAAATACCAAGATAGAAGAGTTCTTCGTACACCATATCAACGCTGCTCTCTAAAAATACCATTACACTAAAGCATTAAAAAACATAGATACACTAAAAAATTGATTTCATTCATTTCTCCTTTTTATTTACCTATTCATAAGAAAGTTTAACTAATTCGTGATCAAATTTGGCACTCTCACACGTTCTTATTTTTTGGATAAAATGTATAGAGGACAATAAAAAGTAGAATATATATAAAAGAATAATACACATGTTCTTCTCAGAAACATGAATCAAAATTTGATTAAGTAACAAGTAAAAAGAAGAAAAAAAAGGAAATATCAAGATAGCAAGAGATCTTCGTACATCATATTAACATTGCTCTTTAAAACACTCTACTCTAAAAACAAAACCAACAAATATTACTAAAAAAATAATATTATCTTCCTTTCATTTTCTCCTTTCTAACTTAGTAATAGAAGATATTAAATAATGATGAAAACTATATACACTATGTTTTGTTTAATAAAGAAATAGTATAGAGAGGGATTCGAATACGGGTGGACATATATGACCCAATATAGATAAATCGACTACTCTACAAACTAGTTTGTAAACTACTGACACATTAACTATTATATATATATATATATATATATATATATATATATATATATATATATATATATATATATATATATATATATATATATATATATATATATATATATATATATATGGCTGTTTATTTGTTACCCGGTGGGTAGTTTTGATTAAGTTACCCGGCAGCATGTTCATGGTGGCAGGCGCATGTAAATAAGTCCAAGTTACTGTAGCACGCATTCAGGAAAGAAAAAACCCGGCGGGTGTGCTGCCGCCAGGCTGATTCTTCCGGTCTACCCCCATCTGCCGATCATCTTCGTCATCCGCGATCGTCTGTGCCGCCACCAGGCTGATTCTTCCGGTCTACCCCCCATCTGCCGATCATCTTCATCATCCGCGATCGTCTGTGCTGCCGTCAGGGTGATTCTTTCGGTCTACCCCCATCTGCCGATCATCTTCGTCATCTGCGATCGTCTGTGCCGCCACCAGGCTGATACATCTAGTCTACCCCCATCTGCCGATCATCTACCCCCCATCTGCCGCTTAATGCCCTGCATATGTAATTCCGCCTCTGATTCCAACTTCCTTGGCATATTTCAATCTCCATTTTACATTTCTTTCTCAGAAATACCTACATTCATTTCCATTCCCGAATAACAAGAACGGTTTCCCTTTTTATCAATCTTGCAGAGCAGGACGACTAAGGTGGCTCCCACTTTCGTTTGTGTATCCCGTGACAGTATCGATTTTCACCAAGTTGATTCCACCGTTTAGACCTGCTGTTCTGAAGCTCACGCCGCTGAGGAGGAGGGAGTGGGTGTGGTTGGAGAATTCCCTGTTCTATCTGCATATTCAGAAGCAGATTGCTGTTGTGTGAATTCCACGCCGCTATGTAGGGAGTGGAGGTGGTGGGAGAATTCACCGTTCTATCTGCATTTTTACGAGCAACAGTTTTTTGAAGCTACATTCAGGTAGATTTTGTATTTCTCTTTGTAAATTCATTCATTTATACTCGTTTTTTTTATTTTTTCTCATCATTTCAATGTTTATTCATCCCTCTATCTTGTGTGGGAAAGAAACCCAATTTTTGTTTCTGCATTGTCGTTTTTGAAGTAGTAACTGGCATACATGTTTTTATGTTTTGCGTAGTTACTCTCTTGTTATAATTGGTTACTCTTTTGCCTTACCGAGTTACTCTTGTTGTGTTACAGAGTTACTCTTCTGATCTTTCGAGTTACTCCAACACACTATCATGGATCCCAGCCTTGATACGGATGCTGATAATGCAAGTGTCGGCCGTGATGATGATAATCCTTAGTCTTCTCATTCTATTGGTGTTTCTTCTCCATCCCCAGCTGCAGTCCCTAGAGTTGGCCTTCAGTTTGGAAGTCTAGATGAAGGTATATCATTCTATTCCAGCTATGCTAGAATGATTGGGTTTAACATCAGGAAAGACGACAATAGATATGAACGGGGAAGTAAGATTCTGGTTGCTAAAGATCTGGTTTGTGATAAGCAGGGTAATATCTGTCATTCTAAGAGGTCTAGAGGGCTTTTGAGCCCCGTTTGTGATGAAATGGGTAACTTGCAGGATAAGTTGTCCAAGAAGCACAGGCGTTCTGTGAAGAGGTGTGGTTGTGAAGCCATGATACGTTTCACACTAGATAAGTCCTCATCCATGTGGGTCGTGACTGCATTTGTTGAGGAACACAACCATGATCTTGTTGACGTTGCTCATCTCCGTTACCTCAAGTGTAACTCATCTCTTGATGAAACTCAAAAAGAGATCCTTTCTTCCATGAGCCAAGCTAACATACCTGTATCGAGACAAATTGCATTGATAGCATCCGAGTCTGGTGGCTATGAAAATATGACATTTATTAGTAGACAAGCTCGTGGACACATCAGTAGCAAGAGGAAAGAGTTGGCCAAATACGACGTCGACATGGTTTTAGATCGCTTTTCTAGTTTCAAAGCCATCGATCTGAAATTCTTCTATAGCTACCAAAAAGACCCCAATTGTTTCCTTACTCATCTGTTTTGGGCTGATCCTGTCTCTGTTGAAGACTGCGGGCTATTCGGGGATGCGATTGTGTTTGACACCACCTATCGCACCAACAAGTATTCGATGATTTTTGGAATGTTTGGTGGAGTTGATCACCATCGCAAGACAGTGTTGTTTGCATCTGCTCTGCTGGTCGATGAGAAGTTTGACTCATTTGTATGGATTTTCAAGCAGTACTTACTTTGTTTTGGCAAAGAGCCGGTTTCCATCATAACCGATCAGGACCCTGCTATGAATGCTGCTATCATCTCTGTTTTTCCCAATTGCAAGCATCACTTCTGCAGCTGGCACATCCTACAAAAGCTTCCCTCCAAGCTTGGTGGCATTCCTAACAAGGACCAGATCATAAGCTTGTTGAATGATTGTGTCTGGAATGTGGATGATGTCAACATTTTTGAAGAGAGGTGGGATTCTGTAATTCAGGAGCATGATTTGTTGTCCATCACCTGGCTTTCTGATATGTATGCGATGCGTTGCGATTGGGTTCCGTGCTATATGCAGTCCTCCTTCTTTGCGGGCATGAGGATGACTCAAAGGAGCGAGAGCCTGAATGCGTTCATTAGGAGCCATGTGAATAGTAGTAAGACTCTATTTGAACTTGTATGATCGTTGGAGACTGCGTACTCTCATGTGCGGGAGATTGAAAATTTCAAAGATTTTGATGACGAGTACAATAACCTCCCTTTGTCATCACTGTGGCCCCTAGAGGAGCAGATGAGAGGTATATACACCAAGTCCATCTTTAAGATATTCCAGTTCGAGGTTCACCAAAGTATGGTCTACAATGTAAAACAAGATTAAGAAGGTGTCTTTGAGGTGTATCACGTCGGTGGACTTGGAACTCCCCGTATATTGAAGAAAGAGTTATCTAGTGACATTGTTTCCTGCAGTTGCTTCATGTTGGAATTCAAAGGCATCCCTTGCAGGCACATCCTCTCTTATTTGAAGAGCCGTGACTATTGCACTCTTCCCGAGCCTTACATTCTGAAGAGGTGGACCAAAGGGTACAAAGAACACCCTTTGATTTTTGGCAAAGCATCAGTTAAGCATCCATCCACTGGGAGGACACTTCATCTTGTTTCTGCCTGCAATTCTATTGTCAACATAGCGTTTAGGAACAATGTTGTAGATCTTTGCCATGAAAAACTATTAGCTTTGCGAAAGGAGCTCTTAGACTTGGATCTCGCTGATCCTGGTGCAGGCGCTGGTGCAACCGCTTCTAATACAGCTTCCTCTTATGCTGTCAAGGTCCATATACCTAGTAGTTGCAAAACTAAGGGAAGACCTAGATCGACCGATGTGAGGTTTAAATCTGGAGTTGAGATTGCACAGTCTAAAAGAGAGAGGCAGTGCAAGAATTTCTTAGAGTTTGGGGTCAACCATGATAGCAGGAACTGCCCTATGAAGAAGTAGTCCATTCCTACCATGGACTATGTGTTGTTGCTGTTTGCTATTCAATGATTATCTCTGTTGTTGATCGTGTGGTCTGTTGATGCTGGACATTTTTTAGTGGAGTTTGTAGTTGATTAGCGCGTGAGTGAGGGATATTCAAATCTGTAATGGGTTGTTCTTTTTGTCTGCAGTTTTTGTGAAAGTGATTTTGTAACCATCCATGTATTTTTACTTTTGTGTTTTGTAATGTATTTTATGTGTTACGTTGAACTCCACCAGCTATATGTATACTTTGAATATGCTTCAAAGAATCTTTTTTGATCAGACTTTACTCTTTTGCAGAATATTTTTTGTTTTATCTTCATGTGCATTGAATACTCTTTTCTTTTGGAATACATACATTTTTAGATTAGTATAATTTTTTTCATGGTTTGTTTAGTGTACTCACAAAATGTCTATTTTTGCTACTATGCCATACACTGGTAGAGTTACTTCCTGGTTGCTGGAGTTACTTTTTATATTGTCACAATTACTCTTAGTGTTCTCGCAGTTATTCTCAGTGTTATCATAGTTACTCTCAGTGCGTATCAGAGTTACTCTTAGTGTTCTCTCAGTTACTCCTTAGTGCTGTCACAGTTACTCTCATTGTTCTCACAGTTACTCTCAGTGTTATCATAGTTACTCTCAGTGCGTATCAGAGTTACTCTTAGTGTTCTCTCAGTTACTCCTTAGTGCTGTCACAGTTACTCTCATTGTTCTCACAATTACTCTCAGTGTTATCATAGTTACTCTCAGTGCGTATCAGAGTTACTCTTAGTGTTCTCTCAGTTACTCCTTAGTGCTGTCACAGTTACTCTCATTGTTCTCGCAGTTACTCTCAATGTTATCATAGTTACTCTCAGTGCGTATCAGAGTTACTCTTTCAGTGCTAATTGAAAGTATATATAATCAGAAAAAAACACTACAGCTAAACATTCAAGATTAAAACATTCAAAGCATAAAACGTTATATATTATACAACCAGATCAACTATAAAGAAGGTCCATCAACTGAACATAAAAATACAAAAAAATACAGCCAAATCAGCTATAAAGAAGGTCCATCCCTGGCGATAGATATCATACACACAATTCCCTCCTTTGGAAAGCATAGACATCAAGCCTAAACACACGTTCGTATCTGAGAAGTTCATATCTGTTGTAAGTGAGTGAACCTGCAAAGGCTAAGAGAAAAGGCTAAGAGAAAAGGGCACCGGTGCATACCTATTTGTGAAAGGAACGCTGGACAGATGAAGAAGTAGTGTCTTCTACAGATGTTGAGGTGTCCGCTGTTGTGGATGAGTCAACCTGAACGGGATTTACAGCTGATCCCGACACTGCTTGGTATTTGTCCCTAACGAACAACTAATCTGCAGAGTCCTCCGATCCAGAGTATATTTCATCGCCAGGCATTCTGAAGAGCGGAATAAGCTCAGTTGGTGTTTCTAAGAACTGATCTGTGATCCATGCTGTGATGGTCTGGTGATCAGTTGGCTTGAGGAAGATGATCCAACCTTTGTGAAGACTGAGCTGTGCGATCATCTTTTTCCAGCCCTTAGCAGTTGAAAGTGACGTGTTTTTATTCTGCATAAGGGTTATCTGGAAAGACTGGTTTCCGATTAGGAAGGTGGTCTTGCCTGGTTTGATGTGAAAATGGAGATGGTTCCATTCTATAGGAAGTAGAATGGATTCCACTGTCTTGTCGTCAATGGTGTAGTTGATTGGCTGGATGAACAGCTCCATGGTAGGCTGTGAAGAAATGTTAAAGGGGATTTGAGGAGATGGTCAAAGGGGGTGCTACTAAAATATTAAGGGGGCTGTCGGTATTTCTTCTGTAAAACTGTACCTTCTGTAAACCGTAGCAGTCACAGATGAAGAAGAGGTGGATGTCGAGGGTGTCGTGAAGGATGGAGATGTTGAAGATCTGAAAGCCCCCCGTTGTGTTGTTGGTGCTGCAAATATGTGCAACAGTGAGAGTAATGCTCTGTGCTGTTGGTGCTGCAAATATGGACAGCAGTGCTCTGTCCTGTTGGGTTGCAAAGATGCCAGTAGTACTGTGCTGTTCTGACGACACAACAGTGCACTGTGCTATGTGTATGTGCATTTACATCGTACATCAGACTTTGTGCTCTCTTTTCTTCACTTTTCTGGTTCCTTCTTTAATAAAGAATCATGTACAACAGACTCCTAAACGCTAGAGTTACTTTTTGTTTTATCACAGTTACTCCTTAGTGCTGTCACAGGTACTCTCAGTGTTCTCACAGTTACTATCAGTGTTATCATAGTTACTCTCAGTGCGTATCAGAGTTACTGTGCTGCATAGTTACTTTTTGTTTTATCACAGTTACTTTTTGTTTTATCATAGTTACTCCTTAGTGCGTATCAGTGCGTATCAGTGTTATCATAGTTACTTTTTGTTTTATCACAGTTACTCCTTAGTGTTGTCACATATACTCTCAGTGTCCTCGCAGTTACTCTCATTTTTATCATAGTTACTCTCAGTGCGTATCAGAGTTACTCTTAGTGTTCTGTCAGTTACTCCCTACTGCTGTCACAGATACTCTCAGTGTTCTCACAGTTACTCTCAGTGTTATCATAGTTACTCTCAGTGCATATCAGAGTTACTCGAATTATATATCTCAAAGTATATATCTCCATACAAAACCACAATAGTTTTCTTAGTTAGTAGTCTAACTCAAAGTATATATCTCCATACAAAACCACAATAGTTTTACATTCAAGAACACAACATTCAAAGCACAAAGCGCTATATATTAAACCCAGAAATACTCATATTTGCAATATGATTTAGATCAAACATGTAATTTTTAGGATTTTCACAGCACACAAGTAATGTATCTCATAGCGGTTACACATCAAAATTCCAGAAGCAAACTGTTCAAGTTTTACATTTCAATTAATAATTCACTATTTCAGCTAAAATCCAGTCATTTAGCTAGGCTTGAAACAGATTCTTCCTCCGTTTTCTTCTCTTCATCTGGTGCTTCTGTCATCTCTTCTTCTTGTTGCTTTTGACATTCATCTATTCCTCCCTTGTTCTTCTCAGATGGAGCTTCTTTGATGACTTCATTGTTATTTGATGACTTCATTGTTATCTTTTTCATGTGCTTGTACAAGTTGCAACTCCCCCCTCGCCATCATTCTCTGAAAAATATCAGCCCTTATGGCCGGCATGTCCTTGCAGGTGAAGTCCATGTGTTTTCCATTTACCAGGCATTCTAGGTACTTCATGACGAAGATCCCACAGTCAAGTGAGTCTTCTGCCTGTTGTGGACATAGCGGGTACTCCTGTCCCCATTGTGATAGTTGGTCACCTTTTTCTGCCCCCCTGAAGAATTCGTGGACAATGCCCACCTGCATTAAAAATTGACAACTCTTATTAATCATCAATCAACAAACATTAACCCTGTCAATCCACTACAAATAGAGTTTCTTTTTATAGATTGCTTACCCATCTAAGGAATTCCTTTTTCGACTTGCTATTTCCACTCATTGAGTTATAAGACCGGTGTACTCCTTCCCTGAAACTTGCCTCGTACAAGTTCCAGTGGTTGTCATTGTTCAATATGGTGAACACCGAGTCCATTGTGTCCCAATCTTTCATCAGGACGTTGAATAGTGGAGATAGCATGTCGATCTGCTCCATGGTTATGTTTTCAACATCAAACGCCAGCTTCTGCTGCAAATGCAAATTCACATATATAAATTTCAGTTTTGTGTATATATTTTTGTATTTTTGATGTAATTTTGTATACCAATTTTGTTCTTCTTACCGGAGCATATGTGCTCAAGCAGTGCCATGATAGACCCTTCTTTCTCCTTTTACTTGTGGTAGCTTTGAGCATCTGTACAAAGCAGTCCATAACCTGAAAAAATAACCATAAGATTTCTTTGTTTAGAAAAAAATGACAAGTTCTCAAAGAGTTACACTACTATTTATTAGTTTCTTACTGGTGATTGCATCATTTGATCTTTGTACAGTAGGGTGGTGAGGTCCTTCCCCGTGCACCAAGTATCATCACTGAATCTCCATTCTTGTTTTGACATGCTAATCATTTGCATAGATGTTATACATATTAGTTTTGGATATTGAATAAATGATGTTTTATATGTGTACACTTGGAAAAATAACAAATTCTCTTACATTTCTTCTATATTGTCCATGAAGTGGTGGACAATTTCCCTGGATTGTTTTGTTTTGAAATGCTCGAAACCAATGAAGTTTGACAACTTGTGCTGTCAACAACAAAAGAGCACTTCATGTTAGAATCAATCTTCATTTTCTACTAGTTATACTATGTTGATATGTCGTACGGTTACAATAGTCCATCGTATAGTTACTCTTTATGTTCTTACAGTTACTCTTCTAATTCACATAGTTACTCTAGACCATTATAGAGTTACTCTTTATATTACTACAGTTACTCTACTTATATCACACAATTAATCTACTGTATTTGCACAGTTACTCAAGTATTGAAATAATTTAAAGGAGATGCAACCTTACCTTTTCCTCCCTCCTCTTCTTCACGTTTTTCTCGATGCTGCCTATGATTTGCTGTTCTATATTTGACAATTTTTTTGGGGGCTCCTCCTTCTGCCCTTCTTCATCGATTATATTCTTCTGCTGTTCACCTATTTCTTCTGCATCTCGTGCAGATTTTCTGTGGTTCAAACCTTCAGCTGATTTTGCTTTCTTCTCATCCTCCTCATCATTTTTCTTCCCATCATTCTCATCTTTTGAGTCATTCTCTTGCACATATTTTCTTCTGAGGCTCAGCCAGCCTCGCTTCCTCGGCTTGTCGTCCTTATCCACACCTTCATTCTCTACTTTGCTCGTCAAAGCAACATCCTTATTGGGTTCTTGAACATTCCCCGATGAGAACCTCTCAGCAGATTGTTCGAATCCACCGACAGGTGACTGTGATTTGTCACCTTCATCTCCGAATTTTCTCCTCAGTTTTCTGTTCTCCTCTTCCAGCTCGACTATTCTGTTTTCTAGCCATTTATTCTCTCTCTGCATTTCAGTGAATGCTTCAACAACAATTTTTGTGCATATCTCCTTCTGCATCTTTAGCTCCTCCTCGAGTATTTGAATTCTTCTCGCTAGGTTGGAGTCATCAGCAGGCACTCCTTTTTGGATGACTGGCTTTGCTGGCGCCTTGTCTGGCATTTGTTTACTTTTCGCCCTTTTCTCCGCAAGGTAGTAGGGCATGTCTTTCATTGTTCTTGCAGCTCGCCAGTTATCCCCTGGTCTATATTCATACCTTCACAAACGTGTCCATAAAAAAATTAAAAATAGTATTTAACAATGCAAACTTGCAGGATTATGTTATATATTAGTTTTTGTAACAAATAAGAAATATTCTTACATCCTTAGGTTTCACAGCCCATAAATCCATCAACTTCTCGACCGGCGCAGCCCACTTCTTTATCCTTGGCTTTGCGTCGAGGAACGTTGGCTTTGCCATGTTTGCCATCTCATATGCCCAAACCTACATTTAAACAGAGTGAAAATTCAATGCACATGTAACTGCCCCCCATAGTCATCATTGTAATAATTTTGTAGATGAAGATAATTTCGTTCACTTACACATAGGCACATCACACACCCTGTTGTGTAGAGGGTGGTTTTCCCTTTCTCCCCTTTCCTCCTCAGCTGGACATTTTGCTTCAGCATCTTCATATTCCTGAAGATGCTCCCATGTACCAGCTTTGCCCAATTCATCTGCTTCGTTTCAGTAACATCGTCTAGGTAGTGCAGTATGTAGATTGGTGTGTAATAGCTAGTGTGTGGGAGTAGGAATGTTGCCAGCAGGTATAGCATCCATGCACGGCACATGTTCTGGTAGTCCGATGGATCGTCAGTACTTGCAAATTGTTGCCAAAGCTTTGCTAAGTTGTCCTTGTACATGACATCCTTTTCCCTTAACCTCTTAGAGGTGTCCTCTTCATTTCCTTTTTTACCTGTTGCGCTGGCAAATTGTTGCCATATTGATCTCACAATCTTAGAATTTTTCCTAGGTATGATGTCCATACCTCTGCTTGGGATACCTAGAATTACCCCTACATCCTCAACCGTCATCCTTCTTTCCACCCCTCTGGCCAGCAAAAACCTGTCATCATCTACATATCTGTCTATCAAATCTTCCAAGAGGCATACATCAACCATAAGATTCGGCATCTTTATCATGTTTGCAAATGCCGTCTCCCTCATCATTCTTATCTGATTACTTATATACACCATGCTCTTGCTGGCGGTGAGGTAGCTCTTTAGGTAACAACTGTAGTACAACCTCTTTATTCCCACTGCAAACATATGAAAAGTTACTCTTAGTTTTCTTTTTTTTGAGCATTACTTGTTACTCACTCAAGTTACTCTTCAATTTTTCACAATTTAATCCACGGGGTAGGTTGATAATATTTTTAATGCTAACTGTTTATTCTTGTAACAACAATTTTAATAAAGTTCAAGTAAGTGTCATATGATAGTAACAACAATTTAATAAGTTTACAAATCCATTCAATATTACCTTCAACTGCCTTTCCTTTCTCCCTTTCTGTCCTCTTAATTCTATCCTCTTTTTCTCCCTCATAGGTAGCCTTTTCCTTTCCCTTTTCTTTCTTCCTCCTTATTTCCTCTTCTTCTATCTCTTCAGCAGCCTTATCTGTATCATTAGTTTCTTCGGCCTTCCCTTTCCCTTCACTTTCTTTTCCTGTATAGGAATGAAGTTACTCTATAATATGGTTTTCATATATCAAACTAATATGTAAAGTGTGCAAATTACTCTTTGTTCTATAGTAGTTACTCCATCATTTACTCTAGTTACTCTAGGCTATCGTACAGTTACTCTAATGTTCTATATCAGTTACTCTTGGTATCATGTAGTTACTCTTGGTATCATGTACAATTACTCCAGAATTTACTCTAGTTACTCTAGGCTATCGTACAGTTACTCTAATGTTCTATATCAGTTACTTTACTTCTTATAACAATTACTCTTTTAACATGCGTTGTTACTTTATATATGATATCTTTATGTTTCTCGTTTGTAATGTACATGCTATCATAAATTACCTTGTCATTCTTTGCTCTCCACTTTGTCACTCCGAGGTTTTCCAGTCTCGGTAGATCCTTTGCCTTCTTTCTCAGCCGTACCCGGCTTACTTCGTTTTGCTCTTTTCTGGGACGGTTTACTCGTCAGGGGATCTGCAGACCCTCTTCCTTCCTTTTCATTTTTGACAGAGGAGTCGCAGAAGCAACCTCCTCCCCTTTTGCAACTTCCTCTTGTCCCGTTTCACCGGTGTTCACATCCCCTTTTTTCATCTTCTTTTCCGCAATTGTTTCTTTCTCCGCTACATCTGTTGTCTTGGGCATCGTAGCCCATTCGGTATCCCCTTTCAGGGTAGTATGTGATTCTGCGGCCGCCGCTTCTTCTGGTTCTTTGGCCATCTTCTCCTCGGCCTGATGGGGCTGCATTTATAAGTCATCGTCTTCCTCAATCACTGGCCATAGACTCCTTCTCCATGGCGGCATCGTCGAGGTCTTCCTTGACGCTTTCTTTGTTCTCGTCATCTTGGAAGAAGTAACTGATTCGGAATTGAGATGCAGCGAGACGTGGAATCAAAGATGATGGAGATGGAGGAGCAAGTAGAGACGGAGGAGTTCGGGATAGAAGTTGTTGCGGTGATTTGGTCGCCGGTGATTTTTGCACGACAGGCAGAGCGATGGCAGAGGGAAGGCAGAGCGACGGTCTGAGCGAGGGTTTTAGGTAGGTCGCGTTCGAACGCTTTCCGCCTATTTTTCTTTGTTGAAGTATTTACGGGGCAATGCCACCGCGTGTTCTACCGGGTAAGTTGCCGAATTCTACCCGCCGGGCAACAAATTCTAACTCTCTCTCTATATATATATATAGTCTCACACATAACATATATACACACACATTATATATATATATATATATATATATATATATATATATATATATATATATATATATATATATATATATATATATATATATATAGGGCGCTCATTCATTGCCCGCGCGGGTAGCCTGGAATTTCGCTACCCGGCAGCCAAAAAAGTAACTCTTCTGACCACAAAAGTAACTCTGCTGTCAAAAAAGTAACTATGATGATAAGAAAGTAACTACATGACTAAAAAAGTAACTCTGTACAAAATATAAAGCAGATATATATAAGGATGGGTTTTTTTATTTTGGTGGGGCAAATGGTATTATTTTTGGATGAAATTTTTTGGGGAGCTAGATAAAATGCTCCTATGCAATTGTGAAATTTTTTTCTTCAAAAAAAGTGGCCGGAAGGGTGGGCGCGTAGCTACCCGCACGGGCAATAAAGATGGGCCCATATATATATATATATATATATATATATATATATATATATATAATTTTAGATTTTGGGAGGAGGGAGGGCTAGAGCCCAGGAAACACCTTCTGGATACACCCCTATTTGTAGCAATGTAGCATACTATAGGACAAATTGGATAGGAGAGGGAGTAAAGGTGTTTTATTGGCAAGCTAACAACACTGGAGGCGAATAGTTGAACGCTGATTTTTTTACTACCTATTTTACTATTGTAGTTGCTATTTAGGGCTGATTTGGTTGGGTGTGGTATGTAGTTTAGTAAGCTCACAATGTAAAAATGTGCATCAAACACGCACATTGTCGTCCGACTACACCCTACAAAATTGGCCCTTACTCAAAATTTTATTTTTCATAGTTAAATGAAATAATACAACATAGTGTTTACAACATTTTAAATAATGTAATATTCTCAAACATGTACAAGTATGCCTCATCTATACTATATATAACGACCCGTTTTGGATTAAACTTGCAATTTTTTCCAAAGCTCTTTGGATCTGTCGTGTAATTTTCACAACTATTTTTCGAAATCATGAATCCGTCCTTATAGGTATTTCTTGCAATGTTTATAGAGAATACTATATATAACGACCCATTTTGGATTAAACTTGCAATTTTTTCCAGAGCTCTTTGGATCTGTCGTGTAATTTTCACAACTATTTTTCGAAATCATGAATCAGTCCTTATAGGTATTTCTTGCAATGTTTATAGAGATGTAATAGGGGTCAGGGTAACCGACTCATATCATCGATTATTCTCGTCTGTTCTTATCCTTCTGTTCAGTGTTGGGGTTTTGGCGAGCCAAAGGAATTGAGGAGGCGGACTGCCGATCAGATCTTGAGGAGGCGGACTGCCGATCAGAGTCGAGGTAAACATTTGATAGCAATGGTAGATTCCTTTCCTACCGTCTTCTGTCATTTCTTCTTCTTTCGCTATTCCTGTTGCTCTTCGTTCTGCACACCATCACCTGGAACTATCAGTTTGACGACTCCAACTCCACCCATTCTCATATGCTCACCCCCTCCACCCTTCAAGAACGAAAGTCCTAGCGACGACGAGTGGGACCAGGCCTGAGAGTCTGCCTAGCTGCCAGACCACCTTACCCCGTCTTCTCGTGCGGTTCCACTTTCCTCTGCGGGTTTACCGTTTACCTCACAGAAAAGAACGCCCCAACGTCCCGAGTGAAGGAATCGACAACTTTACCCTGTATCACCCGTCGGAGACTTGGTATGTCGATCGCCTCCGCCTCCATCGTCTCTATGACGTTTCTCGGCATCTCCGCGCCCATCTAGAAACAGGTTCGGGATCACCGGCTGCAACAAATGCCCAACAATAAAGCAACAAAAAGGAAGACCTCTAGAATTTAAAAGCTATCTTCACAATTAGTAACTATCTATTCAATTATATGTCACACAATTGAATTAAAAGTCCAAACAGAAGTTACAGAATTAAAAAGAAGCAAACAAATCTGAACTTTATCTCATCTCATCATATAACAAACACAATTAGATAGCCTGTTTGACACTCAATTCTGATTTAGATATTTAATCTATAATTTTATCTATTTGAAGACCGCAACATATCTTTGTTTAAACACAATCCAGTCGCCAATTAGCTGTTCTAGTCAATCCATTGTTTTTTTAGTGTAGTCTTTTAGTCAATCCATTGTTCATTTAGTGTTTAAGGAACAGTTTTCCAATTTGGATGTCTCATCATTCAAATTCCTTGATTTCCTTCAACTCTGACGACCATACGTACACAAGGGGAAAATTAAAACTACCCAACCAAGGGAATAGGCCCTTTATCTCTTACAGAAGGATATCTGGTAGCATTGCTTTTCAGCAAGAATGTTTATAAAATTAGTTTTTGGCCCCCATAAGTACATCGAATGATACATTCACAAGTGTAAAATGGCTTGCACTGCTGAGGCAATTTTCCCCCAAAAACCTAGCACCCTTACATCATATTTGTCTGGCCACATATCCAAGATCGCAGACATTGCATCAGAACAATAAATATTATATGAGGACATAAGAACAAAAAATGTCGAAGTGCATAAATCCATTCCCACAACCATTAATGTTGTGCCTGTCATCACCGCTTCTCCATCCCCATTATCACTTTGTCGGACAACATGATAGATTTTCTTACATACCGTCTTGCCATTTGTTTAAAGATTTCCTATTTTTCTTCCTTAGTTGCTGTGAAAAACGTAGTAGTGGGTCTCATTTCACGAAGCTGTCATTCCTACACTAAAGGGGAATTTTATGTATGTACTGATCTTGATTTTATTTAGTCATTTACTCATTTATGTATATATTCATCTACTAAATTTATTTTTTTATTGTTTTTTTATTTACTTATCCACTCATTTAAATTTATTTATGTATTGCTTCTGAAATTATATAATTCATTTGTCAACTGATTTGTATTTATTTATCCAATTAACTATATTTATGTACTATTTTTTATTTAGTTTTCAACTGATTTACGTTTATTTATGTAGTGATTTTGATATTATTCAACTTTCTACTGATTTATTTTTACTTATGAACCGCTTTAACTTTCTTTATGAATTTATTCTACTGTCTTCTGTTCTTTGTTCCTTAGTTCCTTTCCTACCATCTTCTGTCCTTTTTTCTTGCGTACTTTGGTCATTATCAGTATGACTGCAACCCAACAATGAGCAAACGACAACGATAGTTGGACATTTTGTGGTGCGTAAAGAAACATACTATTTCGGGAGCCACGACACACATTCTCAATATTCTCAGCATCAAAATTATATTCATATTCGGAGATTTTCAATTTACTTATTAATTTAGAATTGCAAAGTTAGTCAAAGATCATAATAGATTCCAATATGCATTTCAATTTTTGCTGAATGTTGTTTTGTATAACAACCCATTATGCTTTGTTTGTCTTCTTTGCTTGGTATACAAAATTATATTTAAAATTTAGAATTCCAAACTTGGTGAAAGATTGAACATATAG
The DNA here is from genome assembly GCA_963693085.1 of Alisma plantago-aquatica. NCBI lineage: Eukaryota > Viridiplantae > Streptophyta > Magnoliopsida > Alismatales > Alismataceae > Alisma > Alisma plantago-aquatica. The sequence goes on from OY856409.1 coordinate 195,330,382, forward strand.
TCATTATATATGTTATTTGGAAATTTTGACTTCTATGTTTCTTATGGTCATATCTTTTAATTTATAATTTTTTTCTGACAAAATATAACTTCATTTGTAAATTGACAACCACTTTTTTATTTTTTCTATTATAAGAGGTTACACAAATAGTTCAAATATGGAAAGCTCATCTTATCAAGGTTTGTGCTCTTTTAGTTGATTTTTTTACTGTGCATTTATGTTTCAGTTCTATTTTTCAATATACGTTCTGCATAGATATCTTTTTTATTGGTTATATTATAATATAGTTTAGTTGTGTGTACATAATTATGCTAAGTGATTATAGGTAGTTATCATCATCAAAGAACTAGGAAGCGTATGCGGAGTTATTTGGCAGACGCTAGAGTTCAACCACAAGATCGAAGTAATTCAGTAATATATATATACACATATATATAAATGTAGAAAGTACTATGTAATTATTAATAACAAGTCACACATGTAGATTTTCAAGAACGCCATCATTTAGGATTGCCATCATGTATTTGTATACATTGTGGTGCATATATGTGGTTCGATGAGAGAGTCATACGTAAAGGTAATCAGATCCCTCATTTTCATTCATGTTGCTGGGATGGAAAGTTTAAGTTGTCAACGCTACAATCTATTCCCTCTTACCTTGATGATTTACTAAAAGATGTTACTAAAGAAGCAAAACATTTTTGTAAATATATTCGCCAATACAATAATGCTTTTGCGTTCACATCCATGGGTGCACTGCAAGATACTTCGATCATTGATGGTAGAAGCCCTTATAATTTCTATATACATGGACAACTCTATCACCGTATTGGTTCTCTTTTACCTTTAGAAAGTAATCAACCTCTGTATGCTCAACTCTAAATATATGACACTGAAAATGAAGACATCAACAAATATAATGTATTTTCAAATAATAAAGAAAACTCCAAAATAGATATGTTAATGATTACTAAATTACGAGAAATGATTGAACAGATAAATCCTTATGTTATCATCTTTCGTTCTGTCAATCAGTGGATATCAGCTGATTCCATTACTCATTTTTCATTGCGTTTGATTACAAATAGAAACAATGTTGGGTCTGGATATTCATTACCTACTACAAATGAATTAGCCGTGTTAGTTGTTGGTGGAGATGAAGGGGTTTCTAATGGTAGAGATGTTATTGTGTGCTTAAAACATAAAACTCTGAAAAGAATAAGTGAAACACATCCTGCTTATATGCCGTTACAATATCCACTACTTTTCCCTTATGGCGAAGATGGTTGGAGACCGGATATTCTTTGTGATCAAAGTGCAAGTGGTCGTAAGCGGAAAACTGTTAGTATGTTAGAATTTTACTCATACTGACTACATGATCGTACTGCTGAAAGAAATAGTGCTTTACTACGAAGTGGTCGATTATTGCAACAATTTATTGTTGATGCTTATGCTTGCATTGAATCTTATCGCTTATCATGGCATAGGAACAATCAAGATAAAATTCAAGCAGATACATATGCCAATATCAAAGATTCGTTCTTTTTTGAAACTGAAAATGCAATGGACATAGGCAAACATATTATCCTACCATCATCATTTACAGGGGGCCTAGGTATATGAGACAAAATTTTCATGATGCGATGACTATATGTGCATGGGCTGGACCACCAGAACTTTTCATCACATTTACATGTAATCCAAAATGGTCTGAAATGCGTCAATATATTGATCATTTTGGAGGTAATTCAAGTGAAGATCAACCAGATATTTTATCCAGGATATTTAACATCAAGCAAAGACAATTAAGAGATGACATTATCAAAAAGCAACTATTTGGAAAAGTAATTTCAGGTATACAATTATAGTTTATCTTAGGTTATTTTGTATTAGTACTAATTAGTTTTCCTTGAATAGATCTTTCAGTTATAGAGTTCCAAAAGCGGGGGCTGCCACACATGCATTTGTTAATAACTCTTGATCGTGATAGCAAAATAAGAACTTCTGAAGATGTAGACCGCATCATTTCTAATGAAATACCAGATATTCATGTCGAACCTCTAGCTTTTCAAACTGTCTCTAGGTGTATGATTCATGGTCCTTGTGGCATTTACAATGGTAAATCTCCTTGTATGTTGAAAAACAAATGTAGTAAGTTTTATCCAAGGAAATTTAATGAATCAACCGTCTTTGACTCAGATGGTTATGTAGCATACCGAAGAAGAGATAATGGAAAACATATCATTTTGAATTCAGTATCGCTAGACAATCGTTGGATTGTGCCTCACAATGTTCAGTTGTTGAACAAATATGATGCCCACATAAACGTTGAAATATGTAACCAGGCACATGCTATCAAATATCTTTATAAGTATTTGCATAAAGGTCATGATAGAGCTACTGCTGTCATGCACAATAGAAATGATAAAGGTGTTGATGAGATAGCCAGTTATCTGAATTGTCGTTACATATCTGCTTCTGAAGAATCTTGGAGAATATTTGATTTCCATATACATCAGCACAATCCTTCTGTTTTGCGGTTAGATATACACTTACCTGATGAAAATTATGTGACATTTTCAGATCATGAACGAATTCAAAATATAATTAATCATCCTTCTGTTGAAAAAGTATGCTGACCGAATGGTTTCAAAAAAATACAGATGAAAATGTCTCTACAAAACTAACATATGTAGAATTCCCACAGAAATGGACATGGGATAGTAATAAAAAAATTTGGTCATTACGAAAAGGCGCATTTTCTATTGGCCGACTTCCCCATGTCAATCCATCTGCTGGTGAATTATATTATTTGAGACTATTACTTTGTAAGGTTGTCGGAGTAAAGAATTTTTCCGACTTAAAGACAGTCAATGGTCATGCTTATAATACTTTTAAAGAAGCTTGTCATGCAAAAGGATTGCTTCCAGATATGTCTGAATGGGAACATGCTTTTATTGACGCTATTACATGGGCAACATCATGGCAATTACGCCACCTTTTTTGTTCCCTTCTTTTGTGTACTGAAATAAACAACCCTAAACAAATTTGGAATAAACACTGGAAAGAATTGACTGACGATTTCAAAAGTAGGGTACTATTGATTCCAATATTCCAAGAGATATAGATAACGAGAAAGATTTGAAAAATGAAGGCCTATTACATATTGAAGAAATTTTAAACAAGAATGGAAGGTCTTTATTAGATTTTGTTGGCTTCCCTTATCCCATTTTCCAAAATGAAAGCTTATCAAATAATAGGTTAATACGTGAGGAACTTATGTACGATCATAAGACTTTGTGTGTGGAATTCAATGAAAGATTCAATAAGTTAAATACCGCACAACTTATAATTTTCAATGACATAGTTCGATCATGTTATTCCTCTATCGGATCATTTTTCTTTGTAAGTGGTAGTGGTGGCACTGGAAAAACATTTTTGTGGAACACATTAGCAACAAAATTGAGAAGTGATGGAAAAATAGTTTTAGTTGTTGCTTCATCTGGAATAGCAGCATTGCTATTGCCTGGAGAACGTACTGCTCATTCTAGATTTAAAATTCCATTAGAATTAGATGAAAATTCAACATGCAGTATACCTTTAGGATCTGATCTGGCTAAATTGATAACGAAAACATCATTAAAAATTTGGGATGAAGCAACTATGATGAATAAGTATGCATTTGAAGCACTAGACATGACTTTAAAGGACATTTTGCATCTTACAAGAGAAAATTCAAATGATCATTTATTTGGGGGCATGACAGTTGTATTAGGTGGAGATTTTAGACAGATTTTACCTGTGGTACCTAAAGGTGGACAGACTGATATAGTTAATGCTTCCATAAGTCATTCTAAACTTTGGAATAAATGCCACATATATGAACTTTCAATAAATATGCGTGTTGAACATTCGAATACAAACTATGTTGATAGTAGAAAAGAATTTACTGAATGGTTATTAAAAGTAGGTGATGACTCCATTCCACATGTACACCTTAATGATCAATACGATGACAATTGGATAGAGTTACCTTCTGAATTATTAGTAAATGAACCTGCTACTATACAAAATCTAATCGAAAGTATTTATCCCAATTTTGATGTCAAATTCAATGATCCTACTTACTTGAAATCACGTGCTATACTTGCACCAAGAAATGATGAAGTCGATGATTTGAATGCTTTATTGTTAGATCAATTGCCAGGAACATCTTCTTCTTGCTACAATTTTGATATTGCAGAGACTCTTGATGGTAGTGAAACAATTGATCATACTATATATTCTGATGAATATTTGCATTCTTTAAAATTTTCAAGTATTCCAAATCATATTCTATCATTAAAAATTGGAGCTCCGATTATGCTTATCAGGAACATAGATCAATCAATAGGACTTTGTAATGGCACTAGATTGATATTACGAATGATTAGCCTTCGGGTTTTAGACGCTGAAATAATTACAGGAAGTCATATTGGTGATCGTGTTTATATTCCACACATTACTTTCATTGAAAAGAAAACTGGATCACCGTTTATTTTGAAGAGGAGACAATTTCCTATCAGATTATCATTTGTTATGACTATAAATAAAAGTCAAGGCCAAACATTAGAATCTGTTGGACTATACTTAAGAACACCTGTATTTTCTCATGGCCAACTGTATGTTGCTATTTCATGTGTTACATCAAAAAATGGATTGAAAATTCTGTTATGTAATTCTGAAGGAATACCAAATAATGTTACAAAAAATATAGTTTACAAAGAGATACTACAAAGTGTTCATAATGAATACACAGTAGCATGATATTATATCATCAAACAATGTAGGTATTTTGATTCAAATTAAATTCTTTCCATTTTTGTAATGCTACGTTGTTACTTTCTTATTACATTTCCAAAAAAATGAGTATTTTCAAATATTAATCTCGTCTTTAATTTTTATTTCATAGGAAATCCAAATCAAGACATGAGTGAAAATACTTGTAGCACATAGAAATGTAATACTTCTGAAGGTAAATGGGATAATTTGTCAAATTTCTTATCATCTTTCATAAAATAATTCAAACGAAACAAGCAAGGATTCATACATGAAAAAGTAGTCAATCAGTTAGGTAACTTACAATTATCCTGAATCCCACATTCACTCTCATAGTTACAGATTGTTAAACTTAGTTGGTTAGTAATGAAAGATAGTTGATAAAACTTGTCAATTTCATCAATTTAATTTCAAATTATTAAATTAATGTAATTACATATACAAACATTACTCTATGTAAGATGTATTGATCACTATTTGTTTTGAAAAAATTTCTTTGGAAATTGGATAGTGGAAAAAAATGACAATTCCAAGGCATTCAGTCCAAAAACACCTGCAAAAGAAATGATATCATCCAAAAGAACATATGACTCTCAAGATGACAATGCACAAGTACATGATGCTGAACAAAAGTATCCAATTGATGACAACAAGAAAGCAAAATTAACATTGGACATGTCTTCTTCAGAAATTTCAGCAAGCTCATCTATGTTGTTACACCATGGTATGTAAAATACATTAATTTTCTTTAGATAAAAATACTTTTATAGAAATAAAATAAATGTTTATACTTTTTATATGTTTGATTATATGTAGGAGAGACAAAGAAATTATCAAAGGATGTATTGGAAGGGTGCAGGCCATATTTACTGAGCAGGATACGCCCAAATCAACAACAAGTGATATTGTTGGTTTGTGTCACAAACAAATGGATGCGCATAATTCACAAACCAACTGGTACAAGTGACTCTCTAGTGGCAACTTTTATAGATTCCAAGGTTAGAATCATGTTTACTTACTTCTTTATACAATTTTATTATATGAGCTTCATTTAATAATTTGTTTACTATTAATAGGGTGATGAGATCCAAGCAAGAGTTCTTCATTCAAATCTAACAAAATGGGATCAGATTTTAACTATAGGAAATACTTTGGTATTAAAATCTATCACCATAAAAAAGCACCAGTTTGGTTTTAGAATTGTTCCTCATGATTTCATGATAGATATCAATGACCATTCCATAGCAATTCAAGTGGAAGATGAAAAAACCATACCATATCATGTGCATCATCTCACACCACTGGATAAGATAAGCTCACTGAGTGCTGAAAGTCAAATTCTAATTGGTATGTAATACATTTGTACTGTAATATTATCATTATATATTCATTTAATGATTTGCTATGATTTGATTAGATGTAGCTGGAATTATTTGGAAGCTAGAATCAAGAAGCATGTCTACGTACACTCGAATTAGTCTTTATATTGTAGACCAAAGGTTAGCTATTATAATTTCCTATGAATTATAACGATTCTATATCTTAGTTATTCTTTTTTTGTAAACTAGCAAGTGCTTTGTTCGACTGACTGTTTGGAACGAAATTGCAAAGAAATATGATGATGACTTGGTCATTGCTGTGAAGCAAAATGATGTTCTTCTTGCAACAAAAGTCAAAATTGATAGATACAATGGTATTCTTTTTTAGAAAATTTAAATTATTTACATGTTATATATATTCTAAACAATGATTATTTTTTAGATGAATTTTGCGTTGCAACTACTGATTATTCAGACCTTTCTTTGCAACCAAATGACCCTGAATTTCAAAATTTGAAGAAATGGTTAGTGGATGTAAAATACAAATATTTATTTTTAAAAGTCAATTCCGATAAATTTCGTTATAATATCCATTTTAACATTTGAACTAGGTTTTCTATGGAAAAAATGAAGGGCAAGCTAGCAACAGTTGCTCGACCTTACAACAGGAAGCAAATAGAAAATACCACTCAACTCATGACCATCAATGATGTTCTTTTACATGCACAAAAAGTAATTGAGAAGGTAACCTTAAATTTTCAATAATACATAACAATTAACCCTAATACATATGATCATTATTTACTAAAACAATCTATTACAAGCTCTATACTTAACAATCAAAGTCATGATTAGAAATGTATCAAGTGATGATGAAATATTTTTTGAGTGCTGTTAGTCCTGTTCAAAAAAATACAAATTAGCATCAGGCAGTACTCGATGTTATCACTGTGGTGTCATCAACTGTGTTCCAATAACAATGTACTTTTAATTTATACATTATTTTTTCATTTATGTCAGTAAAATAGTTATAATTTTATTTATCCAGAGGCTTACTTATGATAGGTTGAAGATAAAAGCCAAAATTCTTGATGAAAGTGGTGATGCATATGCTACACTTTTTGGAGAGAATGCAAATTCATTTCTAGGTGTTTCAACTGAGAGACTATTAGAACTCTTTAGCAAGGTTATATCAAATATTTTAGATATGTTATTGTTTTTTCTAATTGAATAATTTCATCTGTTCTCTATCATTTGATCTTTCACTTTTTAAATATTAGGATGAGAGTGAAGATGCAATTGATCAGATATTTGCAGATGCAGTTGGCAAAATGTATACTTTTCAGCTGCGCTTAAGCAAAGACAACCAACGGTACACAATGAATTGCGATTTCACCATCACTTCTTTTGCTACAGATCCACTCCAGCAGTAGTATGTCACAATGTATAATGTATAAATTATATTTTTCACATATATGATTTTTCCTTTATTTAAAATAATCTACAATTTGTAACCTTTTGTATTTCATCATTCTATTGCTACAGAGAAAACTTTTTGATGCAGCTTCCTGTTACAATGTACATATGACTACGAAAAGCGTCATCAATGCAACATAGGCTTCATATTTTGTTCTATACATGAAGCTTTACGTAACCAATATCTCTTTTAGGTTCATTCTCTAAATTTAAAGCTTTTGTAACTTATTAAGAACCTTTTTGGATTTGAATAAGTTCACTGCTCTCTTCACATATACGATTATAACTTCTATCATAGTCTGTACAAAATTTAGCACATTATCATTTGAGGAAATAATTTGATATAGAATTATTGCTCCTATTTTTCTTAGTTATATATAATTGATGCAAAATTTAGCACATTATCATTTGAGGAAATAATTTGACATAGAATTATTGCTCCTATTTTTCTTAGTTATATATAATTGATGCAGGTGGTAAAGATATCTACGTATATCCAATTCAAAAATAATTCCACTATGAAATCCCGCATAGTAGTGTAGTTGAAATGTAAAAAGATGCTTATATCACATTTCTATTTTCTAGGTAAGGACATATTTTATTTTATACTCTTTCTTTTTAGGAACACTATGTGTATATGTGTATATTAGCTCTACATATCCATTTATATAATTATAAACTTACCTTGGGTGTGAATGTTTTAAATAAGAGCGATTAATGGTGATTTAATCCTATGATTTATATTAATTTTATCTTTATTTAGCACTTTCCTATGACGTCCTAGACTTGCAATGGAAAACTATATTTGGGCCGTTCTGGCACTGTTAGAACAGTGTACTTTTGATGTGCTTCTGCTGTATCATCTTTACAATCGAGGCAATTTTCCCAACGTAGTAATGCCCAACTGACTCATTGTATTAAAAATTTAGCACATTATCATTTGAGGAAATAATTTGACATAGAATTATTGCTCCTATTTTTCTTAGTTATATATAATTGATGCAAAATTTAGCACATTATCATTTGAGGAAATAATTTGACATAGAATTATTGCTCCTATTTTTCTTAGTTATATATAATTGATGCAGGTGGTAAAAATATCTACGTATATCCAATTCAAAAATAATTCCACTATGAAATCCCGTATAGTAGTGTAGTTGAAATGTAAAAAGATGCTTATATCACATTTCTATTTTCTAGGTAAGGACATACTTTATTTTATACTCTTTCTTTTTAGGAACACTATGTGTATATGTGTATATTAGCTCTACATATCCATTTATATAATTATAAACTTACCTTGGGTGTGAATGTTTTAAATAAGAGCGATTAATGGTGATTTAATCCTATGATTTATATTAATTTTATCTTTATTTAGCACTTTCCTATGACGTCCTAGACTTGCAATGGAAAACTATATTTGGGCCATTCTGGCACTGTTAGAACAGTGTACTTTTAATGTGCTTCTGCTGTATCATCTTTACAATCGAGGCATTTTCCCAACGTAGTAATGCCCAACTGACTCATTGTATTTAATGCTTTTGTATTGTTTTAATGTCTAAGCCTGTCGGACAATGTTGATGATGCATATTGAATTCTCTATTAGCTAGCTGCTGGGATGCGAGTGTATCCACTAAAAATATAGTGACAATAAAAAAGGTATATTTTGATGACATGATACAAAAGATTTACTTGATGCTATCATTTATTTTATTATATGGCTGATACACCTATAAGGAGAGCAGATCTTGATATAGGCACACAACATGAACTAAAATGGATAATTTGACTTTCTTCCAGTCCCAACAAAACATTCATAATTTCATGAGTGATGCAGATCAGCTGACCACGTCTGTAGAAAAATGCACTGGGATGTATGGAAAATTAAATTATTATGATATATAATAATTTGTATGCAACTTCTTATTGCTCCATACATAATAAGTGAGACTTTTTTTTGGGTCGTCAATAAGTGAGACTTTATGGTTACTGATTTACATATTAGAGCCCAGAACTAAACTGAATTGAAGTTGTCAGAGGATTAAAATTTTTGATTGCAAAACTGGGATATGTAGGAGGTCATGCTTGAATGGAGGGGATTATTCGATTATTTATGATGATGAATGGGATTTGAATTCAAACCATATGATCCATCAACTATATAATCTGTCGGATTCTTTTAGCTGGTACTACCTTTATACAAGCATAAAGCCCCCACTGAAAATTAGACGGAGAGGGTAGATTTAATAAATTACTAATATGGTATGGTCACCATCTATTTCTAACTAAATAGTATATTAGCAACCCATTTTAAAATGGCACATACAAAAGTTATATCACCTGCATGCAGTCAGAAAAATGTCATTAGATGCTTGATTGTCCAGGCTGGATGTATAATAAAGATGAAAATCTTCTTGCTCACATGCTCCCCTCCTAGCATTATCCAGCTCAGTGGTTCAAACTTAAAATCAGAGTTTTACAGTATGAAGACACTTGGTATTTTTTAGGCCAACCTATTTTTCATATCATATATACGTGTATATATGATAATCTGGATTCCATGAAAATTATTAACAACATCATCTCACTACTATGTCCTGTGGTAGTACTGTCTTGACTTAATTGAATTGCAATTTTTTTGAAAGAATGCATTATTAATCTCTGTCTTACCTCTGTCGTATATAGGTCAAAACTATTGCTAAAAGTGGATCGGTACTGTAAAAAACAACAGCAGAAACAAAAACACAGCGTTTCCCACTCTTTACTTGTCTTCGAATAAGACATTGCACTATAACCCACCCCTCTACGAAGGAAAAGTTGGATTAGGAGAAATCAGTAACATGAAAGTTTATAAATTTGGCCATCTTTGCACTTTTCATACAATCACACAATCAATGATGCTTGAAGCCTATTTAATTAAGTTTGATTCAATCTTAATGCAATGGCATACATTACTCCCAAGCTTGGTTTGGTGCTTTGTGTCGTTGAATGTGATTTCCACATTTGGTACCAATTCCATTACCCAATTCACATTATTTATTCCACAACCAAGATCAACTCGATCATGCCTTTCACACTGGCATTTATGGACCCCTCATTATTTATGCAAAGACAGTAAAATGGGCTTTAACAGTCCTATCATTCAACATTGCTTCATGTTCCTGCTACCAAAGGGAAGCCAGGCAGTATAAATATGTTCTTTGAGATACATATCCTGTTCATCTATGTTGTATAATTTTTTTGTCTAATGAAATATCTGAACCATTTGGACCGAATATTATAAGATTCAAATGAACCTACTACTCAACTTATAACTACGCTACTATACTGTTAACTTTCTCATTGCTAATAAATAACAACTTTGATTATTTTTGTAGCTGAGATGGGCTTCGGTGCTTTGAGGAGCAAAAGAAGATGACGTCATGAATGCAACCCAAGCAGTCAAGAATCAAAATGGGCCACGACTTGCTCTTGTATTGGACCTACATCCGTCTATTTGATATGAAGTTACTCTATTAGTCTGTTACACCTACCCACGACCATTTTTGGTGTAAAGGAAAGACTCTACATAACCTAATCTTTTGATCTCTTGGGTTGTAAAAGCACAAACATGAGCTGCTGTATAAAGTTTGCTGAACTAAATTAGTACATATATTGTAAATATTTATATTTCATATGGTGTTCGCATAGCAATCCTTTTTAAAGTCGATTCCATCTACAAGTGAAGAAACTTTTTAACATTCAGGTAGCAATGCACCGAATATGCCACATTCTCACGACACTGCCTATTCCAACAGTTAGATTGAGAAAAAAAGCATCAACATTTTCATAATCTGTGTATGTGATTTCTTCCACGACAGAATTTGGCACACTGTCCCAACAATTACACTGTATTTTAATATTATATCATTACATTATGTAAATCCAAAATCCCGTGCATAGCACGGGTTTACGACTAGTTTCTAATAATTGAATGATATTAATTTCTGAGAGATTATATATGCAAGCAGCACGAGACAAAAAATATTGTGGACACTAGGATGAACCGATGTAGATGACTACAACCAGAGACCACAAACCCGAAATCGAACTCCTGTTGCTTCCATGAAACTCTTAACCTCACATCACTACCTCTCCCCGCCCTTATCCTCCCGCAGCCGAGGCAAATTATATATTACAAGCCACTTCCTCCACACGCTCCCCCTCCTGCTTTCTGGCTCTATCTGCCCTTGCCGCCTCCACCCCCTGCCCTCAGTTGCTTCATTCCAACCCTAACTCCTAATTCCCGCCCGTCGTGATGCCGTCGGCGTCGATTACAACTACAGCGGCCACCGCCGCTATCCACTCCAGCGCGATCCGTCCACCGCGACTAGCCCATTATCCTTTGGCCGGCACAGGCAGGTCGCGCCTTTCACTCCGGCGAATCGCTTGTGAGGGCACAGCGGCCACCTCCTCGGAGCCATCATCTTCCTCCGCCGTCTCTGCATCCTTCGATTTGTCTGCCGAGGAGACCCAAGCTATGGGCCGGGTCGGGGCGAGGGTCCGGGTCAAGGTCCCGGTTAAGGTGTGCCACGTGCCCAAGGTGCCCGAGCTTGACATCAACGCGCTTGAGGGGACGGTGAAGCAGTATGTTTCTCTTTGGAAGGGGAAGCGCATCTCTGCCAACCTGCCCTTCAAGGTCGAGTTCGTACTTCCTGATGGCGTGGAGGGGAAACCCGGGCCATTCAAGTTCTTTGCTCACCTGAGAGAGGAAGAGTTCGAGTATTTAGAGTGAAGGTGGCAAATTGGTCGACGGGGCCATTAATTCAATGTAACATGTCAGTTAACGTCGGAATAAAAGCTAACCAGTAGCTAAAGGCGAAAGCAGGTTGTGAGTCATGCCTTTAGCACTGGGCGCCTTCGAAGACCTTATGTAACGAGTGCTCCTCTTGGGCTCGCTCGAGGGAGGCAGGGTGATTTCCTCAATTAACTTTAAAAAAAAAAACAGGTTGTGACTTGCGAGTGCAAGCTGCTGCACATTGGTTTGACCAAGTCCAGGTTCGGCTACAATAATCTCACGGGTTGGTTAGCTCACTGTTTTGTTGGGTCTTGAGGTAAAGCATGAAGTACTAGCTGGAGAGAGAGGACGCACTATTATCAGTAGTATTATGTGGAGAAGAGGAATTCCAGGCCGCATTGTTCACTTCTTAGTTGGTGTTCACCCTTATGTATGAAAAATTAAGCAGGCACTAGTGGAAAGGATTAAATGAGGATATGAAGACCAGATATGTAGGGGTGTGCATGCTCCGCACCACCTCGGACCTTTCTAGATAGGAAATAACAAACAAATTAATTGATCTATCCAAGTTGTATATCTGATTCTGTAAAGTTTATGTACAATCGGATATGAATATATGTCATGTAACATCTGGTTGTGTACTGCCATTTGTATGCAGATTTAGTGTTTAAATCGAGCATAATTAGTCCATTTTTCCTGATTAGCAGTAATGTGCTAACATGATGAATGGAGCGGTTAAGTCTGCAAACTTGTGAATTGAAACGCAATAGTATTGATAAAGTTTAATTGCTCTATCTTCCTTAATGTCGGCTGTTGTCCTTTCGTGCAAACCTCTTCCACTATTGATGTAACATTCAACTTCCCGATGGCTTGTACGTCACTTGCTCTTTGATCGGCTATAGATGTGCGCGGCATTGTTGACGTTTGTCAAGGTCTGACATATAAACATTCTATTCAGTGGAATAAAATATAGAATGCATTTCCTCACGTGTGTGGTTCACACAGTAGGGGATGACTTTCGGAGGTTGAGAAGTTTGTGCGTGTGGTTTTTAGGGGTTAGATGGTAATGTGGCACAGCTGAGAGAAAAAGAGTGGAAGTGGAAAAGAGTAGCACATGGAATAGTGACGAGAGAGAGTGAGAGCGGGAGAAAAAGAGTTGAGGCCCCATTTGTGGAACAGAGAAAAACAAAAGATGAGAGAAGTAATGGGAAGAGGAGGGACATAATGGAGAAACAGGAGGAAAGTAAAAATGATGACAACATTAAGGAGAAAATAATGGGGATGAGGAGAGATGTAATAAAAAAAGAGAAGGAAAGTAATTGGAAGAGAGAAGATAAGCGAGGATGGATTTAATGAAAAAAGAAGGATGTAGCTAGGAGAGAGAAAATGAGGAGGGAATATTGGGGAAAGAGAAGGAAGTAATGAAGGGAGAAAAAAAATGGGGGGAAGTAATGAGGAGAGAGTGAAATAATGGGGGAGGAGGAGGGAAATAAAGGGGGAAGAGGAGAAAAGTAATGGGAGAGAGAAGGGAATCCAAGAGGATAAGGCTCAACAGATGAAAGCGTAAAATGATCAAAATGAGGGCATAAAATGACCAAAATGACGCATAAATTGATAAAAAATGAGATGCAAAATGCACTAAACAAGGCACAAACAAAACAACAACTTTTTTTCTTCTCTTTGCATCTCATTTTCAACTATTGACACCTTGTTTTTGTTCATTTATGCCTCGTTTTCTATTTTCAAATTCTTTATGAAGCATTGTGCTTCGCTGAACGATAGACTAGGTGACATAAACGAGTCACAAAGTGACTAAAATGAGGTTTTTTTAACCCTAGGCACCTCCTTTTCTTCTCTTTGTGCCTCATTTTCTACTCTTAGCGCCTTATTTTTGACCATTTGCACCTTGTTTTTTATTCTACACCTTATTTTTGAAGCATTAGTTCCCTTTAAACACGATGCAAAGTGATCAAAATGAGGCACATAGTGACTATTTGTGACTTGGAAAATAATGAATGGAAAGGAGGGACGAGGAAAGAAAATAATAGATACGAGGGAAGTAAGGAGGTTAGTAATGTGTAGATGAGGGATGGAGGATGTAAGTAATGGTGGACAAGAGGGAAGTCAGGAGGGAAATACAAATAAAGAGGAGGGAAGTAATGGGGGAGAGGAGAGGAGTGAGGATGGATATAATTTTGAGAAGAAGGACAATAAGAATGGAATTAATAGGGGGAGAGGAGGGAAGTAATGGTGGTAGAGGAGAGATATGAATATCGATGTAATGGGTATCAAGGAGGAAAGTAATTGGTATTGAGGAAAAAAGTAGAGGGAGATGAGGGAAGTGAATATTTTGTAGGAGGTCATTTTTTAAAATAGAATACTAAGCATGCTGCAAGTGGTGACAGTGGGAGCAGGCCGACAAGAGTTGGTCCCAAGGCATGTAGAAGGTGAGCTGGCAAGGCCTGGGGGTGGTGGTTTCCCTACGCATAACGCTGCACCCGAAGTAACCCTAGCTTGTGAGCAAATTTAAACCAAATAAAATATAAGAAATTTGCAAATACTCATTCCTTGACATGCTTATGGAAACAATCACATAAGTTATCAATGTTCCATTTTATTTGTCTTCTATTAGTACCGTGTTTGAATCTTAAAGGTGTTAACTGATGCATCCCAATTTTAGAGCTTCATCTTGTGTCTTTTTGCATTATAATCACATCTAAACAATGTAGATTGCAAGTAATTTCTCCCCAATATGAACTATTATATCAAATGCACTTACAACTCCTTTTTGCATGTTTTCAGGGCACTTGTGCATGCATTGGATGCAAAGGAGATAGATGGATCTAAATCTTCCCTGAGCATGCCTTGGATGTACATGAATTGATCCAGAGCAAAAATAAGTTGTTTGAAGAAGTTTGGATCCAAGATCAGTAGCCTGGGCCCCTACCTCGGCCGTGCTACCTCACCAAGACCGTGGTGAAATGGCCCAAAAAGTCACAGTGAAGTTGCAAGGTTTATACATGAATGCCCACGGTCGTGGAAAACTAAAACGGTCGTGGTATCTGAAGACAACACGACTGTGACCGAAGCCTTCCATCACCCCCGTGGCGCCACACCACGACTGTGGTGAAATGCCCCAAAAGTCACAGAAACCCAACTCAAAATACACATGAATGGCCATGATCGTGGCCATCAGCACGACCACGACCCATGAAGGACACCTCGCCCATGGTGAGTGCCACGACCACGACGAGTTGAAGACAAGATGAGCAAGAAAAGCAAGACGGCCGTGGTACCCTCCCTCCACCATGATCGTGGCACCCATCATGGCCGTGGCCACTCCATACATTTCTCTCCACCTCACAATATACCTCCACCATGCCCGTATCATCCCCCACGATCGTGCCACTCAACCCCCACCACGACCATGGCACATCACCACGGCCGTGTTGACCACCTAACCCTGCCCAACTTTTCCACTACATTTCCAGTTCTACCCCACTTAATCTAGTGCCTCCCACCACCTATATATACATAGGTGGCAGCCACAACACAGGGTTACCTATTCCTTAGCTACTCTCTGTAGGGTTTTAGGGGAGGCAGAGAAGGCAGCGGAAAAAAAAAAATTTCCTCCCCAAACCTAGAACAAGGAAACACGTCAACGTCTATACAATAGGAAAGGATGGTTTATGGAATCATACCTTGTCCCAAGGCTTGCTCGGTGACAATACCTCACGGCTTGCGCGGTCTTCACCTCCGGTCTTGGACGGTGTCTGTGCAGCTCCTGGTCGCACCGGGACTGACGACTACTGGTCTCACCGGGACTGTCGGGATCGACATCTGTCCTCCGAGCAGCAGAAATCTCCCGCCTCTGAAGTAGTCCACACAGACCACCTGGAACTCCAATCTCCTTGTCTCACAAGGATTTAGAAGGAGTCACACCCTCCTGTCACTGTACTAGTCACTGACACACTCTCCTGCCACCAGTCGCTTTCTGTAGTTGTCTTTCCCTTACTGTACCTCCCTTATCGGGTAGCACTTGCTCGGGCTCTCTCGGTTACCAAAACTAGAGAGAACGACAACTTTACAGAGCAACTGGTTGCACTGTGTTGTTCTTTGAGAAGCCCCCAATACCCTATATATATAGGAGGGTCATGGGATAGGGTTCTCTATCCCGGGCAATGTGGGACTAAAGCAGGAGTAGAAGGGTTCGAGATTTTCCACAAAAACAACCAACTGCGTAACCTGAACCGATCGTTTCATTTCTGAAACGGTCGGTTGGGGACCTGAGCCGGTCGGTTGACACCTCAACTGATCGGTTGGGACCCATGAAACGGTCGGTTCACTTCTGAACCGGTCGGTTCGTGGTCCTGGTCAGTTCCCGATTGACTTTTCCTCTTTTGTTTCTAATTGGTAACAAATACCAATCCTTGTTCCAATCAAATTGGGCAAGTGAAATGAAAAGAAATTTCTCACCAATCCTACTTTCCCAACTTGCTCGGTTGGACCAGTTGAATGATCGTTTCAACACTTGAACCGATTGTTTCACCCTGTCCATGAGCCGATCTGTGGCAACACATCCCATTATCATACAGAAAACGAGGTGTTACACGAAAACGTGCGGAAATCACCATAACCACAAATTATAAAAAAAATTACGGGTTAATTAAAATCGATTGCGGAAAACTGATAAACTATGAAACTATTACTTTCCAGTCCTCATCCTGCACAGAAACAGGTCATATATACATACACAAGATCTGATACGTGTTCACAGCTTACTGAAACAGTTGTCCATCCATCACATGGGTTCATCACCTGTTCATATACACAGAGGCCCACATCCGGCCAACAGCAGGATATACAAAACATTATCGATCGTTCATCGTGAATCAACGTCAAAACACTGCCAAGGACCTGAGAGTACAGGGATGACTCTAGACTCTACTACAAAACATCCAAAACAGCAGCATATCCATCGCTTTCCTTCTACTGCTCGTCAAGCTGCTCGGCCGCAACACCACGACCACGGCCACGTCTACCTCGACCACCTGAAAACCAGCGGAGTGAGACAATTGAACAATTGTCCCAGTGGGAAACATAACTTCCCACCGGCAACTACAGAACCTCAGAAGATTAAGTTATAACAGCAGATAACTAAAAACAGGTATAACAAGAGCAGTCTATATATATATATATATATATATATATATATATATATATATATATATATATATATATATATATATATATATATATATATATAGCAAAGCTATTCTTACTGACAAGCTTACCAGTTGTACAAAAGCATATAACCAGATGTCTTTCAATGGAACATGATTGCCAAGATAAGATACATCACTATGTAACATGATTATCAGAACAAGATGTAAAGCTACATAACCTGATTATCAAGATAAGACAGATTGCCACATAACCTGCAAGGTACAACAGAGATATTTACACAAATAAGGCCTCAACCAATGTTTCGTGTTTGATATGATCAATGAATACTAAACGGCTGTATTACGTGTTATTATGCCCCGAGGATTTGAATCGTACCATTCAAATCCAACCTCGAGCTGTGAAGCCTAGGACTGGTGCCATACAAGGTCAATGGAAGAGCCAGACTCCATGACCTCCCACCTCGTGGTCAGTGTACGATCACAACACAAGCATGACATTAGTCACATGCTGTAGTGGTCTAAGCCACTGGGTCAGCTCCATAGGCTACCCTCACTCTAGCCCGCCTTGGTACAGGTTTCGGCGCTAGTACAATTGAGCCACGGGCCTGATCACCGTGCTTTGAGCCATGAACACATTCATGATCTTCACATCACATATCCTGAGCCATGGGCCTGTTCACCATGCTCTATATACATATCTGAGTCGGTAACCGAAGTTACAATCTTACCTCCTTACTTTAGGCTAGGAGTAACCTCGCATATTCAACAATATGCGCTCTGAGTTAACCCGTAGGGGAACCCGTTTCACCATCACCAAGTCCTGACGATGATGGATCTATGGCCAGGACAAACTACATGATATAATTCCACTATAATTAATTAGTGTCTTTTAGATGGATTGCAGGATTCAACTAAGTTATATAACATGCAAGATATAGCAGAAAGTAAAGAACATTATATTATTATTGAAACCACATCAACCTGATCCATCACAAGGATCCAACATCACATGTTATCACTTGGCCTCTTGCCAACCATCCAGATCCACCTCGAGGATCATCACATACCATGGGATCTCAATCCTTCATCATGTACTGTCACTGCCTCTCAAGGCTCACATCATCATCATGGGACCAACACATCACTTATATAATCTCATAGAAAAATTATCAAGGTAATGTTACTCATCACATATGACACATAGCCCTTTCATGGCTACACATCACCTGCATGGTTAGGATACACAATAATCATAGATTCAACATAAAGAATCTGCTCACTATCATGAACTATCATTCAAGATAATCTATTTATCAATATTACACTTATCTGGTGATCAAGTGTATTAAGCACATCATTATCAGACCAAATACGTACTTACCCTTATCTCAAGATTATACAAACAATCAAGGTATTCACTTTATAATAAAAAGCATGTTGAGTATACAGAGCATACACTATTGCTACCAATTGTCATTACCATCACCATAAACTATCATCATTATTGTCTTTATCATTAAGCAACCATTAATACCATTACCATCTATCATTATCATTAACCATTAAGCATACGACTTATATCAATATCATGTCATTACTACTCTTGTTACCATCATTAACATCTTTGCCATCAACCACATTATATTATTAACATCATTATTGCTTTCACTTATGAGTAAGGCATTATCATCTCATCATCATTAACATCATCACTATGCAGCACTGTCATTATCATAGAAATCATTATTAAGCAAGGCATCACTAACGTTGTGTTGTTTAAGCATAAGCATCTGCTTCTATTACACTTGTGACCGTCACCAAAGGACTACCTACCCTCACCTAAGACCTCACAACCCTCACTATAGCTAACTTGCTCAGCTAGGGCATGGGGAGGCAGTAACGCTGCGCTGCACTCAGCCTACTGCCCACAACACCCCGTCACAAGGGAACCGGGCGACATGGGTGTCACGCATCACACCTATCGGGCAACGCCCTGCCGTGACACCCATCTCAGCTGACCCCGTACGCCCATCATCCTAGGCTAACAACCAGCCCCCTAACGTCTAGGAAAGAGAAGGAGAGAAAGAAGGAAAGAAAGAGAAAGACTCCCCACATATCGTGCAACAACACAAGGACTAACATCCAGCACACTCGCCCAAATCCAAAGGCTTGACGCCCGTCACAGCCCCAAGCTATCGCGCGTCACACCCCAGGCCTATCGGCCGACACACCAAGATGCAACGCCCGTCAGGGCTATCGGCCGTCACACTTTGTGCCATAATGTGCAACTCCACCATCTACCAAAGAAAGCCCTGTCATCCACCACAAGGACTAAAGTCTAACGTCCAAGAGAAGGACAAGCACATAGCTCATCTATCGTGCACCAAGGTATACAAACATATCGGCCAACCCAAGCTTAGCTCACTCTATCGCCCAACACATGGGCAGGGTATCGGCCAACCCTAAGAACACTCCATGTCGTCCAACTCTAGGTACCCTATCGTCCAACATAGAGAGCACCCTATCGTCCAACCCTAAGGTGAAGGTGCCATGTCGTCCATCAAAGAGGATATCGTCCAACACACCCAACAAAAAAGGGATATCGCCCAACCCTAGGTCACCATCAACCTCCAACTCAAGGGAACCCAAACCCTAGATCACTAGAAACCCTAAACCCTAAGGGTATATCGGCCACCAAAGGAAACTCAAACAAAGTACAAGTCTAAGATACTAACTTAAGAACAAGGACAAGAACATAAGGTAAAGAAGTTAGGGTTAGAAATTATGCAACCCGCCTTTAAGCTCCAAGCTCCAAGGTAGAAGAAACACTCCAAGGTCCAAAGCTATCGTCCACCAGGATTCTCCAGGAAGGTGTATCAGCCACCACTTCAACTCCAAGGGAGTCTATCGGCCAACACAAGCAAGATAGAGAGGGATATCATGCACTCAAGGTGGCGGAGAGACCTAAAGAGCAAAGGAAGCTAAGGCAAGGGAAAGAACCATATATATAGAAGGAAAGGGTGGAGAAAACAAGGTAGATCCAAGCCATGTGTCGTCCACCCAAGGGACACTTGTCCTAGGGTTCAAGCCAACACACTAGCAAGGCATGGGACACTTGTCCAAGATATGCACCAAGTGTCCACTATATAAGACCAAGCATCATGTGCGACACAGGCAGCAGCTCCTGCTGGGCGACACACCAGCCTGCTGGGCGACACACCAGCCTGCTGGGCGACACAAGGCAGGTCCTGGCCGACACAAGGCTCAAGCAAGCCCAACCAAGGCACCTCAAGGCCCAAACAAGCTCAACTCAGGCCTAAACAACAAGCCCAAGCCTTCCTCTCAACCCTAGAGGAAGCAAAGAGGGAAAAACATCTCACAAGATGACCAACTTGCACACAAAACCCTAAACTTGGGTTATTTGCAATTAGCCCCTCGAACTCTCAACAAAGCACAACAAAACGCTAATCACCACTTAAAGGTGATTAGCAAGCACCAAGCATCAAGATTAAGCAAAACAAACAGGGTAAACCCTAAACGCAGGTCAGGGTCCTTACAAGCTAACCCCCTTTAAGGGATTTCGTCCCCGAAATCTGAAGAGAAAAGTGAGTGATACTTTCTCCTCATCTCTTCCTCATGCTCCCACGTGGCTTCCTCAATGCCACGACGCTGCCAAAGAACTTTCACAAGAGCCAGGTCTTTCCTTTTCAGCTTCTTAATCCTTCTGTCAAGGATCGCCACTGGACCTTCCTCATAAGTCACATCTGCATGAAGCTCAACCTCAACTAGCTGTATCACTGTACCTGAATCCGGATGACTTTTCTTCAGCATACTGACATGAAACATTGGATGCAACCTGTGCAACTCTGGAGGCAACTCTAACTCGTAAGCTACCTTGCCAACACGTGCTCTGACTGAGTAAGGCCCCATATACCTGGGAGCTAACTTACCCTTCCGACCAAACCTTAGCACACCCTTCCACGGCGAGACTTTAAGATACACTTTGTCTCCCACTTGGAACTCTAAAGGTTGTCGGCGATTGTCTACATAATACTTCTGCCTAACCTGTGCCACTTTCAACTGTTGTTGTATCACTTTGATCTTATCTGTCGTCTGCTGTACTAACTCAGGGCCTAAAAGCTGATACTCACCAGACTCATACCAACACAAAGGAGATCTGCACTTCCTTCCATACAAAGCTTCATAAGGAGCCATGTCGATGCTCCGCTGATAACCGTTGTTGTAGGAAAACTCTATCAAACTCATATGTACATCCCAGTTGCCTAGAAACTGTAGAACACAAGCTCGAAGAAGATCTTCTAAAGTCTAAATAGTCCTTTCAGACTGTCCATCTGTCTGCGGGTGAAAAGCTGTACTGAACCTCAACTGCGTTCCCAACGCCCTGTGCAACTGTTCCCAAAAATGACTCATAAACTGAGGACCTCTGTCAGAGACTATCGTTGCTGGCACTCCATGCAAACATACTATCTCATCCACATAAACTCAAGCTAGTTTCTCAGCTGTATACGTCATCCTTACTGGTAGAAAATGGGCAGACTTAGTCAATCTGTCCACTACCACCCAAATGGAATCATGATTCCTAGTTGTCCGGGGTAGACCAACTACGAAATCCATGGTTATATGATCCCATTTCCACTACGGTATCGACAAAGGTTGCAGTGTACCTGCCGGCTTCTGATGCTCAGCCTTCACTTGCTGACACACTGCACATCTAGCCACAAACTCAGCTACGTCTCTCTTCAAACCGGGCCACCAATACAAGTCCTTAAGACTATGATACATCTTGGTGACGCATGGATGCATAGCATACATCGACGTATGTGCTTCCTCAAGCACCAACTTCCTCAGATCATCAGCCTCCGGAACCACCATCCTATCACGATAGCAAACTAGTCCATCCTCAGACTCATGAAACCCATCACGCTTATCGCTGCCGAACTCTGATCTGATCATCTGTACCGCATCATCTGCCTACTGTGCATCCTTGATCTACTGTCTCAACGTAGGATTAACTTGCATATGTGTGAAAAGACCAGGCAACAAAGAAACTTCCATCTGCACATTCATCTGTCGCAGAGAAACAAACATATCTCGCCTATGGCATACCAGAGAACTCAACTGTGCCTTCTTTGAAGAAAGAGAAGAAGAAGACTTTCTACTAAGTGCATCAGCTACCACGTTCGCCTCACCAGGATGATACTCGATCGTGCAATCATAATCATTGATCAACTCCATCCATCGTCGCTGTCGCATGTTCAACTCTTGCTGTGTAAAGATGTACTTCAGATTCTTATGATCCGTAAAGATCTGACACACTTCCCCATATAGATAGTGTCTCCAAATCTTTAACGCATGAACCACTGCTGCCAACTCCAAGTCATGAGTCGGATAGTTCTCCTCATGCTTCTTGAGTTATCGTGAGGCAAAAGAAACTACATGATCTTCCTGCATCAACACACAACCTAAACCTTTCTTGGAAGCATCACAGAAAACAACATAGCCTTTCCCAGGCTCGGACAGAATCAACACTGGAGCACTGGTCAGGTTTTCCTTCAAACTCTGGAAAGCTTGCTGACATCGATCATCCCAAACAAAAGGTACATCCTTCCTGGTCAACTTCGTCATCGGTAACGCGATCACACTGAAGTCCTTGATAAACCTCCAGTAGTATCCTGCTAAACCAAGGAAACTACGAACCTCTATCGGCGTCTTCAGTTGTTCCCAATCCGCAATGGATTCTACCTTCTTCGGATCTACTTTGACTCCTTCAGCAGATATCACATGACCCAAGAAAGCCACTTCATCCAACCAGAACACACACTTACTGAACTTGGCATACAACTGATGTTGGCGAAGAAGAGTCAATGCTCGACGAAGATGTTGCTCATGCTCTTGCCTGTCTCGACTATAGATCAAGATGTCATCTATAAAAATTACAACAAACTCATCTAAGAATGGACGGAACACTCTGTTCATCAGATCCATAAAAGTTGCAGGTGCATTGGTTAACCCAAACGGCATAACCACAAACTCGAAGTGACCATACCTCGTCCTGAAAGTTGACTTTGGTATGTCATACCCCTTAATCCTCAACTGATGATATCCAGACCGTAAATTGAACTTTGAAAACACTGTAGCACCACGCAACTGATCGAATAGATCATCTATCCTCGGCAACGGGTACTTGTTCTTGATCGTGACCTTGTTCAACTGCCGGTAATCTATACACAACTGCATCGAACCATCCTTCTTCTTAACGAACAACATGGGAGCACCCCACGGCGACGTACTCGGTCAGATAAAACCTTTCTCCAACAACTCTTGCAACTGCTTCTTCAGTTCTGCCATCTCTGCTGGAGCCATCCTATATGGTGTCTGTGCAACTGGCTGTGTTCCTGGAACCAAATTGATCTCGAAATCAATCTCTCGGGGTGGAGGAACACCAGGAAACTCCTCAGGAAACACATCTGCAAACTCTCGAACCACTGACACCTCCTCAAGACTAGGACCTTTCACCTTAGCAACCACAACGGTATCCACCTCGTGGGCTAGGAACGCCTCACATCCCTGTCGTAACAACTTATCCGCCACCATAGTCGATACCAAACACGTCGGAAGAATCTTCCTATCTCCCTGGAAGGCCACTTCTCTCCAGCAACATCAAACACTGCCTGCTTGGAACCACAGTCCAAGACAACCTTATACTTCTCTAAGGTATCCATCCCAAGGATGACATCGAAACCATGCATATCAAGTGGTATAAGATCTACTTGAATGCGATGTCCCGAGAAAGACAAGACACAAGATGGACACACTTCTCGAAGAAAAGAGGAACCATCAAGAGGGGTTTCTAACAACAAGCTATCCTTCTTACAACGAACGGGTAAACAACAATTTTCAAGCATACTATAGGCGATAAAAGAGTGCGTAGCACCCGGGTCAACCAGAACAGATATAAAGCAAGAAGAAGACATATCAGAATGAAATAACTTCATCTGACCTGTCACCACTCGTGGGTTGACTATCGCCTCCGGCTGACTCATGGCATAGAATCGAGCCGTTTCTTGCTGTCCACGACCTCTGCTTCCTTGAGTAGACGATCCATCTTGAGACGCTTGACCGCGTTCTCATCCTCTACTACCACTGGGCTATGGTCTTTCTGACCTCTGAAGACTCTGCCTTGGTTGCTGCGTCACTTCAACATCTCTACTCGGGCAATGCAACTTGAGATGCCCGTTCTGTCCACAAAGATAGCATGACCTGTCCTCAAACTGTGGCTTAGCTGGTCCTGTCACTGCCACAGAAGCTGAACTGTGCGCCTTAGATGGTGAAGAAACATAACCTTTCCCTTTACTCGGAGACCACTGAGAAGGTACATCAGAACTTCTCATCGCTGACGGTGCTGAAAACCTGGGCTTCTTAAAGCCACCAAACCTACGTCCTTGAAACTGAGCAGGTCTTTTAAGAGACATAGACTCTCTTTTCTCCCTTACCATCCTCTCGATCCGCCGAACTGATTCCATGAACGTAGCAAACCTCTCTCGGTTCTCTAGCGCAGACACCAGAGTCTTCAACTCAGCACTCAAACCCTTCTCGAAACGTCTGATCCATTCCTCATCTGTTGCCGCCATGTGAGGACAAAACCTCAACAGATCCATAAACTTAGCTTCATACTCAGTGATGTTCATCATTCCTTGTCTCAGGTTCTCGAACTGACTCACCTTCTCATCCAGATACGTCTTCGGAAAGTATCTGGTGACGAACTCACGTCGAAACACTTCCCAACAGATCACCTCACCAGGCCGCTTCTCTTCCTCGATGGTCCACCAGTGACCAGCACCACCCTTCAGAAGGTAGGCAGCATGCTTTACCTTGTCTGCTTCAGGGATGTCAAGGATCCGGAAAGCCTTCTCGAGACTTGTCAACCACAGATCTGCATCCGCTGGATCAGCAGTTCCAGCATAATACGAAGCTCTGACTCGGCGAAGCCGCTCAAAGGTCTTCCCAATACCCAATGCTTCTCCATGGGGAACCTATGCTCGCGGAGGATGCACTGGTAATCGCTCAACCATGAGATTCATCGTAGCCATCAACTGCCCCATAAGCTGTTGGTAATCAAGATGTTCAAGAATGGCTGGGTTAGGTTGGGGAACCTCAAGCACCCGATCTCCATGTGCCCGTCCTTCAGCTGAAGCAGCATCGCTGTTCTCACCAGCGTGTTCTTCATGGTTTCCAGACATCTTGACTTTTCTTCCGCTGAGGGCAGAAGATTTGTAAGAAAACCTGGAAAACTCACAAGAACAGACTCAACTTAGTCCTAAATCCCTGTAGACTCAGCGAACCTATAGCTCTGATACCAAACTTGTGGCAACACATCCCATTATCATACAGATAACGAGGTGTTACACGAAAACGTGCGGAAATCACCATAACCACAGATTATAAAAAAAATTACGGGTTAATTAAAACCAATTGCGGAAAACTAATAAATTATGAAACTATTACTTTCCAGTCCTCATCCTACACAGAAACATGTCATATATACATACACGAGATCTGATACGTGTTCACAGCTTACTGAAATAGTTGTCCATCCATCACATGGGTTCATCACCTATTCATATACACAGAGGCCCGCATCCGGCCAACAGCATGATATACAAAACATTATCGATCGTTCATCGTGAATCAACTTCAAAACACTGCCAAGGACCTGAGAGTATAGGGATGACTCTAGACTCTACTACAAAACATCCAAAACAGCAGCATATCCATCGCTTGCCTTCTACTACTTGTCAAGCTGCTCGGACGCAACACCACGACCACGGCCACGTCTACCTCGACCACCTGAAAACCAGCGGAGTGAGACAATTGAACAATTGTCCCAGCGGGAAACATAACTTCCCACTGCAACTACAGAACCTCAGAAGATTAATTTATAACAGCAGATAACTAAAAACAGGTATAACAAGAGCAGTATATATATATATATATATATATATATATATATATATATATATATATATATATATATATATATATATATATATATATATATAGCAAAGCTATTCTTACTGACAAGCTTACCAGCTGTACAAAAGCATATAACCAGATGTCTTTCAATGGAACATGATTGCCAAGATAAGATACATCACTATGTAACATGATTATCAGAGCAAGATGTAAAGCTACATAACCTGATTATCAAGATAAGACAGATTGCCACATAACCTGCAAGGTACAACAAAGATATTTACACAAACAAGGCCTCAACCAATGTTTCGTGTTTGATATGATCAATGAATACTAAACGGCTGTATTACGTGTTATTATGCCCCGTGTATTTGAATCGTACCATTCAAATCCAACCTCGAGCTGCGAAGCCTATGACTGGTGCCATACAAGGTCAATGGAAGAGCCGGACTCCACGACCTCCCACCTCGTGGTCAGTACACGAGCACAACACAAGCATGACCTTAGTCACATGCTGTAGTGGTCTAAGCCACTGGGTCATCTCCATAGGCTACCCTCACTCTAGCTCGCCTTGGTACAGGTTTCAGCACTAGTACAATTGAGCCACGGGCCTGATCACCGTGCTCTGAGCCATGAACGCATTCATGCTCTTCACATCACATATCCTGAGCCATGGGCCTGTTCACCATGCTCTAAATACATATCTGAGTCTGTAATCGAAGTTACAATCTTACCTCCTTACTTTAGGCTAGGAGTAACCTCGCATATTCAACAATATGCGCTCCGAGTAAACCCGTAGGGGAACCCATTTCACCATCACCAAGTCCTGACGATGATGGATCTATGGACAGGGAAAACTACATGATATAATTCCAATATAATTAATTAGTGTCTTTTAGATGGATTGCAGGATTCAACCAAGTTATATAACATGCAAGATATAGCAGAAAGTAAAGAACATTATATTATTATTGAAACCACATCAAACTGATCCATCACAAGGATCCAACATCACATGTTATCACTTGGCCTCTTGCCAACCATCCAGATCCACCTCGAGGATCATCACATACCATGGGATCTCAATCCTTCATCATGTACTGTCACTGCCTCTCAAGGCTCACATCATCATCATGGGACCAACACATCACATATATGATCTCATAGAACAATTATCAAGGTAATGTTACTCATCACATATGCCACATAGCCCTTTCATGGCTACACATCACCTGCATGGTTAGGATACACAATATTCATAGATTCAACATAAAGAATCTGCTCACTATCATGAACTATCATTCAAGATAATCTATTTATCAATATTACACTTATCTGGTGATCAAGTGTATTAAGCACATCATTATCAGACCAAATACATACTTACCCTTATCTCAAGATTATACAAACAATCAAGGTATTCACTTTATAATAAAAAGCATGTTGAGTATACAGGGCATACACTATTGCTACCAATTGTCATTACCATCACCATCAACTATCATCATTATTTTTTTTATCATTAAGCAACCATTAATACCATTACCATCTATCATTATCATTAACCATTAGGCATAAGACTTATATCAATATCATGTCATTACTACTCTTGTTACCATCATTAACATCTTTGCCATCAACCACATTATATTATTAACATCATTATTGCTTTCACTTATGAGTAAGGCATTATCATCTCATCATCATTAACATCATCACTATGCAGCACTGTCATTATCATAGAAATCATTATTAAGCAAGGCATCACTAACGTTGTGTTGTTTAAGCATAAGCATCTGCTTCTATTACACTTGTGACCATCACCAAAGGACTACCTACCCTCACCTAAGACCTCACAACCATCACTATAGCTAACTTGCTCAGCTAGGGCATGGGGAGGCAGTAACGCTGCGCTGCACCCAACCTACTGCCCGCAACGCCCCGTCACAAGGGAACCGGGCGACATGGGTGTCGCGTGTCACACCTATCGGGCAACGCCCTGCCGCGACGCCCATCTCAGCTGACCCCTGACGCCCGTCATCCTAGGCTAACAACCAACCCCCTAACGTCCAGGAAAGAGAAGGAGAGAAAGAAGGAAAGAAAGAGAAAGACTCCCCACATATCGTGCAACAACACCAGGCCTAACAGCCAGCACACTCGCCCAAACCCAAAGGCTTGACGCCCATCACAGCCCCAAGCTATCGCGCGTCACACCCCAGGCCTATCGGCCGACACACCAAGATGCAACGCCCGTCAGGGCTATCGGCCGTCACACTTTGTGCCATAACGTGCAACTCCGCCATCTACCAAAGAAAGCCCTGTCGTCCACCACAAGGACTAAAGTCTAACATCCAAGAGAAGGACAAGCACATAGCTCATCTATCATGCACCAAGGTATACAAACATATCGGCCAACCCAAGCTTAGCTCACTCTATCGCCCAACACATGGGTAGGGTATCGGCCAACCCTAAGAACACTCCATGTCGTCCAACTCAAGGTACCCTATCGTCCAACATAGAGAGCACCCTATCGTCCAACCCTAAGGCGAAGGTTCCATGTCATCCATCAAAGAGGATATCGTCCAACACACCCAACAACAAAGGGATATCGCCCAACCCTAGGTTACCATCAACCTCCAACTCAAGGGAACCCAAACCCTAGATCACTAGAAACCCTAAACCCTAAGGGTATATCGGCCACCAAAGGAAACTAAAACAAAGTACAAGTCTAAGCTACTAACTTAAGAACAAGGACAAGAACAGAAGGTAAAGAAGTTAGGGTTAGAAATTATGCAACCCGCCTTTAAGCTCCAAGCTCCAATGTAGAAGAAACACTCCAAGGTCCAAAGCTATCGTCCACCAGGATTCTCCAGGAAGGTGTATCGGCCACCACTTCAACTCCAAGGGAGTGTATCGGCCAACACAAGCAAGATAGAGATGGATATCATGCACTCAAGGTGGAGGAGAGACCTAAAGAGCAAAGGAAGCTAAGGCAAGGGAAAGAACCATATATATAGAAGGAAAGGGTGGAGAAAACAAGGTAGATCCAGGCCATGTGTCATCCACCCAAGGGACACTTGTCCTAGGGTTCAAGCCAACACACTAGCAACGCATGGGACACTTGTCCAAGATATGCACCAAGTGTCCACTATACAAGACCAAGCATCATGGGCGACACAGGCAGCAGCTCCTGCTGGGCGACACACCAGCCTACTGGGCGACACACCAGCCTGCTGGGCGACACACCAGCCTGCTGGGCGACACACCAGTCTGCTGGGCGACACAAGGTAGGTCCTGGCCGACACAAGGCTCAAGGAAGCCCAACCTAGGCACCTCAAGGCCCAAACAAGCTCAACTCAGGCCTAAACAACAAGCCCAAGCCTTCCTCTCAACCCTAGAGGAAGCAAAGAGGGAAAAACATCTCACAAGATGACCAACTTGCACACAAAACCCTAAACTTGGGTGATTTGCAAGTAGCCCCTCGAACTCTCAACAAAGCACAACAAAACCCTAATCACCACTTAAAGGTTATTAGCAAGCACCAAGCATCAAGATTAAGTAAAACAAACAGGGTAAACCCTAAACGCAGGTCAGGGTCCTTACATGATCGACTCACCACCTGAGCCGATCGGTTCACCAAGCTCAGCCGATCGGTTCATCACATGAGCCGATCGGTTGGGAGTGCAGATTGTGCAGAAATAGTCAATTGCAGTTTCAATCAATGCGATACTCTAACCAATCAGTCCAACACCTTGAACATTATGATACTGAGATATCAATTGATTAAGTGTTTAATTGAACTACTAAACTCCTTTAGTAATCAATCTAAAAATTGTTTGTGGAAAAAACTCCTCTTCCAGGTTAAATCCTATGTGTATGACCCTACAGGTCCATTTCACGTTGGCAGTGAAAGTCCATAACACTTATGACTTCAAAAGCAAAGAGCTGTGCCTAGTCACACATCATTGCTACCCAAGTGAAATAGAAAGTTGGAGAACAACTTTCAATCCTACAATCTGTGAATGGTGTTACAGTGAATGTATAATTCCTTTGTCACTGATATCCCGAATGAACTCGAGGCATGGAACAATCATCCTGTCAACGTTCATTCACTTTCTTGATCTCATAGTAGATTGGAAGAGATATGTATGAGATCAATATCACATACTGATTCACACATGCGTGCATGCCTTTCTCAATCCTACTCATCAAGTGGCCATGGATATCATACTCCCTCAAGAGGGACAAATCCCATATCTATCACTCACCCCTCAAAAGCCCCATGTGTCAAAGCCACCCAATCATCACCTTTATAACAACCCATGTTTCAGGACTGCATTTGATGATGTCAAAGTGTGCCCAACTACATGTGTTGAGTGTTGTGAATTCAGGTCAAAGAATCACACTCACCACCATCACTGTGAGTACTGACTGTGACTACCATGTCATGGTTCCATGTGTCAAACTCACGGTGGGTCTGTCCGGTACACTTGTTCTCTAACAAGTACCTATGTGTTTGGTTTGATATTTCTATATCACGACTAATGAGATTCTGTCATCAACCAACACCACAATCTAGTCTTGTGTGTCATTGCTATCTATCTACCTTCCATAATGACATCTGACTAGGGACATAACAAGAATGTACAAACTCTTAGCATCCGTATGATCTCATCATTCAGGTCCTTAACCTGAAAGCATACGTCATTGAGTACCGTCATTCTCTAGACATTCAATCTGTTCTATCACTATCTCTTATGACTGAACCAGAAAGAATTGGAAGCTTGCCTTTGATGTTTATCAAATCAATCTTAATGTATCCCACCAATCATCCCATGATTGGCTCTCAGGGCATACATACCAACACTCTCTAGCATTCATTGCTCCTTCCTTACATTCAAGACCATTTCCTACCTCCCACCTTCCATTTCCACCTAAAAACCTTAGTTTTCTAGGATTTTTTCACCATAATCCCCTACTTTTTCATGCCACTTCCATACTTGGAGGGAGGTGTTGCATTCTGTAACTACTAGGAGGTGAAGGAGAAGGGTCTACCATGAGCTCCATGGATTTATACCTCTTTCTTCTCTTTTCTTGGCTCTTTTGTTTAGTTATGAGTAGCTAAGCCCCTGGTGGTGGACTATTTGGGGGGGGGAATGATACTTTGATAGCATGTTGGGGGAAGATAATTTTTGAACTATATTATTTCATTCTATGATGATTTCTTGCTATTTATATCTCATTTCTCATGTCTCTACTCGTGATTTGTATCTAAAAATATGAATTGCTTGTGATTCTATGCTTGAAGCCACCTAAGTCTAGGAGAAGATAGCATATTTGGGGCTATCTTTGGAATTGCTCCTAGGTCCAATTAATGGATCCCTAGCTTGCACCCCATCTTCCCCTACATATAGGCCTTCTTTTATTCCTAGGTGTGTGATCTAAGTAGCTAGTGTAGGGTTGATTGGTGTAATTTCCTAGGAGTTTGATACAGCTAGGTGGTGAGTAATGTGAGGTGAAACACCCTCACCTCTACTCCCTAATTCTACCTTTGGCTCCCAATGATACTATGCAACCTTATGCTAGAAACCTAGATTAGTCAAATCCTAATGAAATCTTACTTATACCTTAGGCTAACTAATAGTGTAGGGTGATTTCTTAGCATTTGACTAGTTGTTTGGTTTAGTAATCTAGAGTGAATGATTAAGCCTGCTTGTTCTATCTATCCCCAATTGGAAGCTTAGTGTCATTCCCAAATGGCCCACCTATCTCTATCATTGCTAAAACCCATCTTGTTAATTTAGCTTGTTTATGCTAAGTAGTTTCTTTCTCTTAATTGCCTTTTAGTTAATTGCCTAGATCTTGCTAGTTAGATTTTTCTTGAGTAGCTAGTGCTCTTTTGAGGTTGATATTTTTGATCTTGCTAGTTAGTTGTAATCTAGGTCATTCATTGCTCTAGATCCTTAATTGCTAGTGTAGTGTAGTCTCTTGCTCTTGCTTAGCTAACTGTCTTGCCTTGCTTCTTAGACTTAAATTGTTTAGGATAATTTAGGGTTCTTGACAATCAAGTTTTCTTCTCTCCTTTAATTGCTTGAAACATTAGAATAATAATTCAAAACCACCTTAAAACCCTAAAAACCCTACTCTTCGCATTAGGAATGTAGCCCACACTAACCTAGCTCCAGTGCCCCCTCTGTCCCTATGGATCGACCCCATTTCTTGCCTCTCACCTATACTATGACATGACCCCGTGCGCTTGCGGGTGCATATTTTTCTATTGTGAGTGAACCTTGTTTAGGGCTTTATAAATTCAAAAGATCCCAAGTGCGTGAAAAATAGCACCAAGATTTTTGGCACCATTGTCGGGGACAAAAAGTGCCATAGCTACCTAGTAGTTGTGGTATTGAGTCTCATCTTTGGCACTGTCTTTTGCCATTTTTCTTAGCTACGTTTGAGAAACACATCAAGATTTCTGGTGTCATTGTTGGGGAGTAGAGATGTTTGGCCTATCTAGTTAGTGTAGGTTAGATTTTCCTACTCCCCTTACTATTGCTATTCTTTATTCTTTGTTTACTCTTGCATACTTGCCTTATAACTTGGCTCTTGTTGTTTGTTTGTGTATTGTGTAGGTGACAACTGTGCGTGCTTGTCATACACTCTACTTCTACTACCTTGGTGCCCTTCGACCCTAAGATAGGAAGAAGAAGACGCTAACACTGACACAAGAAACACCGAGAATCTAAAATGGATAGCCCAGATGTTCAAATCCCTATCGGGGGTGGTGTTCAAAACCCTCATTGGGGTGTCCCACAGAATCCTCCCGGGGGAGTTCCACACAAATCGAACTGCCCTCTCCACGACTACTTCACCCTAGGAACCACACTTCCCCAATTGCCACCCTTGTTGACCAAATGCCGAGTCAACAATTCTCCATCCCACCAGCCTTCTCAGACTCCTCCCCACTTACTACGACATGGAGAACAAGAATCCCTACCACGACATAGATTCTTTCCTAGAAACATGCTCAATCTTTTGTACCCCATCCACATGAGATGATTCCATAAGAAGGACCCCTTTTCCTTTCTCCCTAAAGGAAAAAGAAAAAGAATGGTATATGTACAAGCATGAGTTGGTGACATGGGTAGTGGTGAAGAATGAATTCCTCAAGAAGTTCTATTCGATATCAAATCTCACTTAGATGAAAAGGTGCATCACCTCTTTCACCCAGAAGGAGAATGAACCCTTCCATGAAGCGTGAGAAAAATTTCAGAAGCTTTTGTGTGACTACCCTCATCATGAAGTACCTCTATGACAACTTGTACAATCATTATACACCGGGATGGTTGAGCTGAGTCAAACTACTATTGATTCTTCATGTAGAGGGACATTCATGGCTAAGCCACTTGAGGAGTTTTGGCCCCTATTTGAACATCTAGATGAGAACTCTCACCACCGATCTTAAATTAAAGGGGAGCACTATGACCGGAACTACATTCCTCCTCCCCCTCCTACAGCTCTAGTCAGAACGAAAGCCAACCCCCAAATGATGAAGATGATGGCTGACATGATGAACATGATGAAGAGATAAGATGGGGGTTCTGCTAGCCAGTCTACCATGGTAGTTGATGCCATTGGTTAAGAAGTGAATGCTTTGCATGCTTTTAGAAATTAGAATAATCAAGGTCCTACATCCAACTCTTATACTCCAGAATGGAGGAACCATCCTAACTGCTCTTGGAAACAATAAGGTGAAGAGGGACAAGGACAACCAAGGAAACAACAAGGCCCTAGGTATAATTATTAGTTTGAAGAGGAGGTTCTTGGGAGGCTAAGAATCATAGATGAAGTAAAAAAAGATGACTGTTTACCTCACAACCCATGGCTAATTCTAATAATGACATTGGTACCATGGGCACTCCTCAAGGTGTGTACCTCCCACCACCAATCCAAGCACCTACGCTTCAACAGTACCAAGGACTGCCTAACCCATATGCTCCCAGCTCCTCAACCTCCATTCAACTATCAAACTCCACCTCCACCTCACTCATACCAGCAAGCCCCTCTACAACATCACACCCCATCCACAATAACCACAACCACCACCATCTCAGCCACAATACATCCTTTAAAACCCAACTCCCCCACACCAAATACCACCACCCCAATAGCCACCAAATCCAACACAAGCTTCTTATTCTACTACCCATGAGCATGTGAAGGCGGTGACACTATTGAGGAGTGGTAGGACTTTGGAGCAGCCACGTGACACTTTTGTTGATAGTGCAGCCAATGATGACAAAGTTGATACTATGATTAGAGTCAGTGATTCTAAGATTCTGGGTGAGGATACTGTGATAGGCACCCAGGATGATACTATGATCTAGAAGGATGACACTGTGATTCCTGTGATACCGATTGATGATTCTGTTGAGATGCACTTGAGGAACCATCCATTGAAAAGAGGAGGAAGAAGCACACTGAAGACATCACATAAACTTTTAAGCAGGTAAAGATCAATATTCCATTGCTTGATGCAATCAAGAAAATATCGTCTTGTGCCAAGTTCTTGAAAGATTTGTGCACATTCAAGAGGAGAACAACAGGAACAACACCAAGGAAGGTCAAGATCACTGATAAAGTGATCTCAATTCTACAACACATCGTGCCAAGGAAAAGGAAAGATCTCGACACTCCTACCATTTCTTACTACATTGGAGCACACTGCATATACCAAGATCTTCTTGACTTGGGTTCTAGTGTGAATCTAGTGTCGTACGATGTGTATGCTGAACTGAAAATGGGACAACTGGGTCCAGCTCACTGCACCTTGCAATTGGCCAACCATTATGTGAAAATGCCTAGAGGGTGAGTTGATGATGTGTTGGTGAGGCTTGATGATGAGACCTCTGCTTTATTTCCTATTGATTTCATTGTTTTGGACATAGAAAAGGACTCGAGGAAAGTGCCTATGATCTTGGGGAGACTCTTCTTGGATACATCCGATGCAGTGATTCATGTGAATATAGGTACCATGTATGTGACCTTCATGCAAGTGAAGATCCGATTAAACATTTTCAAGTCTTCTACTAAGGCTGAGGTGATAGGTGTCACAGAGGAAGATTGCTATCTTATTGAGTGTCTTAATGAGATTGTAGAGGAATGCCTACCTGCATGGATTCAAAATTCCACTTAGGGTAAAGGCCTAGAACCTATAGTGGAATTTTCCAATGATGATGACAAGGAAGATGAGCTAGACTTAGTGGCTGCAAGCGAGGACTTCCCATCCATTTCTAAAAAACCTATGAAGAATTCCCTTGAAGAACCTCCAGTCCTTGAGCTCAAGTCTCTTTCTGAAGAGCTGAAGTATGATTTCTTAGGTTCATTTAACACCCTCCCAGTGATCATTATCTATCCTTTCTCCAGAACAAGAAGATGCCTTATTGGAAGTTTTGAAGAAAAAACATTCAAGCTATTGGATGGTCCATTGCTGACTTGAGGGGCATTGACCCTTCCATATGTGTTCATAGGATTTACCTTGAAGATGATGCCAGGACAACACGAAAAATGCAAAGAAGGTTGAATCCAAAGCTAAAAGAGGTCGTATCACAAGAAGTGGTGAAGTAGCTACATGATGGGATTATCTACCCCATTTCTGATAGCCCTTGGGTAAGTCCCATCTAGGTTGTGCCCAAGAAAGGTGGGATCAAAGTAGTTGAGAACGAGATAGAAACTTGATGCCTGTAAGAGAGTAGTAAAAGTGGAGGATGTGTGTGGATTATAGAAATCTAAATTAAAAGACCAAGAAGGATCACTTTCCTCTCCCATTTATTGATCAAATCTTGGAAAGACTTGCAGGGCAGAGCTTCTACTATTTTCTTGATGGCTACTCAAGTTACTTCGAGGTAGCTATTCATCCCACGGATCAAGAGAATACAACATCCACTTGTCCAAGTGGCACTTTTGCTTATAGAAGGATGCCACTTGGGCTATGGAATGCTCTGTCTACATTTCAAAGATGTGTGACATCCATCTTTGCTGACATGCTTGATTCATCTCTGAAGGTCTTCATGGATGATTTTTCAGTGTTTGGCAAGACATTTGATGACTGTTTGCTCCATCTAGTAGCCATGCTTGAAAGATGTGTCAAGGTTCATTTGGCGTTATCTGGGGAAAAGAGTCATTTCATGGTTCCCGAAGGAATTGTTCTGGGTCACCGAGTTTCTAAGACAGGCATTGAGGTTGATAAGGCCAAAGTAGGCTTAATTTCCACTCTTACTATTCCTTCCACCGTAAGACATGTTTGTTCTTTCTTGGGACATGCATGTTTCTACCGTCGATTCATCAAAGACTTCAGAAAATTTTTGAGACCGCTTTGCCATTTGCTAGATAAGGATGTGGAATTCAATTTTGACAACAAGTATGTGGAAGCCTTCAACCACTTAAAGCATAAGTTAGTATCTGCTCCTATTATGTAGCCCTCAAATTTCTCTTTGCCATTCGAAATCATGACTTGTGCTGGGATAAAGGAGTGGCCAAGTTCCACATGCCATCTATTATGCAAGCAAAACTCTAGATGAAGCACAAAGAAACTACACTACTACTGAGAAAGAGTTGCTTGCTTCCATCTTCACCCTTGACATGTTCTGTTCTTACCTCTTACAAAATAAGGTCATGGTGTACACAGATCATGCAGCCTTGAAATATCTCATGGTAAATAAAGATTCTAAGACAAGGTTGATTTGCTAGATCCTGTTGCTTCAAGAATTTGATT
Organism: Alisma plantago-aquatica; assembly: GCA_963693085.1. Taxonomy (NCBI): domain Eukaryota; kingdom Viridiplantae; phylum Streptophyta; class Magnoliopsida; order Alismatales; family Alismataceae; genus Alisma; species Alisma plantago-aquatica. The sequence goes on from OY856409.1 coordinate 195,367,723, forward strand.
TGGAGATTGTTGACAAGAAGGGAGTGAAAAATTCTACAACTGATCATCTCTTCTGCATTGAGGCACCTTATGAAGAAGTGAACTGGATCAAGGAGATGATGCCCCATGAGCAACTCTTTGTGCTTGTGTGATGGAGTGACCTTTTGGAGCTTGTAAATGTTTACTGACATAGTGTATTTATGTGTTTGAGTAATATTGAGAATTCAAGTGTCTTGGAGAATTTGAGTGTTGATTGATGTTGAAATCATAATTAAGATCCCTCAGATTGTGTCCTTTTGAGGTATTTAGTTGACATGTCAAACAGTGGGGTTTTGACACTAAATTTTGAATTGCATCTTGAATTATGAGGAAGAGGTTCTTAAATTTTTGTGAAATTGGAATATTCCTAGAAAAAGCTATCTAAGTTTATAACTGAATGAACAATGTCAATTTTAATGTACTTTGAAATAATATTTTATTAAGACTTAGGATTGATCAAGATGAGTCACACACCCTGGACTTTTTGGTCTGAGATTGCCTGCGGATCGGCTTTGATGAGCAAGGATCCTGACTCTTGAATGAAATGAGTTAATGGTAGGGCCTTATTCTTCCTTATGGTCATGGCTGATTGTGGAAGGCCATCTCCCCATGACGTGATGCTCAGAGGTCATGGTAGGAAGGAGTTTTTGATTGAGCAGTTGCCTTAGTCTAGTCTAAAGGAAGCTAACAACCAACACGTGATTCATATGCCCACCATATGCGAGAGAGTAGTTCTCCCATCTCCCCCTTGCAACTTCTCTATCCCCTGTTCTATTGTGTATCTAGAGGAAGTTCAACAGAGGAAAAGGAACACCAGATGAAGAGGAAACGATCCCATCGTAACGGAAATTGATCCACTGCCGCAATAGGGGGAAGCCCACACAGGCATTTCCATAGGAGATGATGATGGCATGCTTTGGTTTGAAGAAGAGGAAAACTATGCATGATCACTTTTCGGAGAGAGAGGCAATGACCGCGAGCTCCTAGAGCTTTGAAGTCACGAAGGTATAGTAGTGAGCCGTTGGAGATGTCTTCAAGACACTGAGGTTGATGGATCCCGTGGTAGTAGGCCAGGAAGGCCATGTCATGCATGTGTTCTCTCTGGAGACCAGGCTCATGGTGGCAACTAGTTAGCCGTTGTGCAGGACTCCCAAGAAGAAATAGAAGCCAAGAACAAAAATAGGAAAGAAGATTCAAAGGCGACATGTTTTCTCACCGTTCCTCAATCTGTGGAGGTGCCAAGACAAGGGAGGTGCACATCAGAAGACTCGTGTTCACATGAGCGAGGAAGATAGAGAATTATCATGCCCAGTGCTGTGTCGAGTGGAAGAAACAGAAGGGGGAGAAGGTGACTCAGAATAGGTTCAAAGGATAGTAAACTGGCCAGCTTGTAGCCAGACCAGTACAAACCGGCCAGCTCCAAGTAAGCAACCGTGCCCCAAAGAGGACACGTGGTGCATTCTGAGTGGTCCAAAAAGGTAAGAACCTTAAAAAACACTCATATCTTCAATTAATCATAGAAAATATCCTTCTTATCAGAAAAAATACAAATAAGGTACCAAAATTCTCAGAAAAATCATTAGAACAACATGGAACTATAATACCAGTCTTTTGATGCTTAAATATTAGTGATATCGTGTAATTTATATAATGCTTATTTCATGTATAATAAGTATCAAATGATGACCTAAAATTATGATAATGCACCAGTAACTCCTAAATATGATACATAATGTTTACAATATCAGATGATGATGTTGAATATGAAATTGTGTAATATGTTTCATATGGCTAATTAGGGATATAACCGTAATTAAAATGCAAATACGTTTATGATCAATAGATGATGGAATTTATAAAACACCCTCATATTGGTAACTTGAAGCTAATATGGAATTTTGATATCAGTTCAATGCATAGAATTCATGCTATATGAAGATGATCCTCAATGTGATATAAACCCTAATAAGTTTATGAATATGATCTAGGGTTAATACATGCACACAATGATATGGAAACTAATGGTCATATAATTGATCTTAATCTGGAATACAACATCAGTAAGATAATTCTAAGACAAGAATACAAGTAAAAGTGAGAATATCCTAATGAGCTAAGTAAACCCTAAAATGGATATAACTAGAGTTAAGATTATGGGAATCTGATGATAGTACATGGTCTTGTCTTTATCAAGGTTTGTCAAATAGGATATAGTGACATAAAGAATATGTGATGATTAGGATATCTTGATCAAGGTGCACCCTTACCTCTTACTTGACCTACTATGTAGTATGGTTGTATTATGTGTGTACAAATACTTGGTATATGGTATAGGATGATATGATTGTTCTTGTATGATATCTTGTTTGATTTTCCATACTTATACGGCTATGAACACGTGAAACATAAGATATCTGATCTATTATATGATATCACTAAATCTCTTTGGTAGAATAGTGCATTGATGAAAGTACTAAATCTCTTTGGTAGAATAGTACATGTGAGCAGTAAATCTCTTTGGCAGAATAGTGCAATTATGAAATTACTAAATCTCTTTGGTAGAATTATACATGTCAGTACTAAATATCTTTGGTTGAATAGTGCATGTGGTTGATCAACTTTACATAGAATGGAAAATGTGCCTAAAATCTGTGTTCTCTTTTGTTAATAAACATCTTTGCTCAAGTATGCTTTTGTTATATTTTCTTATTACTACCAAGTACTAGTTTTATTTTATTGCCAAGTCACAGTAATGAGAGGTATATAAAAGGCATGTAGGCGTACTCAGTACAATATTCTTGAATATTGTTCTGACATGTAACACATGTAATCATTGTTTTAGGTTGTGGACGTACACTCTTAAAGAACCAAGATAGTTGAGAGTTGTGTGGTGAGTAGGTGTACATGTGGACCTATTGTCTTAAGATCCTGTTGTAGATGTAGTATGTGTATATGTTAAAGTTTACCTTTCAATATGTAATCTCAAATGTTGTAACAATTCATCTTGTAAATTATATGTTGAATGGTGAGCTTGTGTAGTTGTGGTTTATTTATTGTTCATGTGCATGTGCTACTGTTGTTTCCTTCTAACTTCTGCTGATTTTATTCTTCTTATCCTAGTATGGAGTGTTTAAATTGGGATTCTCACTGAGGTGAGGATTTTAATTTGGACGTCACACATTAGATTAAGTTTTAGAAAATCCAGGTACGTCACAGGTAGTATCAAAGCATGAACAATAGACAAACCAGACATTTTCTCATTATGCAACTCAAACTAAAGAAACCTTGAACTTGAACATCATCAGGGTTAGATTAGTTGTATTATTAGATATTTGATCTGACCTAGACTCTAGGTTAGCACCTAGATTTTAGAGAACTAGGTATAGACCAATGCTTGTTATATAGCAAGTCCTAAAGTTTCAATCAACCCATCTAATGTGGAAGTATGGGACGTTGCATTATTTAAAGATGATGGGCACTGAGGGAAGAGAAACCCTTTACAATTGATGCATCTATGTTTTGGGTAGCTACACTAGTATACACTTTGTTCTCACCCTTTTCACTAGGTGACATGGCACTAGACTCTCTACTATGTGTGGGACACTCATTTTGTAGATTTGATTTTTGATTCCAGTTGGATTGAACCTCGATAGTTTTATCTGACATTTGCTTTATTGGAAAAAAAATATATAATATTTAATTATATATGTAAGTATTATAAACATGTGTCCCCACACATGTACAAGTAGGAGGTGGTCATGCAACCTAAGTGAAAGTGAATGACATCAATCTAGAAGAGAGAGTAGGTCTAGATTAGATGTCTAGAGCCTTGTTGGAATATGTGATAGATGGAATAGATGAAATAAGATTAGATGATGATCTAAGTCCTATATAGATGACATAAGTTGGTTTGTTATGATGATAAAAGTTTTTCTTGGAGGACCTAAATTCATATTTGAGGTTGTGAGATAAGTTTGATGACGCAAGTACCTAGGCTTTATGAGATAAGATAAGTTAAGACAAGATGTGAATCATCATGAGCCTCAATTTCTTTTACAAAGGAGGACCTCTAATCTTGGGACCAGTTATAAGGTTAGCTCCAGAGAGAGTGAGACCCAGAGGGAGAAGGTTAGAGAATCTAACTTCCAAGATATGAGAAATATGTAATATGATATGTACTAAACTAGGCTACTCCTAATTGAACGAGTTGAGTTGCTCTATGTGTGATTCCTATAGTCTTGTTGAACTCTAGATGTCGTTGAGAGGACCAAACCCTAGAGTCAGAGAGAGCCTGTCTATATATGTATATGTGAAAATGAATATGAGAACCTACCATCTAGGTGAGGGAGAGAGTCCCAAGATCTTGGAAGAGGTAAAAATGACGTTAGTATGTTGTGAAACCTCATGCTCAGGCTGGTGGCTCCTTGCAAGAATCTAGTGGTAATAGAGAGAGAGTTGGGTAAGAATAACTCATGGGTAGAGACCTATGAAGAGAATGCCATATCATGTTTTGGTTTGTGGTTATGTGGCTAGAGCTTGTGAAGTTAATCACCAGTGCCAATGAGGTAAACCTGGTAATCCTAGATGAAAGAGGGAAGATAACATTTGTGCATATGAGATACTCATAGACTTGATTGAACTCAAAGAGACTGAGCATATAACTACCCTCATGATAAGGGTTAGGAAAACCTCAATTGGATTGGATAAAGTTTTGATACATGTTAGATATGGCACCTTGTATAAATTTCTTAGCACAAGCATGATATATATGTGTTTGTGATCTAATGTTGAGATTTGATATATGGATATGACATGATGGAAAACCTAGTGATGGTTGAGTAGATCTCTTAATATATATGGTTAACCATATGCATGAATACTGATGCCATAATGGTTGATGAATATAGTGATGATTTTGTTGACCTGAGAGTTATACATTGCCCATATTTTGATAATGACTTAACCATTCCATTCCTATGTATCTAATATGATTGTTCAAGATTGATTTCAGGCTTTAGGTTCATGAAAAGGATCAAATTATATAAGCCCTAGCTTGTTCAAGTTCAATTCAAATGCAATGCAAGTGTGCAATTTGGGAAATCACTCCAAATGACATTAAAAAAATGTTGTAATTACTTGTATTGATGATATGACTTGTAACTAAATGAGAGAAAAACCAGGAACACTTAATTCCAAGGTTTAATCACTCAAATATCAATTTAGAAAATTTGTCACAGGTTGTTTATCGGTCGAGTTTCCAACTCGACCGATCCTATGATGGATTTTCTAAACATGACCCATCGGTCGAGTTGCACAATCAAAGAACTCGACCGACTGACTCACTAAGCAATTTTGATTTTAGCTCATCACTCAAGTTTCTTAGAACAAACTCGACTGATAGTTTGAAAATTGGCTTTGTCATTTAGTGGATTGATCAAGTTACCTTTATTGAAAATTGATCGAATGTACTGTACGGAAAATAGAGAAAAAGTGATTATTACCGTTGGTGAGTTGTTTTGGGTAAAAATAGATTTGTTGCACCTTGGAAAATGGCTATATTTTGACCCTTAGTGATCCTACACTCAAGGGAGCACCCCCAACTATAAATAGGACCCGTTGGAGTTCATTCCAAGTTTTCTTATTCATGCTTTTCTAAGTCCTTGCTATAGTTGAGTGTGTTGCAGCTCCTTGAGCCCCTTTCTCTCTCTAGTTTACACTTCATTTCATGATTATGAGTGAGATTGACCAGTTGTAAGAGATCTACTTCCTTGTGCTTGTAAAGCTCTCATCCATTTCATCTTCCCTACCCCTTTCTTCCATGGAGTAAAGGTGAAGTAAGCTACTTCGAGTGAAGTGGAGCTGTTGCTTTTCTTCTCTAAAGTTGAAGAAGAGGTAAAGATCTTCTCCAAGTGAAGGAGAAGACAAAGGTTGAAGATCTAAGAAGAGTAGGTAAATCCTTGAAGGCGGAAGAATTGTGCAAGAGTAGGAAAGACCTTGGAGAAGGCTGAAAACTCTTGGCAAAGTGGGTAAGTCCTTGTTGAGGTGGAAGACTCTTAGTACTTGGATGGGTAAGTATTTGGTGGTCTTGTGTTGTAACTCTTATTGGTGAATATATAGAGAAAAACACTTGCAAAGTCCTAGAGGCTGACCTCTCTAGGTAGTGGACTGACTCTCTCCTAGTTTGGAGAGTGGAACCACTCTACATGACCTTGTCAAGTGCTTGCTATCAATTCCTCTCATCCTTGATATGCTTGTTGGCTAGGACTTCAAATTGCACTTAAGCTATTAGTTTTAATATGATATAATTTGAAGGTCTAATCTTTCTTGTGAGAATTTTTGAAGCTTTATTCACCCCCCTCTAGAGCCCTAGATCCAACAAGTAATATTAGAGCGAAGGATCTTCTCCAACAATCTCCCACGAGAGGAGAAGATGGGCGACAACCTACTTGGTTCTCTAAACCTAGAGGGAGGCTTCTCCATACATCCTCCAGTGTTTGTTGGCACCAACTTCCTCTATTGGAAGAGGCATATGCAATTCTACATTCAAGGCATGAACTTTGACATGTGGAAGGTGATGATCACACCTTACAAGGGGCCAACTGGAGCTACTACAAAATATGGTTTTTACAACAGTTTAGTTTTCCATTTTACAACGGGTGTCAACTGTTGTATTATATTGTGTGGTCTTATGGGGGGGTTATTTATACAACAGGTGTTGTACATGTTGTAATATATGTATTTTATACAACAGTTAATACATGTTGTAGTTCATTGAACACACCTGTTGTAATAGGGGTGTTGTATTTAACATGTTGAGACAAAAGGAAAATACATATAGACACAAGGTTTTGAACTTGAGACTACTTGAAAGTAAGGCACATCTCAAACCGCTGAACTAATTTCATTTTATGCAACACATATATTCTTTTTTGTACATATACAACAAATGACGTGCAAACCTGTTGTGTGATTGTGGTCAATTACAACGGGTAACTATTACAATAGGTGTAAGCCTGTTGTGTTATTATAATATACTACAATGGATTATAGTATGTTGTGTAATGATGGTCTATTACAATGGGTTAACATATGTGACTATTACAACAGGTAGAGCATGTTGTGTAATTATTATCTTTTACAATGGGTTAGAGTATGTTGTGTAATGATGGTCTATTACAACGGGTTAACATACATGACTATTACAATGAGTTAGAGCATGCTGTGTAATTATGATCTTTTACAACAATTTAGAGTATGTTGTGTAATGATGATCTATTACAACAAGTTAGCATACATGCCTATTACAATGGGTTAGAGCATGTTGTGTAATTATGGTCTTTTACAACAAGTTTGAGTATTTTGTGATATTACAGTCTATTACAACAATTTAGCACCTATTGTAGTATCACATATACTACAACGAGTTTGGCCCGTTGTATATAACTTATGTTGTATAAAATATATAATTCACAACACACAAATAGACTTGTTGTAAAGTGTGGCAACACATCCCGCTATCACACAAACAACGAGGTGTTACACGAAAACGTGCGGAAATCACCATAACCACAGATTATCAAAATACGGGTTAATTAAAACCGATTGCGGAAATCAGATAAACTGAGAAACTATTACATTTAAGTCCTCATCCTGCTAGTCAATAGGTTATATAAGCATATACAAGCATTGATACATGTCTATAGCTTAGAGGAACAGCTGTCTAACCATCACATGAGTTCATCACCTGTTTATATGTACATAAAGGCCCACATCTGGCCAGCAACATGATATACAAAACAACAACAGCTATACATCGTGAAATGACGTAAAAACACCTCCAAGGACCTGAGAGTACAGGGATGACTCTAAGACTCTACTACAAAATGACCAAAACAGCAACATGTCCATTTCTTGCCTTCTACTGCTCGTCTTGCTGCTCGGCCGCAACTCTGCGACCACCACCACGTCTAGCTCGAACACTTGAAAACCAGCGGGGTGAGACAATTGAACATTGTCCCAGTGAGAAACATAACTCCCCGCCGAAACTACAAAACCTCAGAAAGATAAAGCAGCAACAACAGATAACCGATAAAGGGTATATCAAGAGTAGTTTATGAAATAAGGCTATTCATACTGTCAAGCTTTCCCGATGTACGAAAGGCATACACTCAAGTATTTCTTTATGGAACATGATTAACAAGATAAGATTTATAAGGTCTTACCACATAACCCGAGGAACATATAAGTAATTACGAGATGTAACAAGATTAACTACAAGCAAGGCCTCAACCAATATTCCGTGTTTTGCCTTAAGCAGTAAATACTATTCGGCTGGATTACATATTCTTATGCCCTGAGGAAGTGAGCCGTACCGCTCAAATCCAACCGACGGCTGCAAAACCCGGAGCCGGGGCCATACAAGGTCAATGGAAGAGCCGGACTCCACGACCTCCCACCTTGTGGTCAGTGCATGAGAACCAAAGCAGGACTGCAGTCTCGTGCTTAAGTGGCCTCAGCCACATGGTCAGCTCCATAGGCTACCCATCCGCTAGCCCGCCTCGGTACATGTCTCGGCGCTAGTATATCTGAGCCACGGGCCAGTTCACTGTGCTCTGAGCCATGAACGCATTCATGCTCCCATATCACATATCCTGAGCCATGGGCTTATTCACCATGCTCCTATACACATCCTGAGTCTGCAACCGTAGCTGCACTCGAATCCTCACTATTTTAGGCTAGGAGAAACCTCGCATACTCAACAATATGCGCTCCGGGTTAACCCGCAGGAGAACCCATTTCACCATCACTAGCTCCTGACGATGATGGATCTATGGCCAAGGCAACTACATGATATATTCCACTGTGATTAATTAGTATCTTTTATATGGATTTCAAGATTCAACCAAGTTATATAACATGCAAACTATAACAAGAATAATCAATATAAAACTCAATGTTATGCTTTTATTGTAATCAACATCATCCTGATCCTCCACAAGGATCCAACATTACATGTTATCACTTGGCCTCTTGCCAAATAGCTAGATCCAACTCAAGGATCATCATATTTCCATGGGATCTCAATCCCTCATCACATAGTACCACTGCCTCTCAAGGCTTACATCATCAACACGGGATAGCAATCCCAAGAACTTTAGTCAAACTTAGGTCCTCAGACCAAACACATCATATATAATACCTCATCATCAAGAGTAACTATCAAAGCAATGTTACTTATCATATATACCTCATAGCCTTTTACTTGGCTATGCATCACCTGCATGGTTAGTATACACAGTAATCGTAGGCTTAACGGAAAGATCATGATATCAATATAAGGTGACATTAATGATTATATGCTTTATCAATCATGCCTCAACTTGTGATCATAAGCATAGTTTTCATCATTAAGAAAGGCATTCTACATGCTTATCATTTCCTCAGCATAATACATAATATCAAGATGATCACATACATATGTAAAGTCATGTTAAGATACATAGATAAACTCTACCATAACGATTACCATCAAGCATATCAAGGGTCACTATCATGACTAAACGTGATAGCGAGAACAACATGTAACATATCATTTTCCACAAGGGACGGGACCCTCACTAAAAACACCCACTACCCTCACCAAGGGTAGTATCATGCAGATCACTCCTCATAGTCCAACCACTTCAGCCTTGTGACGGTCAAACAAACCACCAAGCTAACGGGAAACACCTGGGGTATAATGCGCAATGCGGTGTCGTGCTTCATGATAACGGCCACAAGACTACCTCCTCAGGCCAGGTGTATCGGGCAACCAAGACTTTGTTGTGTGACGCCCGACTCTACCCTGACGACGTCAAACCATCACAGAGGCTCAGGTATCGGGAAGGCATTCATCAGGGGTGATGTCCGTCACACACACAAGGCAAGGACCCCTGGTGACGCCCGTCACACACACAAGGGTAAGAGTCAGGTGTGATGCTCATCAGGTGTCGTCTAAGGGCATATTGGGCACTTGAGCCAAGCATGCCATACACCCAACTGATAACGACAACCAAGGTGTGCAACAAGGAGAGCGTAACGCCCCACAACACATGCTGTTAGCCTACACCCATAGGGCTAGGGCCAGGGGTGACGCTCATCACAAAACTGACTAGCAACGTCCATACCTCAAGCACAACAACGCCAAGCTACACCTAAGTCAAGTATGTCGGGCAGGGCACTCTTCAAGAGGCAACGCCTAAGGGTGTGACTCAAACAGCTAGTAGGGAACCTGTCGTTCGGCCAATCCATCCATGGCCCATCAGTCATCACAAAGCAAGGATGGTAGTGTGACACCCGCCACAAGGTTAGGGACCACGGGTATCGTTCACCACAACCACCCCAAAAAGTCGTCCCAGGTTCTAGGTCAAGTGGGGTATCGGGCAACACCCCCCCAAGCTCATCATGGTAAAGAAGCAACTCCTCAAGATCGTCATCAACCTCAAGCACAAGGGCACCAAACCCTAATGGATCAAGAGGATGGCTCACCTCTCAACTTAAGCGAGAGAGGGATCTTGCACATCTCTTATCACCACTCGGGAAACACAAGGAACAACCCTAAACGAGGTCCACAACTACCACCAAGCTCACCCTTTAAGTCCATGGTGAGAGGAGGGTGTTACTCAAGCTACTAGAACACAAGCTCACCTCTCAACTTAAAAGGGAGAGGAGTGTTGCTCATGATTCTAGAACTCAAGCTCACTCCTCAAGACCTAGGAGAGAAGGGAGTATTGCTCACCAAGAAACCCTAGAACACATGGTTTGGCCAACAAGAGGAAACTAAGCAAGAAACTAACTAGAAACATGCATAGCAACATATAAGAACATAAGGAAGGTAGTGTAGTTAGGATTAGGAGTTATGTAACCCACCTTAAGAAAGCTCCAAGCTCCTAGCACCAAGCTCCAAGCACCACCAAGGAAGGAGGAAACTCCAAGGCAAGGATCGGCCACCAAGCTAGCAAGAAGAAGAGGGGATATCGTGCACCAAGGGGAAGGAAGACTAAGGAACTAAAGGGATCCTTAGTAAGGGAAAGGAAACACATATATAGAAGGGGATGGAGGAGAAACCAAGGTAGAGCAAAGCAAGGTGTCGCCCACCTAGGGACACTTGTCCATGAGCAAAACCACCACTCTAGCATGTCTTAAACACATGTCTAAGGCCATTGCCACATGCAAGCATCAAGCACCAAGTGTCCACTAGTGGTGACACAAACAAGGTCAAAGAGAGTCAAAGGTCCATGGGAGACACACCACCACTCCTCCAGGCCGACACACCTCCACACCGGGCGACACACCACCCTGGGCGACACAACCAAGCTGACACAAGCACTCCTGGCCAACACAAGGATCCAACAAGATAAAGTCAAGGCTCAACAAAGCCCAAAGGAACACAAGCAACGAGCCCAAACCTTCCTCTCAACACCAGAGGAAGTAAGGAGAGGGAGGAACACCTCACAAGGTGGCAAACTTTCCCACAAACCCTAAACTTGGGTATATTGCAAGTAGCACCTCCAACTCTCAACAAAGCACAACCAAACCCTAATCACCACTAAAGGTGATTAGCAAGCAACTAAGCATCAGGTTTAAGCAAAGCAAACAGGGTAAACCCTAAACGGAGGTCAGGGTCCTTACATAAAGGATATTCTAACTACAACACAACCACCAAAACTGTTGTGTTTTCCCGTTGTAAAAAGCATTTTCTGTAGTAGTCGCTAGTGAAGCTACACTCAAAGAAGCCCAACTCAATGCCAAAGTTATAAGCATCCTCTATGCAGCCCTTACCCCAATGGAGTTTAACCAGATCTCATCTTGGGACATCGCCTATGAGATTTGGGATAAATTGTGCATCACCGATGAAGGAACAAAGCAAGTCAAGGAGGCCAAGATCTACATGTTGAATAACCTTCTAGAGAACTTTAAGATGGGCAATAAAGAAGGGATTGTGGAGATTTACTCAAGACTCAATGTCATCATCAAAGGGCTGGCTACATTGGGCAACACCTTGGATAGAGGTGTAATCAACTCCATGATTTAGGACTCTACCAAAGAGATGGGAGTCAAAGGTCACGTCCATTGAAGAAGTGAGGATCCTTGGTTATATCCCAACCAAAGAGCTCATTGGAAACCTCCAAACCCATGAGCCAAGGCTTTACAAACAAGAAGAAGAAGCCAAGCAAGAAGAGAAGGAAGCCAAGAAGATCAAAGATAGTGCATTCAAAGCACAAGTGGAGGTGGTCATCCTTCAACAACAACTTGCTTACCAAACTTCTCCCTCCTCCTCTAGTGAAGATGGTGGCCCAAGTGAGCATGAAGCCAACTACATCAAGGGAAAACACTTCAAGGAAAAAAAGCCTCCTCCTCCTCTACTCCTAGATGCTACAAGTGTGGATAAAAGGGGCACTATAAGAGTGAATGTCCCAAGTCAAGAAAGTCACACCACAAGGACAACTCAAAGAAGGAAGAGGAGTATAAGATGGGGAGCAAGTACAAGAGTAAGAACAAGAAGGATAAGAGACACAAGAATGTAGATCATGTAGCTTGGGAATCTTCATCTTCAAGCAGCTCAAGCTCCGAAGAAGATGGAGAGTGTCACCTTACACTCATGGCCTCCACTGGTGAAGAAATTGGCGAGGTAAGCTTGTAAGATTTATCTAAGGAAGCTATCATTGACATTCTTACTTCTACCCATTCATCTTTTGCTAAATGTAAATCTAAAAGAGAGCAGTTAGGAAAAAATATTGATGACTTATATGCTAAACCTAGAATTCTTGAGCTAAATGAGAAAACTCATCTTGAGAGTATTGATAACTTGAAAGGTAAATATCTTGATCTTGATATCCAATACAATGGAGTTGAAGTTGAGAATGGTATCTACCTTAAAAACATTGAAACACTTAAGGAAGAAAACCAAAATTGCCCAAAGGAGCTTGAAATGATTAAAATTGAAAATGCTGAATTTAAGATTCTTGTTGATGCTCATAGAGATGAAAGAGATGTCTGTCTTAAGGAAATTCAAATGCTTAAATCTGAAAATGCTAGTTTGCTTAATCAAGTTGATGATTTATCTTCTAGACCTATATTGCCTAGTAATGATGTTGCTTCTATCTCTCTTGAGAAGAATTTATATTTAACTAAAGCCCTATGTCTTGAGGCCAACCTTGTTCTTGCTAGAGATGACATTGCTAGCTTATCTTCTACTATTATTTCTCTAAATGATGATAATCATAGATTAAGAGCATCTCTATAGAAACTCCTCAAAGGAAAAAACTCCCTAAATGAAATCCTTGACCATTCTACCAAACAAATTGGTACTAGTGGTTTGGGATTTGTAAGGGGAGCACAAAAGGGCAAGAGCAAAGCCAAAGGTAAGAAAAAGAGCAAGGAGACCTCTTTCTTTATAGGAGAGTCTTTCAGAACTAAGAATCCTATGGTTTGTTATTATTGCAAATGTGATAATCATTACTCTACTTATTTTCCTTACAAGCCTAAGGGGACCAACCCAAGAATGAGATGGGTCCCCAAGCTAACTCCAGATCCCAAAGTTTGTGTTGGGAACTTCCATTCTCCTTTCTTGTAGGAAAAAGGAAGATGGATTGTTGATAGTGGCTGCACTAAGCATATGACATGTGATATAAGCCATTTCAACAACTTCACCAAAAAGAAAGGAGGTTCAGTCACCTTTGGGGACAATAAGAAAGGTAAAGTCAAAGGTGAGGGTGATGTAGGTGAATCCTTGTGTATCAAGAATGTTCTTTTTGTGGATGGCCTACATCACAACTTAATTAGTGTTAGTCAATTATGTGACAATGGTTACCTTGTGTTATTTACTTCCTTTGAATACTTGATTCTAGATTCCCTCACCTACCAAGTTATATATAAGGGAACTAGAAGTGGTAATCTTTATGTTATAATTCTTTACTCTATTAAGCCTATTGTTGGTAGATGCCTAGTAGTCAACTCGAATAATATTTCTCTTTGGCATCATCGGCTTGGTCATGTAAATATGCATAAGTTAAAGAAGTTTAGCAAAAAAGACTTGGTCAAGGGACTTCCCAAATTGGATTTTGGAAAGGATGAGGAATGACAACCTTGTACCCAAGGAAAGCAAACCAAGTCCTCATTCAAATACAAACGAGTCCTTAGAACTGATAAAGCTCTTGAGCTTCTTCACATTGATCTATTTAGACAAATAAGAACTCAATTGCTTTGTGGTTCCAAGTATTTCCTTGTTATTGTTGATGATTTCTCTAGATATACCTGGACCTTCTTTCTCATTTCTGAAAGTGACACGCTTGTTGTTTTCTCAAGCTTTTATAAACGAGTTGAGAATGAAGCTTCTTGCCGCATAGTTTCCATCCGTAGTGACCATAGGGGAGAATTTGAAAATGAGCTTTTTGAATGCTTCTGTCAAGAATCTGGTTATGCACACAACTTCTCTTCACCTCAAACACCTCAACAAGATGGGGTTGTAGAGAGGACAAATAGGTCTTTATAAGATATGTCTAGGACCATGCTTCTGGAGTATGATACTCCAAAGAAGTTTTGGGCTGAAGTTATTAGTACCTCATGTTTTGTGCAAAATTGGGTTTTTACACATCCTTCTTTGAAGAAAACCCCATATGAACTATGGTGTGGTAGGAAGCCTTCTATCGAGTATTTCTATGTTTTCAGATGTCATTGTTTTTTTTTTTGAATATGAAAGATTCTCTCGACAAGTTTGATCCGAAATCTTACAAGGCTTTCTTTCTTGGGTGTAGCACTACTAGCAAGGCTTATAGAGTATTTAATGTTGATCCTACTAAAGTAGAAGAATCCATAAATGTTAAGTTTATTGAGACTAACCCCTCTATTCTTAAAGATATTGTTACAAATGACGATGTTGCAGATGAAGTAATTCCTATACTAAAAAATCTCAACATGACCGAAAAGGGAAAAGAGGCGGTCACTCAAGAAGAAGAGAAAGATGAAGAGAAGAAGGATCCAACCCCACGGTTTGCAAAGAATCATCCAAAGGAGCTGATTTTAGGTGATCCTTTTGAAAGAGTGAAGACATGAGTTGCATTCAACAAACAACAAGACAATAGCGCCTTCATCTCACAACTTGAGCCAAAGAACATCAAAAAAGCTCTTGGGGATGATGAGTGGGTCCTAGCTATGCAAGACGAATTGAAGCAATTGGAAAAGAACAAAGTTTGGACCCTAGTGCCAAGACCAAGTGATAAAAGATCATTGGCACCAAATGGGTCTACCACAACAAGCTTGATGAAAGTGGCAAAGTGGTAAGGAACAAAGCAAGATTAGTGGCTTAAGGCTACAATCAACAAGAAGGTATAGATTTTGATGAAACATATGCACCTATAGATAGACTCAAGTCCATTAGTATGTTGCTTGCCTTTTCTAGTTATAAAAACTTTCTTCTGCATCAAATGAATGTTAAAAGTGTATTTTTGCATAACCTCTGGGCTTTGAACATGATAGTTTACCTAACCATGTTTATTTGTTGCAAAAAGCTCTCTATAGCCTCAAACAAACACCTAGAGCTTGGTATGAGAAATTAAAGAACTTTAAGTTAGATCATGGGTATATCATGGGCAAAGTGGATTCTATCTTATTTCTAAAGAACACTTCTAGAAATTTTCTTTATCAAACAAATATATGTTGATGATATCATTTTTGGTGGAACTAACCTTGACCTTTGCAAATAATTTAGTGATCTTATGTGAGTGAATTCGAGATGAGTATGATGGGTGAAGTCACATTCTTCTTCGGCTTTCAAATCAAGCAAAAAAAAGATGGGAACTTCATCAACCAAGGCAAGTATACAAGTGAACTACTCAAGTACTTTGGGATGGAGAACACCAAGCCGATAGACACACCCATGTCAAACACCGCCAAACTCGACAAAGATGAAGAAGGTGAGAGGGTAGATGAGAAACTCTATAGAGGTATGATTGGAAGTTTACTTTACTTAACTACCTCTAGACCAGATATAATGTTTAGTGTTGGCTTATGTGCTCACTTTTAATCAAATCCTAAGAAATCACATCTTATAGCTATTAAGAGGATTTTAAGGTACTTAGCCAAAACCCAAAATTTTGGACTATGGTATCCCAAGTCAAGGGACTTTACTCTTACTGCTTATAGTAATGCATATTATATAGGGTGCTTGATTGATAAAAAGTGCACAAGTGGCACTTGCTTTCTCCTAGGATCATGCTTCGTGTCTTGGTTTTCCAAGAAACAGATCACATTGGCATTATCAACCACCGAGGCTGAATACATTGCAGCTGGGAGTTGTTGTGCCCAGGTCCTATGGATGAAGCAAATGCTCCAAGACTTTAACATTCATTTTGATGCTTCTCCTATCTATTGTGATAATACTAGTGCAATTAACTTGTCATATAATCCTATCTTGCATAGTATATCTAAACATATAGAGGTTCACCATCATTTTCACCATGATCACATTGCCAAGAAGGATCTCTATATCACACATGTGGACACGGAAAATCAGTTGGTGGACATTTTTACTAAACCTCTAGCTAGAGAGAAATTTAACTTTATTAGATCTAAACTACTCATAAATTCTTTGAATGAATCTGATATGACTTCTAGTTAGTTGTCATCAATCCTATATGTTTTACCTCTGTTTTGATCACCATTGCTTGCTAATTTGCTAAAAATCAGTTTTTCATGTTCATTCTGTCTTGTTTTTCTCTTGTTTTTGGGTATTTATAACAAACACAAGTTTTACTACAAAATAGTACCCAATGATGAGTAATATGTGCCCAAGTATGTTCAAAATACATAATGGACTAGAAAAATAAATTTAATTAGCACTCTAATGGATAGAAACTAGGATTTCCAATTTTACGTCAGGTTGACCATCGATCGAGTTGCCAACTCGACCGATCGGAGGCTGAGAGATTTTTTAAAGAGTGAATCAGTCAAGTTTTTGAGTTCACAAAAGTTGACCGATGGCCAGGCTGGAGCAAATTTAAGATGGATTTTACTGACTAATCTCCCTCTCAACTAGAGAAATGTCGACCGATCTGACCTCCAGCTCCCCTTAGCTCTCAACCCTAGCCCCGACCGTCCTCTTCCTAGCCCTAGATCGACCTATATTGACCTCCCTTGACCTCCCCCCTTGCTAACCTAGATATTTGAGAATCATGAGTGTTCTATAGGTGGCTGAGATTAGTTGAGGAATTGGTAATTTGATTTCGAATCACTTTCACATTAAATAGTAGGATTGAAGATGTGATTGGTGAGTATGATATTGAAATGAGTTCAACTAATATATATATATATATATATATATATATATATATATATATAGAGAGAGAGAGAGAGAGAGATTTTTATTAGTCGTTTTGTGTGCTTATGAGATCAAGAGGTCCATTAATAGTCATAACAAGCTCAAGTGGCCAATTGATGAGCCTTCATGTATGTTACTATCATATTAGGTGTTTTGGACTTGTAGGATCAAGATCGATGATTTTTTATAATGAATCTAAGGTTTATACACAAATTATAAGGTTGTTTGAAGAATTTATTAGCATGATCAAATTATAGAGTTTGTGTCTCAGACTTTCACAGAAGATGCTTTAGGATATTATGAGCCTACGTCTAAGGTTTCAGAATTTTTTAGAGATTGTTACAAACAGATGTATCCATTTGAAGTTGAGGATATTAGTGATATAAGTATGTTCGCACTTTGGTCTTTTGGGTATTTAGTACATAGGTCTGTGATAGATTAGATGTCATGCATTCCCCTTTTTTTAGTGAGGCACCAGTGATGTAGATACGCAGTCCAATCTAGTCTGTCCTTGAGGATCGAACAGTGAAGACTTGTCTCCTACCTCTGGATTCCATGGAGGAATAGTCACAGATCAATTTTCCTCTTATCCTCCAATTTCTATGGGGAATTGACTCATTCCATGTGCATCGTTGGCTGCATTTTGTTCATATCTACTCAACGAACCCGATAATTAAGCAATGAGGTGGCTTCTATAGGATAGTCGACTCCTCTTCCTTCTGCCCTCTTCCTTCCGCTCTTCTCTACTGCATCTTGCAGTAACAAACTAGAGATGAGAGGGAGGCCATGAGAGACAAAGTAGAGGTGTTACGAGTGGGAAAAAAACCACCATTATCACCAAACAAAGGTGGGTTTCAGTTCAGACTCCACACAGTCACAAAGAAGGCCAAACGACATCTATCCAAGCCTCAAACCCACTAGATACGAGTTGGGGGAAATGTATGTTGCAAGCTTCAGAGGACAATTGGAGGCTTCACATCCTTTCTGAATGCCTGGCTCGAGCTCCTGGTGGCACCCATTGCCAATTCCCCAACCTAAATCCATGACCGATGAAGCCCTATCCGGTAGCATCATCAGGAGCTCATAAGGACAACTGAAGAATTCACTAAGGTTCTAGAGACATTTGGGGATGTTTGGGGAGGTACCAACCTTTAATTGAACACCTTTTAGGCATCCTAGTTGTCTAGAACTCCTCCCCCTACCCCTTCTTCTTGGTGGAGCCATAGCTTCCAACCAGACCTGGAGCTCGAAGGGATCTCACAAGTCGTAAGGGGGATGCAATGACTCCCTTTAGGTAGTAGAAGTTGGCGGCGGGATCCTCTATGATACAGGGGAACAGGTGTCGTGCTGTCAGAAGGATTTATCGCTAGATTCCTTCCTAGGGTGGTGCTAGTTCCAGGGAGCTCGGTGATCTCAAGACCGTCCACCTTGGGGGAGACAAGGCATCACCAAGAAGCTGGAGAGGGAAGGCAGGAGATCATATCCTCCTCCACCATGAGCGCTGCATCCTCGACATTGGACTCGCCGGAGTTCGACCAATGGAACGACACTCGCATGGAAGAGACGGGGAGCACGAGAGAACACAAAGAAGAGGATGCGGGCCGGTTCAGCAAGAAAAAACACAAAATTGTTCAAATTATTGCAAGTCGGGGAGAGGGAGTTGCACCCCTGTAGAGCAATGTGGAGTGCATATGACATATCTAGGCTCTAGATCCAATGGCCACAGTAAATCCTAGTTAATTCCTATGTATAGACTGGATTTTAGAAATAAAAATAAAAATACCCCCCCCCTTGCGCAATAAATACTCCAAAAATATCCATGGGTTAAAAAAAATACCCCCTTAGTTATAATACCATTGGATAAGACCTTGGAATAATATTATTGATGGTTTTAATTTACAAGATGATGCTCCATTTTAGGGTTAGTAAAATTGGTTTAATTAGAAAGTAATGTAGATTAAATATGAGAAAAATAGTTTTGAACCCTAGTATCTTTTAGAAACTAATGTGAACTCCGATTTGACTGTTATGTTGAAATACTAGGTCATTTCTCATTTAAACCCAATTTCATGCTTATAACGTCATATTAATTTTAGAAAATAGATTAAGCCTCAGAAAAATGTGATATCTGTACCAAACCTTAATAATGACATATATATCATATTAAAAATGCTAGACACTATCCTAACATCAAATAGACCTATGTTTCGCCAAAACCCTAATTTGGACCTAAAATATCAAGAATATATGTATTGATGATGATTAATTGTTATTAATCAGATGATGATAAGAGATGTAGATGATCCATAATATAAATAGGAATCTCTAAACTCAGGTATGTGGGTTTTATTTAAGTATATGAATATGGCTTTCTTGGTTGTAATCATGATATGTATGTATGCTCTCTTCTATTTGCAAATATTGGATGTAGTAGCACTATATATTACTCGATGTTTTATCACTTGCAAACATAAATGATGAGTAGATGATTTGTAGTTATTTAAGGTGTTCATTATCCCCCTTACGAGGGAATGGATTAATGTTGACTAGTACACCTCCCTAGAGCACACGGTGTACAGGGAGTTTCCCTAGAGTACTCGGTACATGGGGATGGGCCCAATATATATGTTTTGGTACTAGTCCACCTTAGTAATGCAATTCATCTAGAAAAATGAGTAAAATTGGCATATTTCGCTTAATGAAGAAATGTTTTCTATGATTTTCTTCTTTTCTTTCTGTAAATCTTTTCAAATTATGATAACCATAAATATGTGTATCTTTCTATCCATGTACTCGACACATTGTGTTTTGATTAACTGTTTCTCGTATGTTTTAGGTTCAGAGCTAGCATGGGACAAAAGAACAAGGTGTGAGCAAGTTGTGCAGGTTGTACCTATTGTGTAGATACTAGTTAGCATACATGTTCAGACTTGTAAAATTTCTCTTTTCAATATGTAAATGTAAGTTGTAACAATTCACTTTGTAATATATACATGTTTATTGTTGAGATATGTTATGGTTGTATGTTCATGTAAGCACATATTGCTTCCAGAACACACTTTGATACAATTGCATAAAATTTTTAGATATGTCCTCTTGGGCCTTCTAAGACTCAAGACGGCAGAATCCGGGGATGTTACAAAAGGGGTTCACGAATTCTATGCTAACTTGCATTGGAATTATGTCACCCTTGTACCCCCGCCTAATACTCAAGTAGTCCTCACATCTATGATATCCGGGAAGAAATTTCAAGTCTTTGAGGATACCCTAAACATCTTCTTTTCGGGTACCAAAGTGACTAACACCTAGTGTAAGGACTACCTAGAGTATTTTGACTTCGTTGAGCCTGAGGCCTTCTAGAAGCAATATGCTCTTACTCCCCCTAATTTTCATAAGTTCATGAAGAAGCCTCAATTCCCATATAGGAATAAGTGCAAACTTCCCTCCTCTGCCTTGTACCTTAAGAGACACATCATCGGCCTAGTTGTTAACTGTAATATTCACCCAAAGAAAAATCAATATGAGATTACAGAAAACACTACGGTGATCATGTATTATCTCTTGAAGAACATCGAAGTCAAGTGGTCAAGATATGTTCTCCATAATATGACCTGCTTTGACTCAGGCAAGACCACCTGTGGCACCAATCCACCATATCCTTCCCTGATCCGTGGTCTGTTCGAGCTTGCCACTAGAAAATCTCTTTTCCATGACCTTTACTACAAACCTACCCAAAAAAGAGTTTGCATCAATGACACCACTCTTCAAATGCATGTGCCTATCCTATCCTCCACCACACCTGGTGCCTCTACCTCTACCTCTACCCAAGCACCTCCACCACCTCAACCTTCCCGACCTACCCATGCCTCATTCCATGTGTCAAATAGAACCCTTATGGGCTACATGATGCATCAACATGCGTACAACCTTCAGGTTCAGGATCACTTGCATCGGGATCTATGTTCCATCATGTCTAGCATGAACATACCTTGTGCACACCCTTACCCAACCTGCCAACCCTACCCAGGAGGTGACTATGCATCCTATGCATATGATCACTTTTACCCTACCCCTCCACCTGCACCATCCACTACTGCACCCCCTGGTGTTGGTGGATCTACCCCTGGTGTGCTGTCTCTGCTAGCTTGCCCCTTGGCCACTCTGCTTGCTAGCCTCGATAGTTGTTCTCTTTCCTTCCCACAGGCCAATGATATCCATGCTCTTGGTATGTCTTGAGATGAGAAGAATGCACGTGGGCTCAGTCATGGTTTTGGTCCCTCTGCTGATGAAAAGATGCCAGACCAGGTTGATGAGGAGGCTGCTACTGCTGACAAGGAGGCTGATGGTGATGGTGATGTTTCTGATGATGGTTCTGATGGTTTTGCTTGTGCCTTTGATGATGAAGGAAATGTTGTCCTCTCTACTGTACCTTTAGACAGAGATGATGACTACGAGCTTGATGCTTCAGATGGTGATGATTATGATGCTATGTACATAGATAGCTTAGATATTTAGTTTTTCTAGTTTTTAGTCTAGTTGTTGATCATATATATCTTTCTAGGCTATTTTGTATTGAAAACATTTGGGCACATGTTCTGAGATGTACTATTTTATCATCCGTATTTCATCACTTTGGCTTGTAGTTGTTTTCTGAGAACTTGTTTTCTGGGTCGTAACCTTAATCCTTTGTACACTTACTCTTTGATTTACTATATCTCATGAGTTGGTGCCATGTTTTACCATATTTTGATTATGACTTAGATTATTTGTTTCTCTCGTCTCTGTTTGGTGTATGCTTGAGACTGCATGTTATGGATGTATGCTTGGTTGTGCTTGGAGAAGACCTATTTCTATGATCCTCTACCCCCTTTAATTTTTGATAATGTTAAAAGGGGGAGAGAAGTTCAATGTTTTAGAGCTCAACCATATTGTTTTTATTACCTATGTGATCCTTTTCGTGTTCATTATATGGTTTATTATGTGACTTTCTAAAGGACCATATATTATATATATGTCATGTTGATTTGTGTAGATAGTCTAACTATGCAGGTAAGAGTAACCATAGATTGAGGGGGAGCAATTCACATTATTCAAATCTTGAATCCCTTTACAATTCACAAGGCAAAGGTATAACCTCAATATCCTTTTCTTTGCAAAGTTCCTACAGGCTTTTGATGCTATGCCTTAACTTGCTGGCACACATGACACCTAGCAACGAACCCGACCACACCAAGATTCAAACCAGGCTACCAATACAAATCTTTAATATTATGGTACATTTTGGTGCTACCTGGATGCATGGCATACATTGAGGAGTGAGCCTCTTCTAGAATTAACTTCCTTAGATCATCAAGATCAGGTACCACTTCTCTGTTGTGGTAACACACTGTCCCATCATCTGTCTCATGGAAGCCATCACGTTTCTCACTGTCAAACTCCACTCAAATTTGTTGTATCACAGTATCACTCTGATGTTCCGCTCTGGTCTGCTGCTTCAACATAGGCTTCACCTGTAACTGTGCCAACAAGGATACCTCTAACTTCACATTCATCTGACGCATGGAGACTAACATGTCTCTCTTATGGCACACCAAAGAGCATAACTGCGCCTTATTCATATATGACAAAGAAGACTTCCTGCTAAAAATGTATGCTACCATGTCTGCCTTCCCTAGATGGTAGTCTATGGTGCAATCATAGTCTTTAATCAAATCCATATAGCATCTCTGTCGCATGTTCAACTCTTGTTGTGAAAATATGTATTTGAGATTAATGTGGTCGGTGAAGATCTGCTTCTCACCAAAAAGGTAGTCTCTTCATATCTTCAAGGCATGAACCACCACTGTAATCTCCATATTATGTGTCAGGTAGCTCTCCTCATGTTTCTTAAGATGTAGAAAAGCAAAAGAAATCACGTTCTTATCTTGCATTAGCACACAACCCAAATAGTTCCTCGAAGCATCACAAAAGACGATATATCATTTCCCTTTCTTAGAAAGAACCAACACTAGAGAACTAGTCAACTTCTTTTTTAATGGCTAGAATACACGCTGACACTTGTCATCCCAGATGAAATGTACACCTTTCCTTGTTAGATTCATTAGGGGTAATGCTATAATACTAAATTCTTGATGAACCTCCAATAGTAGCTCGCCAGACCCAGAAAACTACAAACTTTTACCGACGTCTTTGGCTGCTCCCACTCTATCACCGATTCAACCTTCTTGGGATCCACACAAACACCCTTAGTAGATATCACATGTCCTAGGAAGGACACCTCTTTCAGCCAAAACTCACACTTGCTGAACTTAGCATACAACTGATGATGTCTCAACATAGTCAATGTCTAACAAAGATGTTGCTCATGTTGCTAGCTATCACATGAGTAGATCAAGATGTCATCGATGAGCACCACCATGAACTAGTCAAGGAAAGGTCTGAACACTCTGTTCATCAGGTCCATGAGCATTGTTGGTGCATTGGTTAGCCCAAACGGCATAACCACAAACTCATAGTGATGATACTGAGTCCTAAAATCTAACTTGGGTATGTCATCTGTCTTGATCCTAACTGATGATATGCTGACCTCAGATCTATCTTTAAGAATATTACAACACCCCTCAACTATTCAAATAGGTCGTCGATACATGGTAAGGGATACTTGTTGTTGATTGTCACCTTATTCAACTCCCTGTAATTGATGCACAACGTCATAGATATGTCCTTCTTCTTTACGAACAACACATGTACACCCCAAGGAGACGTGCTCGGTCTAATATAGCCTTTCTCAAGTAGCTCTTGCAACTATTTCATCAGCTCTTGCGACTCAACTAGTGCCATCTTATATGGTGTCTGTAGTATCAGATGGGTGTTGAGTACCAGATTAATATCAAATTAATCTCTCTAGGAGGGAGAACACCATGGAACTCATCAGGAAACATATTCTCAAACTAAAAAAAAACTGGCACTTCGTGAATACTAGGACTTGTTGCCTTTGTATCCATAACGTGTGCTAAAAATGCTCCACAACCCTAACTCATCAACTTTTCTACCACCATCGTTGATACTAGACACATCGTAAGAATCTTCCTATCACCTTGGAAGATCCACGAAACATCTCCATCAACAAACATCACCACTTTGGAACTATAGTCCAAGACTACTCGATACTTCTCAAAAGTATCCATTCCAAGGATCACGTCGAATCCATGCATATCAAGTGGTATAAGATCCACTTGTATGCTCCATCCTAAGAAAGAAAGAATGCAAGAAGGACACACCTCTCACAACTCAACAGAACCAACTAAAGGTGTCTCCAAACAAAGACTATCGTGTCTACAATTAATAGGAAAAGAGCAACTAGCTATCACTTTACTAGTGACAAAAGAGTGTATCGCACCCGGGTCAACCAAAATAGATATAAAGCAAGATGCAGACATATCAGAATGAAATAATTCCATCTGACCTATCATGACTCGTGGGTTGACCACTCATTCCAGATGACTCATAGCATTGATTTGACTTGTTTCCTATTGTCGTCCCCGTCCTTTGCTGGCTTGTCTAGACGAGCCAACTTGTGACACCTAGCTGTGTCCTCAACCTCCACCACTACTGAACCACTATCACTGTTGTGACTCTTGCTGACCTTGTCGTGACTGTTGGGTAACCTCTTCATCCTTCATTGGGAAAAACCACTTCGTATGCCCAACATGTCCACACTTGTAGCAAGTCTTGCTCTCATACCATGGTCTGGACGACCCTGTCATGGAAATTGATGCAGCACTATGGGCTCCCGCCAGTGGAAAGGTACAACCTCTAACTTTGCTTAGCGACCATTGAGATTGAATTGACGACTTCTGATGTGATTGAGGTGCTAAAAACATAGGCTTATTGAATCCTCCAGAGGGCTGTCCTTGATTCTATGCAAGCCTCTTCTTGGCCTTTGTCTCATGCTTCTCCACCACTGAGCGCTCCCCTCTTCTGATCGACTGCAAAAACATGGCAAACTTCTCTCTATTCTCTAAAGATGACACCGGTGTTGCCAACTCCATGCTCAAACCCTTCTCTAACTATCTGATCCTCTCCTTGTCTGTAGCTTCATGTACGGGCAAAACCCCAAAAGTTCCATGAACTTAGCTTCATACTCATTAATTGTTATAGATCCTGCTAGATCTTCTCAAACTAGGTGATCTTCTCATCTAGGTAGGTCTCCAGAAAGTATCGAATCATGAACTCTTGTTGAAACTCTTCCCAATTGATCACCACTCCAAGCCTTTTCTCCTCCTCAAGGGCCCACCAATGTCCAACACTCCCTTTCAATAGGTACACTGTGTACTTCACCTTATCCTCTTCGAGGATGTTGAGGATCTTGAAGGCCTTCTCCAACTCTGTCAACTACAGATCTACATCTACTGGGTCTATCATACTCGCATACTCAACCGCCCCTACATGCCTCAACCTTTCAAAGGTCTTCCCAAAACCCGAAGATTCCACATTGGAGACTGCCACTCTCACTTGGGGAAAGGGCATTCTATTTGCCATTTGTGTCATCCTGGCCATGAATTGTCCAAATATGGACTGAAAAGTGGGATTGGACATAGTTCCTGGGTCAAACCAAGGCTCCTTAGGCTCTCCATCAACCCTCTCCTGCCTCCCAGCACCACCACCTTGTACATCAACACTACTCTCAGTAGCATGTTCTTTGTAATGACCCCGCCTCCCAGTAACCCCCAATTAAGGGAGACCAAGAGGTTAGAGCCATTATCCCAATTAACAGGATCAAAGGTTCAACAAATAATCAATAACAATTATAAAATTCTACCAACTAAACTGAAAATTGGTATAAAATAAAACTTTGCATACTTGGGATATCTACTTCTATCCACATCAGGAGTCTATTCTAACTAATCCTCCTTGTACTTTAACTCTTATTTTATTCCACATATGCCACTTTACTGTTTGTCCTTTTCAATCTTATACCTAAAACGCCAACAAACAAAACGTCGGTCAACATAAATGAATATGCTGGTATGTGGGGACAACCAAAATTTTGCAAATATGGCTAACAATCTAAATATCACAATCAAGTTAAATAACAAGCCAAATTTACACTTTCAATGTGACATTCTCCACTGCTTTTTCCCTAACCCTGGCATACCCCCTTTTGGGTTTCTCTTTTTCCATCGACATAAGGCCACCTTCTCATTCCCGAGCTTGGTGCCTGGGATCACCCTTCATGGTGCCCTTTAGTCATGTAATATCATAGGCCACCTTCTCAATCTTGAGCTTGGTGCCTGGGGTCACCACTCATGGTGCCCATAGGTCTTCCCTCCTGGGCTTGACCTTTTGCATCATCCATCAGGGTGGCATGTAGGTGCAAGAATACACACTTCTATTATTATTGTGATAATCATAGTGACTTTATGATTTACAAGTATGAACATCCAAACTATTAAGTTGCATTCAAAGTGATGAATCATCTGGGAAACTCTTCGGAAAACTAATGCGATTAACCATAATTAACCACATCCCTGTCAGGCTGATTCAAGATAGAATTAATCCAATCAATGCAAGAAATCCCATAGGCAAGCAAGCACACAAAGAGATCCTGAAATATGCATACAATTTCCTATCATTGATCATGCCATCAAGATCTATTAAACCTAGCTCACTTCCTAGGGTTTCTAGTCCACTTTTAGGGTTTCCATTGCAATTAGAGTTTCTCTTCATTTATACTATTTTAAACCCTAATTTTACACAATCACTCACAAACCCTAATTATCTCATCCATTGTTCACAAAAGATATTAAGTTTACCTTTTAACAACATATAACTTTAATTTCGGATTTAAAGGCATTTTTCTTTCCTTTTTACCCTAGTTAGGGTTTCTAAGTATGTTAACCATCATATTAGGTTTAATACCCTAAATCTCGCAATGTCATCTTTAAAATAGGTTAATATTCATCTTTATCATTAAACAAGTTAACCATGTTCAAATTAACTTATTTGTAATATTAAATCTATCCTTTGTCATCAATTAGGGTTTCTAACCACTAATTAATCCTTTTTCCATCAAAATTATTCACTTTTGCAAATAGGAATGAAATTAGGTTCTCAAACTATTTTTAATGTGTTCCTCATATTTTTTTGATCAATGTTCATGCATAAACTTTTCTCATCCTAGTTTTCTAGTAAAATATATGATATTTGCAAGAAAAGTCACTTTTCTGGATTTTCTAATTTATTACGATTTCATAAAAAAACCTTAGTTGTTCGATCTGTGGTTTGCTGGACCACGTGGGATCCAACGATCCACAAACACGCACCTTAATTGCGATTGAAAAGAAGCAAAAGGCAATTATGCCCTAACCTAAACAACAGAAGAGGGAGGGCAAATGGGTTTTTACCCCTTGGTCATCTTCTACCTCGGGCTGGCTCACGAGCAGCCCAACCGAGTCAACTCAAGGGTTGACTCCGGCCATATGTGCATCTGCGAGCAACCTGATCGGTCCAGGAGCTCTGCCTGCCCCTCGCAGACTTGCCTGGGAGGTCAATTCCTCCTTTGCACCGCTCCTTCATTACTGAAGAGGTGTGGTTCCCTTCTGACGTTATTTGCTTCTCGACAGGGTCTCAGGTCGAGTCAATTCCTTGAATTGACAACATCAAGACGACCGTCTCCGCGCCGTGGTTATGAGAGGGTAAACTGTAGGGTTGCTCGCTTTGTTGTGCGCACTACCCTATATATAGGGTTGCCACAGTTGTCTGACGAGTTTGGGGATTCCCTCAAACTTTAACAAAACCACCAAAAATCTAGGTTGGTTAAGAGCGGGACACATTCCTGAAGACAAAGGACTCGTTCAAAGCTCCACAGATGTTCTCAAACTTGCGCAATCTTTGATCAAAGATTTGCATCCTAGACTCTATTATCCCAGATCCTCACGAGACCGGGATTCATCCCAGGCCGTGGATCATAGATCCAACGATCGCAGACGAGTGCATAAAATAAAAAATTGGGATTTAATCCCAGATAAATCATGACACATGATTACTATGCAATTAATGTCCATACTTTAGGATTATTTGTAAATTGCATAACTTGGAATCCGTACATTTTTTCCAACCAAATTTTAGGAAAATATTTATATTTGCATTATCTTCCTTTATTCCAATTTTGAGCCTTAAACTAGAAAGGAAAGATATGGTTTCTTCACATGCAAGTAAATGTTTAATAAAACACATTTAAGCATAATTTCTTTCTCATAATTCTTTATTTTCTTAATTGTGATTGCTTTTTCTATTAGAAACCATGTGAACATGAAATCTTTTCAAAGATGGATCCATCATCCATATTTTCACACATTCCTTGTAATATTAATATCATTTCACATTTCCTTCTTAGTAAAGCAATATTTAATTGATCTTTTCTCTTTCTTGTTGCATTATCTTTGCAACTTGGACTCCTTGGAATCTAAGGAACCAAAAAGGCAAAAAATCCATCCTTGGAGGATATTCCTTTATCTTCTAGAGATTTCTACATCTTTCTTTTCTCCATTTCTTAATTATTCTTTTAATAATTGAATTTCCTTTGTCTTTTCCTTGTTATTGGGCCCAATAGACAATAAAGCCCACAAAAAAATAAAAAAGGCTATTATAAACGAAATTCATGCATTCAATCAAAAGACATCATTATTTGTTCATTTATCTATATCAAGAGAAATTAAATTTCTCATCAAAAGAACCCAAAGTTGGGGTTATAGCATCCTTCCCCTCTTATAGGAATTTTGCCCTCAAAATTCCACCACGCACACAATCAAACAGGATAAGCCTTTCTTATGTCCATCATGGCTCCCATGTGGCCTCACCCTTTCCATGGTGTTTCCCAAAAACCTTCATAATCTAAAATTCTTCCATCTGAGTTCTCTCTCACCTTGGTATATCGTACCCTCATAGGTGACTCAGGACATTTTAGCCTCTCATAAAACTGAATAGGTTCATGGCTCAGCACATGGCTTGGGTACCTCACATAGTGCTCCAGATCAGACTCATGGAACACATTACACATCATGTTATCATGAGGGGTACACCAAACACAACCATCTCCACCAATCCATCTCAAATGGACCCATATATCGGTGATTCAGCTTTCTCAGCTGTAGCTTAGAGGGGTCAGATTTTCACATCACATACTCTCCCACAGAGAACTACATGTCAGTCTACTTTGCATCAGTTCACGACTCATGTCGTCCCTGGGCTCTCTTTCAGCCATTGCATGATCAAAGCGACTTCATCTGCACACACTACGGTCTCTTTCTGACCTTCACAAGGTCTCCTCACCAACATCATCTTAATGAAGTGGTGACCGACACAACCTCCCTTGTGGAGCTCCTTTACATCCCGATACTGGCTATGGTGGTTATCATCACATCTTATAGAGGACAAGAACTGTCTCCATGTATCACCCTAAATGAGCATACATGCTCTCATCAGACCCTCTAGTCTGGATCATACTAACCATTAGTTAGGGGTGATAAACTGTACTAACATCGAGTTCTTCATGTACCTACTTCCACCGCTTGGAAGTAAACTTTTAGGTCATACTCAAGAACTTTTGAACTTGCATCATGGTGTAGTTGAACCATCTCTCTCTCATATGTAGTTCAAACAGATCCGTCCCTTGACAGTATTCTTTCTTTCTCATGTCATCTAGGTAAGTGACCGGCCTAAATCACGCATCCAAAAGGAGCGGATTTGAAGTAGTCAGACTTTTAAATTACCCGACTCTTAGGCCCCCGCAACGATGACGGGTCCGAAGTAGCGATCGGGGTTGAACCACAGGGACAAGGGTGGTAGTGTTGAGAACTCAGAATCAACACGTTACACTCTGGTAGAAGTCAAGCAAGGATAAAGTTCCCAAAAGGGAACAAAAAGCAAAGATTGATAAAATAAAAGGAAACTATCTCCAACTAGAGCTACAAGGAAAAATATAAGTCTTTAAACGTTTATTAGTTTTTAGGGGTTTTGTACAACAGAACCAGAGAGAATAACACTATCGCCTAAGTAAGGAATGAAAGAGGAAACTTCGGTAAAACAAGCGACAACAGGAACATCCAGTACCCCTCCTCTTGAAGAGGGTACCTCTAACTAAGCACCAACACCTCTCTCAAGGTTGCCGGACCTGGGTTAGAGTGGAAAGTTCACTAAAGCCACTCCGATCCTGGGTACTCTCGTACTCCCGTATCAGACCAAACACTAGAGGCACAACACCTCTCTCGAGGTTGCTGCAACGGGAAACATGATTCGATAGCTAGTCAAAACATGATCCAAGCATACAAGCTAGAGTTCAGATGCTAAACAAAGCAATCATCCAACAAAAAGGAACCAAACATAAAGCAACATATATTTAAAGCTCCTCTGATTCCACTAGCATAATCATTTATATAAAATGGTTTAGATTACATTGCATAGGTAAAGAAAGGGAAATGACTGGAAAAGGTAAAGATAAGCATCGCCTCCTTGATTTAGAAGAGCGACAAGCAGCAGCAGATCCCTAAGATTCCTCCAACCCGATACTGGGCGGGAGCCTTGCCCGATATGCCTGTGTCGGGTGGCACTCCCTGTCGGGCGACACACCGTGACGGGTGGCGTATCGTGTGAGGCATTCATGCCCGATACGGTCGTGACGGGGTACCATCCTCTCGGGCGACACGCCGTGACGGGTGATTTGTATCGGGCTTGGTATCGTGTCGGGCTAAAGACTGCTTAGGGTGTCAGGTTACTCGTATCGGGTGCCCTTGTTGGCCGATATCGGGCTGCTGCGGTGACCGGGGCAGATTCTAAGTGAACCATTCCCGCCCTCTCGGGTCGGGGAAGTGCTCACCTAGTATCGCCCGGTACCACCTCTGGGACGCGACACGCTAGCTCCAGGTGCTTTCCCAAGTTAGCTTTCACGAAATTCTGACCTGTCCCATCGGAGTCCTCTAGCTACTATTTATAGGCAGCGGTTGGGAGAAGTTGTGGTTCTCTGGGCGCCACATGTCCTCCATCAGCGCTACCATTGCGGATTCAGAGATTCTCGATATGCATGTCACCCGGCACAAGGGTGTCAGGCTATAAGTGTTGTCAGGGTTCGTGATGAGTGGGTGCCTGCCGGTGGGTGGCTTGTATCACGCGACATGCTTCAGTAGTCGTGGCAAGTCCAGCTCCCTATCGAGTAAGTGGCGTATCGCTCGTCAACTCCTTCTTGTGTGGCACCCCTGTGTCGCGCGGTAGTGTATCGTGCTGCCCTATGTCGGGCAGCGAGTGTGTCGGCCGACTGGTAGGAAAGCTGATGCAGGTGGAACACGTTTGTGGGCTGGGACGGGCCTTTTTGCTAATAAATGAGTCAAAAAATGAGGAAAAACCTGCAAAAGATGATAAAATTGAGTTAAGAGCGTAGCGTAGCCTGTTTATTCAAAAACATGACAAAAAGGAGAGGAAAATAGTTAAAAAGGGCAGATATGACAATGAAATAAGGGCCAAAAACATCACAAAATTTGGTGTTATCAACTCCCCCAAACTTAGCATTTTGATTGTCCTCAATCAATCTTTAAACTTTGTTTGTGACGCTTCTTCTTGACCGGTATGGTTTTCAGACAAAGGGTTTGAGGCTGCATTGAGATGTCTTACAGAGAATACTGCCTGACCACGAACAACAGACTTTACTTTTCCTGCCTTATTTAAGCAAAATTTTTCTCCACAGCTTCGGCGAGACTTGGGTGCATGATTTCGAAGTTAGCTTTCACACCAAACAGCTTTTGGGAACAGAAAGTTGTGTGTTTGGGTAGGCTTAAGGCTTTTTGGGTTTTTCTTGTTTCACATTAGTCCATCCAGGTACGTGTCCGTTAGCGGGTGAGTGGTCCCTGCAGTCCAAGCCAGTTGGCTTTAGAGCAGTGATTTCACATCCTACGTACAACTGCCCCAGATATACCATGCCTAAAGATGGGTATTTTTGGAAAACAAGTGTGTATATATATTTTTTTCTTTCTTTTCATTTGGCACAACTCTCACGCTTTTATTCACTCTCATAAGGCTATTCTCTCTTTTTGGGATTTTGTTGGGTAAGGGAAAACAAGAGGAATTTTTTGCTGTTTGGGCAGCTTTTTCCTTCTGCATACACGTCTCTTAGCTATTGTGAGATTATTTTTTGAAAATTTTGGCATGGAAAGTCGTAGTCTTTTGTTGTTTGAGGCTGCATTATTAGAAAGACATAACAAAACCTGCATCTCCTTGGACACATAGAAAACAAACTGGCAAGAAGTCATATCAGGTTTTTACTATATAGTGTCTTTGTACATATATGTGGAGACAAAATAAGCAAAATTTTGTATTTTGTATGAGGCATGTATATGTATATGTACACATGTTATAGAAAAAGAATAGGAAGAACAAAACAAAGGGTGGAGTTTGAAGAAATTTTTTTATACCTCCCTCACTGGTACATGGTACCCCCCAAACTTACTCCACACTCTGTCCCAGAGTTGTGAGGTAGATAAGGTAGGGTAATGTTAACTCAGTGAGGGTTAGCTGGTGAGCGCGCCTTTTCCGAATAGAAGCTCCCACACATATTCTCCTCGTTTGCTGTGGTAGTCGATGTGGTGAGCTGGTCAGGCGTATCTTTATTTGATATCCATTCCAGTACAAAGATGCCGCAGTCGTTGGATAAGGGAATTTGTTGCGGACTGCGGTGGCAGAACAGAAGCTCGTGCCATTTGCTCGCTACCATCTCCAGGAATGGTTGTGTCAACGCCGCCACCTCCTCGTAGTATTTTCATACTAAGCGCTCGAGGGGTGTCAACGCTGTTGATGTACACTGCACCGGATGATCTTTGTTGCTGTCCGAGCTGTTGTAGAAGATTCCTGCTCGTTGGCGAGTGTACATCGTCAGGAGCATCCAATGGTTATAATGCAGGATGGGAAGGAAGATTGTGCATGGAACCCTGCACTGCAACTCTGCCAGAAAGGATTGCTTCGCTCCTGATTTGTCAGCAAGGTAGATGTTGTTGAACAACATTGGATGAGATATGTATGCGTGTTCAAACTTCTTCTGTAGTGTTTAGATGTAGGCAGCCGCCACAGATATCTCCAGACATCCTCCTTCTTTTACCATGTCCCTCAAGTCGTCAACCGGGACTATGACACTACCTGCCTCATAGATAACATCTGCCGGGGTAGAGTCAACTAACTTCAGAAGAACTTCATTGACCAACTCCTACGTGAGTGTAGAGTACGAGAAGCGGTCGAAATTGTTGATCATTTCTTCTGATGTTTCAGGTGAAGCGGGGTTTTTGATTCCATGTACTTCCCATAGGATTTCTAACTACTTGCCTGTCCTGTAGATGTCTGCTTCTATCTCAGCTTCCTTCTCTAAAGTGCTGCTGGGTTGCGAAGATTCATTTGCTTGATCACTGTCCAGTAGCCTCTCTGGTACCCATGTGTCTTGGAAATAGCGTCTGTCTTTGATCAGCAACAATGCATATATGCTTCTGAGCTGGTAGAAGTTTTGGCCCTGGAGATGCCTTATGTATCTAAATATGTTGAGCAACTCCATGGTGCACAAGACGATAAAGGCGCTATTTCCACTTCCCTCTTCTGCTTGGACGGGGAAGTCTTCGATAGAGAAGAAGTTCCAAATGCTGCTATGATGTTGGACTCCTTGCTTGATGGCTTGGAGAAGACGTAGCGGTAGAAGCCTGAGATGCTTGTCCTCCAGGCGACTGAAAATAAGGCCTGAGGATGGTACCTTCTTGTTGCAGCAGCTGAGGAGCTAGATGTCGTGGTTCTAGAGGTCTGCCACACACATGAACCACATGTTGCGGTGCTTGTACAGAGCCAACACGATGTTCGTGTTGTGCTCTTTGATGTGTCGCAGTATGTTGGCCACCGCCATGGAGTCTAGTACTCCCATCATCAATCTTCTTGCCAAGGTTGGAGTGGCATTGTATATTGTTCTCCAACCTATCCCGGTGATGATATTCTCTATTATTGCACCTTCTAGGACCCTGAACAACCTCTTTCTGACGACGGCTGGCGAGCGGAATATGATTCTGAGTGCTCCTCGTCATATGGAGAAGTAGCCGTCGCTCCAGACGACATCTTCTTCATCAGCCTGCGACCTCAGGACCTTGTTCAGCAGCTTCTGGTCCCTGATCAACAGGTAGTCGATGACCCTTCTATCAAAGTCGACCATCTCGAAGGAAGGTATCTCTGACGGCGCAGAAAATTCATCTGCCGTCGAGCGTCTTCCTCTGAAGGGGGTGTCTTTCATTGGCGGCACATATGTCCCCCCTTCTCCCTCAGATTTGTCAGAAGAGTCCTCCCCGACGCTAATTTCTTCGTTGTCATCCTCAACTTCATCCAGGGGGATTGGGGGAGCTGCTTCTTCCAGACCACGGGAGGTTGCCTGTCCTGCTAGAGCTCTATTGGCTTACCTTTGTGGCGTCCCTTCCTCAGGCATTGGGGATGGCCCGCTGGAGGAGGAAGTGGACGATGATCTTGACGAGGATGCTGATGAGGAGGGTTGAGAGCCTGAGCCTGTAGGCGATGGAGACCTTCTTGGCTGCCTTGGGCGCAGATGGTCGTCCCCTCTGTCCAGCCTCTCCTCGATCACATCAAGGCGCTGGAGGGCCTGCTGAAGTGTGGTGTTGAGTGCCTCTAGTTGGCCGGGAAGACCAACTAGAGTCAGCAGTTGCCGCTCCTGGCTGTTCAACCTCTGCTGGAAAATAGAAAACTTGCGGGTGAGTGAAGAAAAAGTAGAAGAGTGGCTTTCTGTTACCTCCCGCAAGTTATCGAGTTCGTTTCCCAACATCTACCCGAGCGACAGAGGGGCTACTGCAGATCTCCCTTGCATCCTCACGACACTCCTCCTGCATGAAGATCTACCTGACGAGTGTGCTGCCTCACTCGGGGTAGTGTCGATCTGTACTGTTCACGAGGTGGATGCTTCGAGGTGAGGCATCGACACTTTTGTGGCTGTCTCTGCCTCGCCTTCTTGTTATGGTGGAGAAGGCTGCGGTGTGGGTAGATGCTGCTCCACTTCTCTATTGTCAGTGACCTCCTCAGCAGCTGCTGTGGGGGACACCGGCAGTGGTGTTGGCATAAGTTGTACAGATCTGAGTTCCATCTCTAGGATCTCGGCGAACACCCCATTACTGGCGTCCATTTGTGCTTCTTCATCTGCCTCTAAGGGCACCAGAGAAGGTTCTGAAGCTGTGGCTGTCTCTTCCGCGACAACTTCCCTCGGAGCTTGTACGGTTGTTTCTGCCCCAGTTGTCTCAGTGACCTCGACGATCACTGGTTCTTCTTTAGCCACGGAAGATATTGTCATGATCGTGGCTGGAATGATAGGAGTGACGACAGCTCTATCAATTACTGTCGTTGGTGGCTCTGGAGCAGTGGGTGGCTCGGTAGGAGTTGTGGAAGATTTGTCCTGCCATGTATCGAGAAGAATTGGTTCTCCTCTCACAGCTTCCCTCTCTTGTATTCTGGTGGTGGTGGCGTAAGCGGCTTCAACTTCCACCACTTCGATCTCTGCGCTGGTGAAGACAAGCTTTTCTGCGTCGTAGTTGGCGCAGCTAGGAAGTGGAAGGAGGATGCTTGTTCTTGCGAATTTGTAGATGTAGCTTCGCCCCTCTTTCTTGATGATGCCGACTCTCATGAGGAACTTAAGGTCGATCTTCTCGTCGCCCCTTGTCCTTGAGAGACTGTGCGGCTCTCGTGGGTACCCTAACCCAACCACGATCAGATTGATGATGCCACCCATGCAGTACTCCTTGGTGGCATCCTTTATTGGGTGCAACCTATTCAACAAAAAGCACCCCAGGTTGATCACCCTACCCTCCATCACGTACCACATGAGATGGAGTTCTTCGGTGTAGATGTTGCTGGACACGTTTTTGGTGAAAAGCAGGCATGCCACCGGCTTGTGCACTATTCTCCAGAAGCAGGAGTGCACCACCGCCACCTTGCTTCCCGGCTTGAATGATGACTCGCTGGTCAGCTTCCTCTAGAGTTCCACGAGGTTGAACCCGTCTCCTTCGATGATCCTCGCACCGTTATTAAGCTGTTCCTTCTCCTCCTCGCTGGAGGAGAAGATCTCGTTGAGCAGCTTTTCGGAGATGACGTGCTCTGAGTTGTATAGGCGCCCCTATAGTCTGTCTGCTCCGCCATATTCTTCGATTTCTTTGGGTCTATTCGGCACCCGGTGGAGAGATGACATGAACTCCCTGGTGAGTTCAGTGTAGGAGGCGGAGTGGCTGAAGCAGATCTTCTGCAGCCCTGCTGCAGCCAGGACATTTTTGAGTCTGTCGAATATGCCTAGTTGAAGGAAGGATGACTGGTGGGAGAACCTGCTCGGCCTATAGAGTTTCATTGCCAATTCCGAATAACCACGCCCATGCTCTTCGTCCTGGGGCATGAACCTGTCTGGTGTATAATTCAAAGACTCTGTTGCTGTTGTTGGAGCCATTACTTCTTCCGTCCTTGCTCTCTTCTCAGCTGTGGATGGATCAGCTGCCTCGAGATTTGGGCATTTCTGCCCGACTGCCGTGGCCTCTGTTTCGATCCTCCGACCGTGTTCATCAACTTGAACGACAGTTTGCTTTGTACGGGCCATTTCTGTTATCATAAGACAAGTTAATTAAGCATCTGAATGTCCTGATATTAGGTAGGTAAAAACTTAAAGTTGATATTGGTGTTAAAAAACTGATAGAACGATAAGAGAAGTTCAACCCAATACAAAAGCTACCCGATACATCTGTATCAGGCTTCAAAACTTAGCGATATCATGCCTGCCTGATACGCCTGTGTCGGGCGATATGAAACTTTCAAAATCCACTGTAGGCTCATGCCCGATACAACCGTCCTTAAGAAGGCGTCGCCCATCGCTGGGCGATACAAGACTGAACAATATAGCTAGTGCCCGATATACTCCATGTTCAAGGTGTGT
The DNA here is from genome assembly GCA_963693085.1 of Alisma plantago-aquatica. Lineage (NCBI taxonomy): Eukaryota > Viridiplantae > Streptophyta > Magnoliopsida > Alismatales > Alismataceae > Alisma > Alisma plantago-aquatica. The sequence goes on from OY856409.1 coordinate 195,405,078, forward strand.
TGGGCAACACAATAACGTGACGAGAGGTGCCCGATAGGGTCGTTCTGACGGAAATCGTGTCGCCCGACAACAAAGACTAACAAGGCGACACGGGTTTTGCCCGGCAGGGTATCGGTCAAACACATCAAAGGTGTGTCGCGCGACACATGTGTCAGGCGATACAAGAAAATCAACTAAGTAGTAGGTCCGATACGATGGTGCGCGATATGAGGGTCGTGTTAGGCAAAAAAAATGATATGGCTATCAGACTATACCTTTTCTTAAGTTATCTTGCGCGACATGAGAGAGGAAGTAAGGTTGCGCGACACGAGAGCAACGAGAGAAATTACTGCATGATATGAGAGTTGGTGAAAAGTAAATGCAGTAGCTCGACACAGTTAAACTTCCGTACTATATATAGTAATCCCAACCGGGGGTAAAACGGGTAAATCCGGGGTTCGTGTCGGCCTATGAGACAAATCATTCCCGAGACGAGTAGTCCCATCTGTCTAATCAAGGGTAATTACTCATCCCGCCCGATACGGGTGCTCGCCGCTCGGGCGTGTCGTCCGACATGGATCATAGCTAGAATGCGACGCCCGATATGGCATCTCCCGATACGGGCATGTCTTACGTGCCGCTGAGTCTTTTTGCCCGATACGGTCAGGGAACATGGTATCCTTCCCTGATACAAAGCTTCAAAACAAGATTCTTGATGAAAAACCAGAAATAAAGTGAAGGGAAAAGTGATTGATGGGTAAAACATCATTGGCCCAAAGGGAAGTTCCCGACCTCAGATAGTATTATTCATCAATGCTCATAAAATAGATCGGTGGCCCATAAAATAGAAGAGTCAGAGCATGTGACACATGCACTGAATCAGGCTTATTACAATCATAATGTTCGTAATGTTTTTTTCTTGCAGGAAAGGAAATAACGTCCTATTCTAAGAAAAGTAAAACTCAGGCTGCCTCCCGAGGAGCGCTGTAGTTAGCGTCGTCAGCTCGACAGCTCCAGATCCTTCACTTTTTGCCTTCAACTATTTCCACATCTTGCAAATTTATATCTGTCCTTCTCACGAATGCTTTGTCTTCATAGAACCTTTTTACCCTGTGCCCGTTCACTTGAAAAACTTTGGATGGATCATCTTTATCATACAACTCCATCATTCCGGACGGGTATATGTTTGCTACGGTGAAGGGTCCAGACCACCTTGATTGTAGCTTACCTGGAAAAAAATGAATGGAAGATTTAAATAAAAAAACTTTGTCACCTTCACTTACATCCTTCTTCCTCAGGTGGGCATCATGCCACACTTTTGTCCTCTGCTTATAGATCTTTGCATTCTCGTAGGCATGCATTCTCAACTCTTCGAGTTCCAGTAACTGCAGATATCTTTTCTCTTCTGCCTTCTCCAGATCCATATTCAAGAACTTGATCGCCCAAAGAGCCTTGTGTTCAAGCTCTAAGGGTAGATGACAAGATTTCCCATAAATCAACTTGTAACTAGTAGTTCAATGGGTGCTTTATATGAAGTTATGTAGGCCCAAAGTGCGTCGTCAAGCTTTTTCGACCAATCTTTCCTCATGCGGTTGACAGTCTTCTCTAAAATCTGCTTGATCTGTCTATTCGAAACCTCTACCTGCCCAGAAGTTTGCGGGTGGTAGGGCATAGCGACTTTGTGTTTAACTCCATACTTTCGCAGGAGTGCTTCAAACTGGTTTTTCTCCAAAATGCGATCCACCGTCGCTTATTACAGTACGAGGTACTCTGAAACGAGGGAAAATAGTCTTATCAAACAACTTGATCACTGATTTAGAGTCGCACGTTTGGGTGGCAACAACTTCCACCCACTTGGACACATAATCCACTACCACTAGAATGTACTGGTACCCTTTCTATGGGGGAAACAGACCCATGTAGTCAATCCCCCATACATAAAAGATCTCGACTTCGACCCAATTGGCCATAGGCATCTCATTTCTTCTTCCAATGTTTCCCGTTGATTGGCATTCTTTACAAATTTTTACATAATTTGCAGCATCCTTGAACAAGGAGGGCCAGTAAAAACCTGATTGCAGCACTTTGGCGGCGGTCCTTTCGCTCCCCAGGTGTCCTCCATATGGAGAGGCATGACATTCTTTTAGAATGTTTGGGACCTCTTCTTCGGGGATACATCTTCTGTACAGGTTATCTACGCATCTTATAAAGAGGAGAGGATCATCCCAGTAGTAGTTCTTTACATCCGCAAAGAGCTTCTTCTTTTCATTATAGGTTATATCAGGAGGCAATTCTCCATAGGCAAGATAATTACAAATATCTGCAAACCAAGGTAAATTCTCATCTTTGGTTTCAATCATCAGCAAGGCTTCATCAGCATAGTTGTCGTTAATAGGTGGTTCCTTCTGCCTTTCCACCATGATCCTTGATAAGTGGTCGGAGACCACATTCTCCGCACCCTTCTTATCAACGATCTCATGGTCGAACTCTTGTAGTAACAAAGCCCACCTCAACAGCCTGGGCTTGGTATCCTTCTTCTGCATGAGATATCTTATTGCCCCATGGTCGGTGTAGACTTTAACTTTTGCTCCGATAAGATAAGATCTGAATTTTTCGAAAGTGAAGAATATCGCGAGCATCTCCTTTTCTGTAGTCGTATAATTCACCTGAGCTTCATCCAGAGTGCGACTGGCATAGAAAATTACATGGTGCCTTTTGTCCTTTTTCTGCCCCAGGACTGCTCCTACAACATAGTCACTGGCATCACACATAAGCTCAAAAGGTAGCTCCCAGTCTGGATCTTGAAGTATAGGCGGTGAGACAAGAGCATACTTTAAGGCCTGAAAAGCGATTAGACAATCGTCAGAGAAATTGAATTCAATATCCTTTACCAGAAGGTTGGACAACGGTTTCGAGATCTTTGAGAAGTCTTTTATAAATATTCGGTAGTAGCCGGCGTGCTCGAGGAAACTTCTCACCCCCGTTACAGAATTTGGTGGGGGAAGTTTGGAGATGGCTTCAACCTTGCTAATGTCTATCTCGATGCCACGTCTCAAGACTTTATGCCCTGGCATGATGCCTTATCATACCATAAAATGGCACTTCTCCTAGTTCAAGACTAAACTCTTTTCTTTATAGCGTTGCAAGACCAGAGAAAGGTTTTTCAGGAAGGCATCGAAGTCCTTCCCATAGACAAAAAAGTCGTCCATGAAAACCTCCACGATATCTTCCAGAAAATCTGAAAACATCGAAATCATGCAACGCTGAAACGTTGTGGGAGAATTGCATAGGCCGAAAGGCATTCTTCTGAAGGCGTAAGTCCCATAGAGACAGGTAAAAGTAGTCTTTTCCTGGTCATCTGGTAAGACGGGGACTTGATAAAAACCTGAAAAACCATCCAGAAAATAGAAATAGTCATGATGTGCTAATATTTCAAGAAATTGATCAATGAAAGGAAGCGGATAATGATCTTTTTTCGTGGATTGGTTCAGTTTCCGATAGTCAATACACATCCTTCATCCCGTGATGGTCCGAATCACCACTTCATCGCCTTTATCTCCTTTACCTACTGTTATACATCCTTTCTTTGGTACTACATGGATCGGGCTGACCCAGTTACTGTCACTGATCGGGTAAATGATCCCAACATCCCTCAATTTGATTACTTCTTTCTTCACAATTAACTTCTTTTAGCATCTGATTCAATTTTCTCTGGGGTTGAGCCAGAGGCTTAGCAGACTCTTCCAAATTAATGCGATGCATACATAATGCAGGGCTAATGCCATTGATATCCTCTACCGAGTATTCTATAGCCTGCCCGTGGAGTCTCAATTCCTCAAGAAGTTTGTCCAATTGATCCTTCGTAAGATGGGCATTCACAATGATAGGATTTCTCCCCTCTTGATCTAGAAATTCATACCTTAAACTTTCAGGTAGCTGCTTCAACTCAGGTTTAGCCTTGGGTGCCTTTTCTTCTGGCGCCTCCTCTAGAGAGGCAAACTTAACTGTTTCTATTACCTCTTCTTTGTCCCTCAGTTCTTCATCAGTCTGATTAAGATAGTTGAGAAACTCGACAACTTCTGGATTTTTAGAATCAGAGTCTTGATTTCTTATTGTTCTTACAAGAGGGTCTACCATTAGGATATCTTCTTCCACCTCTTCACAAAACTGGTTGTAGCTTTCTGCAAAGCAAGAAGACTCTAGGAGGGAGGGTCCTTTCATCACATCCTTTACCTTGAAGTCTAAGTGATCGTTTCCAACCCTTAGAGTGATTACTCCCTCCACAACATCAATCAACGCCCTTCCTGTAGCCAAGAAAGGGCGTCCAAAGATGATAGGACAGCCATGGTCCTCCACAGTATCAATGACCACTACATCATAAGGAATGAAGAAACTTCCTACTCAGATCGGTACATCCTCAACAACACCTATAGGTCTTTTAAAGGTATGGTCTGCCAATTCAATCCTCATGTTGGTCTTGACCATATCAGTCATGCCTAATCGCTGCGCGAGGCTTAGGGGCATAAGGCTAATGCTAGCCCCTAAATCCACAAGACCTTTTTGTTCGACATTATCTCCTATGGGGAAAGGAATGGTGAAAGCCCCTGGATCTTTCTTCTTGTTGGGTAAATCTGCTTTGACAAAAGCAGAAGACATAATAGCTAGATGCATGGTCTCGATTCTTCCTCCTCTTTTCTTCTTGGTGATCAGATCTTTGAAAAACTTAGCGTAGGTCGGCATTTTCTCTAAAGCATCCAGAAAAGGTACTTCGAGATGAAGCTTCTTTACTGATTCCATAAACTTCTCGTAATGCTTTTTAAGGTGTGCCTTTATTAGTTTGTAAGGGAAAGGCAACTTGGGAGAGTAAGGACTTCTCTTACGAAACAGTTCCTCAAAGGATCTTGGTTCAGGTTCTCTGATATGATCTTGTTGGTTGTCTTCTTCTGTGGGGTTATCAGCCGCAGTCCTTGATTCAGGTTCCTTGGGTCTGGCTTCTTCAGGATGTTCTAATGTCTTCCCTGACCTCAACACTGCCATTTTGGCAGATTCGGTGTTGGAGGGTATCTTACCCGAGGGATTCTTTATCAACTCGGCCATCTGGGCCAACTGCTGATTGATTTGGCATTGGTGCATCTGCATGTCTGCCATCTGAACCTGCATCGTGTTCAGAACTCCCAAATTTGACAGCGCTTTGCGTCAGCTGGTTGTTGATGGTATCTTGTCTTTTGACAAAATCGAACAATTGACCCACCAAGTCTGGTTAGTTCAAATTCTTACCCTGACTTTGTTCCTTAGCTTGACCTTGGCCTTGACTAGGGTTAGCTACTTGCCGACCTTGGTACTTTCCTTGTCCTTGGAAGTTTGCCTTGTTCGATTGGAAAGAAGTAGTTCTGGTGAACTGACCTTGTCCCCCTCTTTTCTCAAAACCTTGCGGTTGCTTGGTGGGGTTATTCAGCTGATGCGATTTTTCGGCCGCATCCTTGTTGCCATAGTTAAAACCGGGGTGATCCGGTCTCTTGAAGTTGATAAAGGAGACGTTCTAGGCTTCCTCTGCCTCAGATTCACTTTCAGTTGACTCGTCAGGTTGGGTGTAAACACAGTTATCAACCCCGTGTCCACCTTCTCCATAGGTGACACATTTCATGACTTTCTCAACTTGTTTCTTCCCTTTTCCACCTGACTCTTTTAGTTGTCTGACATCGGTGTCTATCTTATGGATCTGAGTGGTGATATCCTCTAGAGCCTTGGATCCTACGGAGGGCCCTTCACTAGCCGCCTTCTTAGCATGTCCTCTATCAGATCTGTCGTAGTCAGTGCCAACTTGTAACTCGGCCATGTTCTCGATGATCTTTTTGGATCTGCTAGGCTTCTTCCCCAGAAAGTCGCTGCCTATAGCTGCATTCAGCGAAACCCTTAGGGGTCAGACCATTGTAGAAGGTGGTTATCAAGAAACCCTTATTGTAGTTGTGATGAGGGCAGTCCCTATGATATTCTTGATACCGTTCCCAGGCTTCGTGTAGATTCTCATTCAACTTTTGAATGAAAGACGTGATCCTCTGTCTATTCCTAATGGTTTTCTCCGTAGGGTAAAACTTGTTCACAAAAGCATCTTCCAGCGCATTCCATCTGTTAAGAGCTTGGTGTGGTAACCCGAGGTACCAGGATAGAGCCTTGTCTTCTAAAGAAAAGATGAAACCCTTGCAATAAATCACCTCCTGTGGGACTCCCCGCATTTTAATGGTGTACAAATGTTTTTAAAAGCGTCTAGATGATGGTAGGGGTTATCATTCTTTGAATTCCCTCTGAAGCTTTTGTTCTAGATCATAGAGATGACAGATGGTTTTAGCTCAAAGTTTGTTGCGTTGAACCTCAGGACGACAACATGACATCTTGAATTATTGGCTTTGGTAGCAGCTAACTCCCTGAGGGTCTTTTCTTCTTCGTTAGAATCTTCACTGTCACTGTCTCCCTAGTTCTGTTCTTGGTTATTTTGATTCCTTCTATGTCTTCATTGATGACGACGTCTCTCATGGCAATGGTCATCCTCGAATTGTTCTGTTTTAGGATCTTCATGTTGAGGGTTTCCGTCATAACGGTCATTGTCTTCATGCGGAGGCGAGTGAGGTCTAACTCTCGCATGTTGCTCACCTTCTGAAAGAGGTGGTTCGACGCGAGGTGGCATGTCTAGTGATGTCGATGCTCAAATGGGAAAAATGCTTCCTTCCTGAGTACCTGAATAGCATGTATAATCAAGTTAGAAAACTTGTATTAATGATACGAACTACTCCATACTCATTTCATGTTAGAATATTAAAAAGGAAAAGAGAGTGCTGTCAAGCTCATTTCTAAGCGTGAGGCATGTGAGTGTAGTTAGCGGACTCGGGTTTGTCAACAATACCATTTTGCCTTGTCCCCAGCAACGGCGCCAAAATGTTGACCGGCCTAAATCGCACGTCCAAAAGGAGTGGATTTGAAGTAGTCGGACTTTTAAATTACCCGACTCTTAGGCCCCTGCAACGATGACGGGGTCCGAAGTAGCGATTGGGGTCAAACCACAGGGACAAGGGTGGTACTGTTGAGAACTCGGAATCAACATGTGACACTCCGGTAGAAGCCAAGCGAGGATAAAGTTCCCAAAAGGGAACAACATGTGAAGATCGATAAAATAAAAGGAAACTATCTCCAACTGGAGCTACAAGGAAAAATATAAGGTTTTAAATGTTTATCAGTTTTTAGAGGTTTTGTGCAACAGAACCAAAGAGAATAACACTATTGCCTTAGTAAGGAACGAAAGAGGAAACTTCGGTAAAACAAGCGACAACAGGAACATCCAGTACCCCTCCTCTCGAAGAGGGTACCTCTAACTAAGCACCAACACCTCTCTCAAGGTTGCTGGACCCAGGTTTGAGTGGAAAGTTCACTAAAGCCACTCCGATCTTGGGTACTCTCGTACTCCCATATCGGACCAAACACTAGAGACACAACACCTCTCTCGAGGTTGCTGTAACGGGAAACACGATTCGATAGCTAGTCAAAACATGATCCAAGCATACAAGCTAGAGTTCGGATGCTAAACAAAGCAATCATCCAACAAAAAGGAACCAAACATAAAGCAACAGATATTTAAAGCTCCTCTGATTCCACTAGCATAATCATTTATATAAAAGGGTTTAGATTACTTTGCATAAGTAAAGAAAGGTAAATGACTAGAAAAGGTAAAGCTAAGCATCACCTCCTTGATTTAGAAGAGCGACAAGCAGCAGCAGATCCCTAAGATTCCTCCAGCCCGATATCGGGCGGGAGCCTTGCCCGATACGCCTGTGTCGGGCGGCACTCCCTGTCGGGTGACACGCCGAGACGGGTGGCATATCGTGCAAGGCGCTCGTGCCCAATACGGTCGTGACGGGGTGCCATCCTCTCGGGCGACATGCCATGATGGGTGATTCGTATCGGTCTTGGTATCGTGTCAGGCTAGAGACTGCTTAGGGTGTCAGGTTACTCGTATCGGGTGCCCTTGTTGGCCGATATCGGGCTGCTGCGGTGACTAGGATGGATTCTAAGTGAACCATTCCCGCCCTCTCAAGTCGGGGAAGTGCTCACCTAGTATCGCCCAGTACAGCTCTGGGATGCGACACGCTAGCTCCAGGTGCTTTCCCAAGTTAACTTTTGTGAAATTCCAACCCGTCCCATCGGAGTCCTGTAGCTACTATTTATAGGCAGCGGTTAGAAGATGTTGTGGTTCTCCATGTGCCATGTGTCCTCCATCAGCACTACCATTGCGGATTTAGAGATGCCCGATATGCGTGTCGCCCGACACAAGGGTGTCGGGCTGGAAGCGTTGCCGGGTGTCGTGACGAGTGGGCGCCTGCTGGTGGGTGGCTTGTATCGCGTGACATGCTTCAGTAGTTGTGGCGAGTCCAGATCCCTGTCGAGTAAGTGGCGTATCGCTCGTCAGCTTCTTCTTGCACGGCACCCCCGTGTCGCACGGTAGTGTATCGTGCTGCCCTATGTCGGGCAGCGAGCGTGTCGGCCGACTGGTAGGAAAGCTGATGAAGGTGGAACACGTTCGTGGGCCGGGACGGGTCTTTTTGCTGATAAATGAGTCAAAAAATGAGGAAAAACCTACAGAAGATGATAAAATTGAGTTAAGAGCGTAGCGTGGCATATTTCTTAAAAAAGATGACAAAAGGAGAGGAAAATAGTTAAAAAGGGCAGATATGACAACGAAATAAGGGCCAAAAACATCACAAAATTTGGTGTTATCAGTAAGGAGATCTATCTTAACCCATATTGCATCTTGACCTTCCTTGGTCTAGGGGAGACTTACCACAACATCCATAGTGATGAAATCCCGTTCCCTCTCAGGGATTTCTACCCTCTATATCAACTCAATGGGTTATTGGTGTTTGTACTTCACGTCCTGTCTTGCATGGCGACAAGCCACGTGCGACTTCATCCAAAGTACTACTGTCACTTACTATCTTCATAGTACCATAGTGTATAGTGATCTTAAAATCATGATCTCCTTTATGTCATGATTCCTCAAGATTCATCCCTCGGAAACCCTAAACCACTCTAGTCGGGGTTTCATTACCTTCTTTTCCAGAGAAGTGCATCTGAGGTTCTTCAACCATCCTTTTATCATGTAAGCCCTAGACTGGCTAACTAAGCAACCACTAACTCGATCAAAGATCTCGTTACATCTGAGTGTTAGCCAAACATATCTCCTTTATCAAGCTTAGGGTTAACCTAACAACCTTTTCTAGCCTCCAGCTAAACCACAACATCCATTATCACTTCACATCCTTAGGTGTTAGGTAAAGTTGAAGTCATACTCCTCCATGTATTCCACTTATCATCTCATCTCAGACTTTAAGCCTATCTTGAACAAGAAAACTTAGAGATCATCTTTTTGGTTATCAAACTCAACCTTGTATAACTCGCAAATGCCACATAGCTCGTGATAAAAGCATCCTCGTAAGATGACTACCTTAGTTCTCTTGATGTTTGTAAACCATCTACATATCATTTACTCCACAAGGATATGTTATCATATCTGTCCTCATACCTCATAGAAATGTTCCAACTCACATCATCTTTATCCTTGGTGTATGGCATGCGTACTGTCCTATCTCTCACTCCCATAACAAGAGGAAATAAGCATTTGGCGGCTGTCCAAACACAAAGTTCTTCTTATTCCAAGAGTAGAGATGGTACATTCCACATTTCCAGTACACCTTCAAATCTAAGTTGAAACGTGCAACTTATGTCTCTACATCACAATCATCTCGATATCAAAGTTACTTCCATGGAAAACTGGTCTCGAACCTAGTTGGGTCACCACAACATCCTTGGTCATCCCCTCTAGGTCTATAGGGTGCCAACACTTTTGGGGTCATCCCTCTTCCCTTATGCATCCAGAGAGTTCCCTACTCATCTGCCCTTTGGGTCCCATACGTTCATGAAGGTGATTAATCTCCTAACCCATGGACCTCAGACAATGATAGTTGTTACCTCCCGACCTTATGGTCATGTGCAACTGGGGAATTAGGCAAAACCCCCTTCCATCGATCTTATCCCTACCTGACCCTATGATAGACATAGGATTCTATTATAGTACATGTCCAACTTAGAACCTTACCCTAGTCTCCATCATCTCTCTTTGCATTCATGAACTGTCTTTCATCCTTTCATAGGGGTCATGGTGATCTGCCTACCCTGGTCAGGCCCCATACCGGTTACCTCCATGGTAACACATCTACATGCACTTAGAGATGGTTATCTATGGGTTTACATGTTCATTCTCTTACAATGTACTCTTCACTTAGCTTCTCAAGATCCTATGAGACCTCTTTAGGTTACCTTAAAACCCACAAAACTGGTATACACTCTACAAGAGGGTCCTTGTCCCAGGATGGGAGGAACTACACCTTGATAACAAAGGTCACAAACATGCTTATGTCTAGGGTTTACATCAACATGAGCATGCTTAACCCTATCAAGCTACTAAGGCATAAGAATACCACCTACTAAACCATGCTATGTCATACTTATTCTCATTCCTCAACATTAGACCAAGAACAAACCTTCCCATGTCACCAACTTAGCTGTGAGGGGTTCATCAAACATACCTTAAACTTAAGGGGTTTCCTTTTCCTATAAACATGAGGAGTGCCATGCTCGAATCTATAGAAACTCAAATCTCATCATAAGCATCAGGTACACCACTTCTCCTCTTAGGCCTAGGAACCCTAGGTTCACTTTTTGGGTGTCCAACTGCATGCTTAATCTCTTAACCATGAACCAAAAATGTACAAGGTATTACATGCACTTCATGTCATCCTTCTACTCGAGTAACACTTCAGAGTGGAGTCCTTCTTAAGGACAACCAACAAGGTATAAGGCCAAACAACCTATTACTAAACCTCTTCAGGTCTAAGGAACTCTTCTTCCTAGCTCAGAAAGTAAGCACTTATTTGCACCTATGTACTAGCAACCTCATCCTCTTTCTAGGTTTTGGTTCCTCTAAAGGCAACCAAGATATCATCAGCCTCCAGGGATCATGCATGAGGCAACCATAAACATCCACTTAGGTCGCATCATCCTTAACTCCCACTGTTCCTCATATCTTGGAGTCTAAGCTTCCAACCTTCTTGCTTGGGTCCTACTCTCTCTTTCTAGAGCTAACCCTACAAACAACCTTACTATTAGAGGTTCTCTCTCCAAGAAGGATCAATCTCATAAGCATACCCCTACATGGGTGAAGCCTATGTTTAACTTATGTTTGCTCAAGATTATCCATAGTTCTTTATGCTTATCTCATAAGCTATCCATCATACTCTCCTCGCCAGGGTTTTAGCCTACTGTCAGCACTACTGACGTACCTTGGGTTCATACGATGCCATGCTCATATAAGCCCATAGGGTTTCTCTAGGTTCTTCACGAATCTCATCATTGAAGGAGCTATCCTTCCCTCCAACATGCACGACCCTTCCCAGGGTTGGGTTGCTAAAGGTACCAGGTCATCCAACCTCACATGGCTCATATCATCATCCAAAGGCATGTCCACCCCCACACCTGGTCTACCATGACATCTAACCCATCATGTCATCTCTCTCTAACCACCACTTAGGGTTAGGGTTAGCATCATCCTCAGAGGATTGTGCCAGGTCTCTACTTATAATGGAGGTCTCTACCTCCAAGACTAACTTTCTCCACTCATCCTCCTGACAAGGAGGTCTAGCCTCAGGTCTCTCCTGAGGGCAATGACAACTGATGTCATACGACCTAAGCATGTATCTATTATGTAGTTTACGCTTAATTTACTAAGCTTATGTCCATGACATCTTAATTACATGCTTTTCATTAATTTGGTGGAGGATTCCTTAGACCTTATCAACCTTACCCATACCTCAAGAGGGTGAGGAAAAGAGAGAAAACCCTAATCCTTAAGGTCCTTAACAATATTTGAGTTGAGAAGGGATGAATAAGATGAGAGAGTCCTAAAGGTATCTTATTTCGAGTCAAATCCTGAGACTTTGGCCAGTCAGTCACACTAATCTGGGAGTCCTCATATTTCGACTAGTGGTGCGGAGGAAAATCTTGCCAGCCCCTGGACGTGATCCTTTTTTAGACACCTCTGTCTTTGTAAATCCTCTAATTACTCCCTTGGGTTCTAGAGAGTTTGTACAATTTAATAATTATTAAAGATTAAATGAGGAACCTATGCTCTGATACCAAATGTAACGACCCTGCCTCCCAGTAACCCCCAATTAAGGGAGACCAAGAGGTTAGAGCCATTATCCCAATTAACAGGATTAAAGGTTTGACAAATAATCAATAACAATTATAAAATTATACCAAATAAATTGAAAACTGGTATAAAATAAAACTTTGCATACCTTTTTCAAAATCTGGGATATCTACTTCTATCAACATTAAGAGTCTATTCTAACTAATCCTCCTTGTACTTTAACTCTTATTTAATTCCACATATGCCACTTTACTATTTGTCCTTTTCAATCTTGTACCTAAAATGCCGAAAAACTAAACGTCGGTCAGCATAAACGAATATGCTGGTATGTGGGGACAACCAAAATTTCGCAAATATGGCTAACAATCTAAATATCACAATCAAGTTAAATAACAAGCCAAATTTATTATTTCAATGTGACATTCTCCACCACTTTTGCCCGAACCCTGGCATACCCCCTTTCAGATTTCTCTTTTGCCATCGACTTAAGGCCACCTTCTCATTCCCGAGCTTGGTGCCTGGGGTCACCCTTCATGGTGCCCTTTAGTCATGCAATATCATAGGCCACCTTCTCAATCCCGAGCTTGGTGCCTGGGGTCACCACTCATGGTGCCCATAGGTCTTCCCTCCTGGGCTTGACCTTTTGCATCATCCATCAGGGTGGCATGTAGGTGTGAGAATACACACTTCTATTATTATTGTGATAATCATAGTGACTTTATGATTTACAAGTATGAACATCCAAGATGTTAAGTTGCATTCAAAGTGATGAATCATCTGAAATCTGTTTGGAAAACTAATGCGATTAACCATAATTAACCACATACCTGTCAGGCTGATTCGAGACAAAATTAATCTAATCAATGCAAGAAATCCCATAGGCAAGAAAGCACACAAAGAGATCCTAAAATATGCATACAATTTCTTATCATTGATCATGCCATCAAGATCTATTAAACCTAGCTCACTTCCTAGGGTTTCTAGTCGACTTTTAGGGTTTCCATTGCAATCAGGATTTCTCTTCATTTATACTATTTTAAATCCTAATTTTATACAATTACTCAGAAACCCTAATTACCTCATCTATTCTTCATGAAAGATATTAAGGTTACCTTTTAACAACATATAACCTTAATTTTGGATTTAAAGGCATTTTTCTTTCCTTTTTACCCCAGTTAGGGTTTCTAAGTATGCTAACCATCATATTAGGTTTAAAACCCTAAATCTTGCAATTTCATCTTCAAAACAGGTTAAGATTCATCTTTATCATTAAACATGTTAACCATGTTCGAATTAACTTATTTGCAATATTAAATCTATCCTTTGTCATCAATTAGGGTTTCTAACCACAAATTAATACTTTTTCCATCAAAATTATACACTTTTGCAAATAGAAACGAAATTAGGTTCTCAAAATATTTTTAACGTGCTCCTCATATTTTTTTGATCAATATTTATGATAAACTTTTCTCATCCGAGTTTTCTAGTAAAAGATATGATTTTTGCAAGAAAGTCACTTTTCTAGATTTTCTAATTTATTACGATATCATCAAAAAACCCTAGTCATTTGATCCGTGGTCCGCTGGACCACGCGGGATCCAACGATCCATAGACACGCGTCTGACTTGCGATTGAAAAGAAACAAAAGGCAATTATGCCCTTACCTAAACAATATAAGAGGGAGAGAAAAGGGGTCTTTTACCCCTTGGTCATCTTCTACCTTGGGCTAGCTCGTGAGCAGCCAAGCTGAGTCAACTCAAGGGTTGACTCTGGCCATTCGTGCATCTGCGAGCAGCCTGATCGGTCCAGGAGCTCCGCCTGCCCCTCACGGACTTTCTTGGGAGGTCAATTCCTCCTTTGCACCGCTCCTTCATCGCCGATTAGGTGCAGTTCCCTTCCGACATTATCTGCTTCTCGACAGGGTCTCAGGTCGAGTCAATTCCTTGAATTGGCAGCATCAAGACGACCGTTTCTACGCCGCGGTTCTGAGATGGTAAACTGTAGGGTTGCTCCCTTTGTTGTGCACACAACCCTATATATAGGGTGGCCACAGGTGTTTGACAAGTTTGGGGATTCCCTCAAATGTTAACAAAACCACCAAAAATCTAGGTTGGTTAAGAGCGGGACACATTCCCAAAGACAAAGGACTCGTTCAAAGCTCCACAGATGTTCTCAAACTTGTGCAATCTTCGATCAAAGATTTGCAGCCTGGACTCTATTATCCCAGATCCTCGTGAGACCGAGATTCATCCCTGGTCATCGATCATTGATCCAATGATCGCAGATGAGCGCCCAAAATCAAAAATTGAGAATTAATCCCAGATAAATTGTGACACATGATTACTATGCAATTAATGTCCATACTTTAGGATTATTTGTAAATTGCATAACTTGGAATCTGTGCATTGTTTTTCAACCAAATTTTAGGGAAATCTTTAGATTTGCATTATCTTCCTTTATTCCAATTTTGAGCCTTAAACTCAAAAGGAAAGATATGGTTTCTTCACATGCAAGTAAATGTTTAATAAAACTCATTTAAGCATAATTTCTTTCTCATAATTCTTTATTTTCTTAATTGTGATTCCTTTTTCTATTAGAAACCATGTGAACACGAAATCGTTTCCAAGAGGGATCCATCATCCATATTTTCACACATTTCTTGTAATAATATTATTATTTCTCATTTCCTTCTTAGTAAAGCAATATTTAATTGATCTTTTCTCTTTCTTATTGCATTATCTTTGCAGCTTGTTCCCCATGGAATCCAAGAAACCAAAAAGGCACAAAATCCATCCTTGGAGGATATACCTTTGCCTTCTATAGATTTCTACATCTTTTTTTTCTCCATTTCTTAATTATTCTTTTAATAATTGAATTTCCTTTGTCTTTTCCTTGTTATTGGGCCCAATAGCCAATAAAGCCCACAAAGAAATCAACAAGGCTATTATAAACGAAATGCATGCATTCAATCAAAATACATCATTATTTTTTCATTTATATTTATTAAGAAAAATTACATTTCTCATCAAAAGAACCCAAAATTGGGGTTGTAACATCCTTCCCCTCTTATAGGAATTTTTCCCTCAAAATTCCACCAGGAACACAAACAAACAGGATAAGCCTTTCTTATGTCCATCATGGCTCCCATGTAGCCTCACCCTTTCCATGGTGCTTCCCAAGAACCTTCATCATCTCATATTCTTCCATCTGAGTTCTCTCTCACCTTGGTATATCGTACCCTCATAGGTGACTCAGGACATTTCATCCTCTCATAAAGCTGAATAGGTTCATGGCTCAACACATGGCTTGGGTACCACACATAGTGCTCTAGATCAGACTCATGGAACACATTACACATCATGTTATCCTAAGGTGTAGACCAAACACAACCATCTACACCAATCCATCTCAAATGGACCCATATATCGGGGACGATCAGCTTTCTCAGCTGTAGCTTAGAGGGGTCGAGTTTTCACATCACATACTCTCCCACAGTGAACTGCATGTCAGTCAGCTTTGCATCAGCTCACGACTCATGTCATCCCTGGGTTCTCTTTCAGCCATTGCATGATCAAAGCGACTTCATCTGCACACATTGCGGTCTCTTTCTGACCTTCACAAGGTCTCCTCACCAACATCATCTTAATGAAGTGGTGACTGATATAACCTCCCTTGCAGAGCTCCTTTACATCTCAATACTGGCTATGGTGGTTATCATCACATCTTACAGAGGACAAGAAATGTCTCCATGTATCACCCTGAATGAGCACACATGCTCTCATCAGACTCTCTAGTTTGGATCATACTAACCATTAGTTAGGGGTGATAAACTGTACTAACATCGAGTTCTTCATGTACCTACTTCCACCGCATGGAAGTAAACTTTGAGGTCATACTCAAGAACTTTTGAACTCACATCATGGTGTAGTTGAACCATCTATCTCTCATATGTAGTTCTACTGGATCCGTCCCTTGATAGTATTCTTTCTTTCTCATGTCATGTAGGTAAGGAGATCTATCTTAACCCATATTGCATCTTGACCTTCCTTGGTCTAGGGGAGACTTACCACAATGTCCATAGTGATGAACTCCCGCTCCCTCTCAGGGATTTCTATCCTCTATATCAACTGAATGGGTTATTGGTGTTAATCCTTCACCTCCTGGCTTGCATGTCGACAAGCCATGTGTGACTTCATCCAAAGTACTACTGTCACTTACTATTTTCATAGTACCACAATGTATGGTGATCTTAAAATCATGATCTCCTGTATGTCATGATTCCTCAAGATTGATTCCTCGGAAACCCTAAACCACTCTAGTTGGGGTTTCATTATCTTCTTTTCCAGAGAAGTGCATCTGAGGTTCTTCAACCATCCTTTTATCATGGTAAGCCCTAGGCTGGTGCAACCACTAACTCAATCAACGATCTCATTACATCTGAGTGTTAGCCAAACATATCTCCTTTTTCAAGCTTAGGGTTAACCTAACAACCTTTTCTAGCCTCCAGCTAAACCACAACATCCATTATCACTTCACATCCTTAGGTGTTAGGTAAAGTTGAAGTCATACTCCTCCATGTATTCCACTTATCATCTCATCTTGGACTTTAAGTCTATTTTGAACAAGAAAAGTTAGAGCTCATATTTTTAATTATCAAACTCAACCTTGTATAACTTGCAAATTCCACATAGCTCGTGATAAAAGCATCCTCATAAGATGACTACCTTAGTTATCTTGATGTTTGTAAACCATCTACATATCATTTACTCCACAAGGGTATGCTATCATCTCTGTCCTCATACCTCATAGCAACGTTTTAACTCACATCATCTTTATCCTTCCTATATGGCATGCGTACTGTCCTATCTCTCACTCCCATAATAAGAGGAAATAAGCATTTAGAGTTCATCCAAACACAAAGTTCTTCTTGTTCTAAGAGTAGAGATGGTACATCCCACATTTCTTGTACACCTTCAAATCTAAGTTGAAACATGAAACTTATGTCTCTACGTCACAATCATCTTGATATCAAAGTTACTTCCATGGAAAACTGGTCTCGAACCTACTTGGGTCACCACAACATCCTTGGTCATCTCCTCTAGGTCTGTAGGGTGCCAAAAATTTTGGGTTCATACCTCTTCCCTTATGCATCCAGAGAGTGCCCTACTCATATGCCCTTTGGGTCCCATGCGTTCATGAAGGTGATCAATCTCCTAACCCATGGCCCTCAGACAATGATAGTTGTTACCTCCTGACCTTATGGTCATGTGCAACTGGGGAGTTAGGCAACTCCCCCTTCCATCAGTCTTATCCCTACCTGACCCTAGGATAGACTTAGGATTCTATTGTAGTATATGTCCAACTTAGAATGTTACCCAAGTCTCCATTATCTCTCTTTGCATTCATGAGCGGTCTTTCATCCTTTCATAGGGGTCATGGTGACCTGCCTACCCTAGTCAGGCCCCATACCGGTTACCTCCATGGTAACACATCCACATGCACTTAGAGATGGTTATCTATGGGTTTACAAGTTCATTCTCTTACCATGTACTCCTCACTTAGCTTCTCAAGATCCTATGAGACTTCTTTAGGTTACCTCAAAACCCACAAAACTGGTATACACTCTACAAGAGGGTCCCTCTTCCAGGATGGGAGGAACTACACCTTGATAACAAAGGTCATATACGTGCTTATGTCTAGGGTTTACATCCACATGAGCATGCTTAACCCTAGCAAGCTACTAAGGCATAAGCAGACCACCTACTAAACCATGCTAAGTCATACTTGTTCTCGTTCCTCAACATTGGACCAAGAACAAACCTTCCCATGTCACCAACTTACCTGTGAGGGGTTCATCAAACATACCTTAAACTTAAGGGGTTTCCTTTTCCTATAAACATGAGGAGTGCCATGCTCGAATCTATAGAAACTCAAATCTCATCATAAGCATCAGGTACACCACTTTCCCTCTTAGGCCTAGGAACCCTAGGTTCACTTTTTGGGTGTCCAACTGCATGCTCAACCTCTTAACCATGAACCAAACATGTACAAGGTATGACATGCCCTTCCTATCATCCTTCTACTTGAGCAACACTTCAGAGTGGAGTCCTTCTTAAGGACAACCAACAAGGTATAAGGCCTCACAACTTGTTACTAAACCTCTTCAGGTCTAAGGAACTCTTTTTCCTAGCTCAGAAGGTTAGCACCTATTTGCACCTAGGTACTAGCAACCTCATCCTATTTCTAGGGGTTGGTTCCTCTAATGGCAACCAAGATATCATCAGCCTCCAGGGATCATGCATGAGGCAACCAAAAACATCCACTTAGGTCGCATCATCCTTAACTCCCACCGTTCCTCATATCTTGGAGTCTAAGCTTCGAACCTTGTTTCTTGGGTCCTATTCTCTCTTTCTAGAGCTAACCCTACAAACAACCTTACTATTAGAGGTTCTCTCTCCAAGAAGGATCAAGCTCATAAGCATACCCCTATATGGGTGAAGCCTTTGTTCAACTTATGTTTGCTCAAGATTATCCATAGTTCGTTATGCTTATCTCATAAGCTATCCATCATACTCTCGTGGCCAGGGTTTTAGCCTACTATCAACACTACTGACGTACCTTGGGTGCATACTATGCCATGCTCATATAATCCCATAGGGTTTCTCTAGGTTCTTCAAAAATCTCATCATTGAAGGAGCTATCCTTCCCTCTAACATGCACGACCCTTCCCAGGGTTGGGTTGCCAAAGGTACCATGTCATCCAACCTCACATGGCTCATATCGTCATCCAAAGGCATGTCCACCCCCACACCTAGTTTACCATGACATCTAACCCATCATGTCATATCTCTCTCTAACCACCACTTAGGGTTAGGGTTAGCATCATCCTTAGAGGATTGTTCCTGGTCTCTACTTATAATGGAGGTCTCTACCTCCAAGACTAACTTTCTCCACTCATCCTCCTGACAAGGAGGTATAGCCTCAGGTCTCTCCTGAGGGCAATGACCACTCATGTCATACGACCTAAGCATGTATCTATTCTTTAGTTTACACTTAATCTATTAAGCTTATGTCTATGCCATCTTAATTAAATGCTTTTCATTAATTTGGTGGAGGATTCCTTATACCTTATCAACCTTACCCATACCTCAAGAGGGTGAGGAAAATAGAGAAAGCCCTAATCCTTAAGGTTCTTAACAACATTTGAGTTGAGAAGGGATGAACAAGATGAGAGAGTCCTAAAGGTATCTTATTTTGAGTCAAATCCTGAGACTTTGGCCAGGCAGTCACACTAATCTGGGAGTCCTCGTATTCCAACTAGCAGTGCGGAGGAAAATCTTGCCAACCCCCGAACGTGATCCTTTTCTAGAAACCTCTGTCTTTTGGAAAATCCTCTAATAACTACCTTGGGTTCTACAAAGTTTGTAAAATTTAATAATTATTAAAGATTAAATGAGGAACCTATGCTCTGATACCAAATATAATGACCCTACCTCCCAGTAACCCCCAAAGGAGACCAAGAGGTCAGAGCCATTATCCCAATTAACAGGATCAAAGGTTCGACAAATAATCAATAACAATTATAAAATGCTACCAACTAAACTGAAAACTAGTATAAAATAAAAATTTGCATACCTTTTTCAAAAACTAGGATGTCTACTTCTATCCAAATTAGGAGTCTATTCTAACTAATCCTCCTTGTACTTTAACTCTTATTTAATTCCACATATGCCACTTTACTATTTGTTCTTTTCAATCTTGTACCTAAAACGCCGACAAACAAAATGTCAGTCAACATAAACGAATATCCTGGTATGTGGGGACAACCAAAATTTCAAAAATATGTCTAACAATCTAAATATCACAATCAAGTTAAATAACAAGCCAAATTTACACTTTCAATGTGACATTCTCCACCACTTTTGTCGTAACCCTGGCATACCCCCTTTCGGGTTTCTCTTTTGCCATCGACTTAAGGCCACCTTCTCATTCCCGAGCTTGGTGCCTGGGGTCACCCTTCACGATGCCCTTTAGTCATGCAATATCATAGACCACCTTACCAATCCCGAGCTTGGTTCCTGGGGTCACCACTCATGGTGCCCATAGGTCTTCCGTCCTGGGCTTGATGTTTTGCATCATCAATCAGGGTGGAATGTAGGTGCGAGAATACACACTTCTATTATTATTATGATAATCATAGTGACTTTATGATTTACAAGTATGAACATCCAAACTGTTAAGTTGCATTCAAAGTGATGAATCATCTGGGAAACTCTTTGGAAAACTAATGCGATTAACCATAATTAACCACATACATGTCAGGCTGATTCGAGACAGAATCAATCCAATCAATGCAAGAAATCCCATAGGCAAGCAAGCACACAAAGATATCCTAAAATATGCATACAATTTCCTATCATTGATCATGCCATCAGGATCTATTAAACCTAGCTCGCTTCCTATGGTTTCTTGTCCACTTTTAGAGTTTCCATTGCAATTAGGGTTTCTCTTCATTTATACTATTTTAAACCCTAATTTTACACAATTACTCACAAACCCTAATTATCTCATCTATTCTTCACAAAAGATATTAAGGTTACCTTTTAACAACATATAACCTTAATTTCAGATTTAAAGGCATTTTTCTTTCCTTTTTACCCTAGTTAGGGTTTCTAAGTATGTTAACCATCATATTAGGTTTAAAACCCTAAATCTTGTAATTTCATCTTCAAAACAGGTTAAGATTCATCTTTATCATTAAACAAGTTAACCATGTTCGAATTAACTTATTTGCAATATTAAATCTATCCTTTGTCATCAATTAGGGTTTCTAACCACAAATTAATACTTTTTCCATCAAATTTATACACTTTTGCAAATAGGAATGAAATCAGGTTCTCAAACTATTTTTAACGTGTTCCTCATATTTTTCTGATCAATTTTCATGTATAAACTTTTCTCATCTGAGTTTTCTAGTAAAAGATATGATTTTTGCAAGAAAAGTCACTTTTCTAGATTTTCTAATTTATTATGATTTCATCACAAAAAACCCTAGTCGTTCGATCCGTGGTCCGCTGGACCACGTGGGATCCAACGATCCACAAAAACACGCCTGACTTGCGATTGAAAAGAAGCAAAAGGCAATTATGCCCTTACCTAAACAATAGAAGAGGGAGGGCAAAGGGGTCTTTTACCCCTTGGTCATCTTCTACCTCGGGCTGGCTCACGAGCAGCCCAGCTGAGTCAACTCAAGGGTTGACTCCGGCCATCCGTGCATCTGCGAGCAACTTGATCGGCCTAGGAGCTCTGCCTGCCCCTCGCGGACTTGCCAGGTACATCCATTCCTCCTTTGCACCGCTCCTTCATCGTCGACGAGGTGCGGTTCCCTTCCGACGTTATCTGCTTCTCGACAGGGTCTCAGGTCGAGTCAATTCCTTGAATTGGCAGCATCAAAACAACCGTCTCCGCGCCGCGGTTATGGGAGGGTAAACTGTAGGGTTGCTTGCTTTGTTGTGTGCACTACCCTATATATATGGTGGCCACAGGTGTATGCCGAGTTTGGGGATTCCCTCAAACGTTAACAAAACCACCAAAAATCTAGGTTGGTTAAGAGCGGGACACATTCCCGAAGACAAAGGACTCGTTCAAAGCTCCACAAATGTTCTCAAACTTGCACAATCTTCGATCAAAGATTTGTAGCTTGGAATTTGTTATCCCAAATCCTCATGAGACCGGGATTCATCCCAGGCCGTGGATCATAGATCCAACGATCGCATATCAGTGCCCAAAATAAAAAATCGGGATTTAATCCTAGATAAATCGTGACACATGATTACTATACAATTAATATCCATACTTTAGGATTATTTGTAAATTGCATAACTTGGAATCAGTGCATTGTTTTTCAACCAAATTTTAGGGAAATCTTTAGATTTGCATTATCTTCCTTTATTCCAATTTTGAGCCTTAAACTCAAAAGGAAAGATATGGTTTCTTCACATGCAACTAAATGTTTAATAAAACTCATTTAAGCATAATTTCTTTCTCATAATTCTTTATTTTCTTAATTGTGATTCCTTTTTCTATTAGAAACCATGTGAACATGAAATCTTTTCCAAGATGGATCCATCATCCATATTTTCACACATTTCTTGTAATAATATTATTATTTCTCATTTCCTTCTTAGTAAAGCAATATTTAATTGATCTTTTTTCTTTCTTTTTGCATTATCTTTATAACTTGGACTCATTGGAATCCAATGAACCAAAAAGGCATGAAATCCATCCTTGGAGGATATTCCTTTGCCTTCTAGATTTCTACACCTTTCTTTTCTCCATTTCTTAATTATTCTTTTAATAATTGAATTTCCTTTGTCTTTTCCTTGTTATTGGGCCCAATAGCCCATAAAGCCCACAAAGAAATCAACAAGGCTATTATAAACAAAATTCATGCATTCAATCAAAAGACATAATTATTTGTTCATTTATCTTTATTAAGAGAAATTACATTTCTCATCAAAAGAACCCAAAATTGGGGTTGTATCATTCTTTGTGTTCTCTAGCCATCTTCTCTTCTCATCTTCTTCTTCTGCGTAAGAAGAAGTTACCATAAGACAGACTGGAGGATACTAGAATAGACACAACCCTAGTCCTATGTCCCTATAGACTCAGCGAACCTAAAGCTTTGATACCAACCTAACTGTGACGCCCATCGTTACACAAAAGTGAGATTATTCAAAACAAATGCAAAACTAATACTAATCAACCAGGTTCCCAGAAAACACAAGGAATTAAAGTTGATTTCACATAAGCACAAAATCCAAAACTTATTACATTTGAGTCCACATGGAGCCACATGTATTACATATCTCATGCCAAATGATGTACATATATCATTATCACCAACTAGCTAGCCACAACCTATTACAAGAGGTAACTTGTTTATATATAGATACACACCATGTCGGTACAACCATGGCCTACTATCAAAGCATGTATCGATAAACAATGTCTACAAAACTCCCCCAAGGACCTGAGAGTATAGGGATGACACATATGACTCTACTACAAAACACTAGCAGCATATCCAAACTTGAACCATTATTGCTCCTCTTACTACTTAGCCTCAACTGCACGATCTCTACCTCATCGTGCACGACCACCTAAGAGATATGGAAACCCATTAGGTGAGACCAAACGTCCCATCAATAGATATATCTCCTCCGTAGCTATTATAAGCATAATTAAGCTAAAATAGTAGATTATCATAGCATCAGGTTGAGCAGATTCAACTAAATGATATGAATAAAGTAGTTACCATTGTCTAAGCAATTCAGGCATCTACAACTGAGTAGTAAAACATCTTATATTTTAAGAAGGAATATGAAGAACATGTATCACAATGTATTTCTCTTACCACATTATAATTCAAGAAATCAGTATAAGAACTAAGACATAGTTTCATCCAATGTGAGTTGTGTTTAACCCTAAGCAATTATACTACCCGGCTGTATTACGTCTTTTATTTGCCCTGAGGATTTGAGTTGTACCACCCCAAATACAACAGATCACTATAGAGTCAAAATTAGTTCCATACAAGATCAATGGAAGATCTGAACTCCATGATCTTCTCATGTACTACTCGGTCAGTTCAAGTCTGCACCACAGTGACATATAGTCAAACTGTAAAACCAACAACTTATAGTCACATCTATATTCCTATATAGAAATCAACTCGTAGTCAAGGCTATGGTCCTGTAAAACACCTAGACCGCCTTGGTACATATCACAATGCTAGAAAGCACGATATATAACCCAATCGCTAAGGTACCACCGCATATGTCTTCTATCACATCATATCACATGCTCACCATCGAGACCCGACCATGTCCATTCTCAAAACACTTGGGATCAAGATGTAAAGGATGCATAGTCACTCACACCTCACACACTCAACAATATGCTCTCCAAGTTTCCCTTGGAAATACCCATTTCTCCATCCAGCAAAGTACTGAAGCTGAAGATGGATCCATGCCATAGGGAAGCTACACTAATTAGGGTTTCACTGGATTAGTTAAGCCAGTTGTGTATCTTTTAGCATCAGTCAAGTTATGACATACAAACTCTAAACACATTCTATACAAACAAGGGTAAAGGTGCAACTTCAGAAGATATAAAACATATAAAATGAAACTTTTCACTCATTGCCATTCACAAGGCCATCACCAACATCACATGTTACAACTTCCATACAAGGCCAGCGTCAATATCACATCTCTATGGGATATAATCCCTCAATCACATCTCTAGAGTATTTCACCTCAAACTAGGCACAAGGAACTTGTCAGGTCATTAGACCCAATCACATAATTCATGCACATTCAATATCATAGTGTGCCTCAACAATGCTCATAATCACCATCTTGTACTACATAAAGATCACCATAGCATTCACATAGCTATGCCATTCATTTCACCTACAAGGTTATGGTTACACAAGTAGGAGAAAGAAAATATCATAATCATGCTAAACACCTAAGGCAATATGAACAAATACATCATTTGTTCCAAAAATTAGGGTTAGGGTTTCATGTATAGCTGATTAGGGTTCCCATAGAATTATTTCTTCACCAATCCCTAGTTTCATCACCTCCCACAAGTTTGAAATGTATTATGGTTAAGCACTATTAAGTATGATTAATCATTCTCATTCACATCATTACATATAGATCATTAACCAAGTGTTGTGGTCGATAGGATGATAGATGTAGCAGCCTATGTGAGTGTAGTGAGCATTGGTACACATGTTGCTACCAAAAGGTAGTGTAGCAACCCAACCACAACAAAGAGTAGTGACCACCCCCCTAGGGTTAGGGTAGTGGCCGCAAGTAAAGGGGATTGGCAGAGTCCAATACCTGGATGTGATCTCAGGATTGGTATATTCCAATACCTAGCTGAACTCTATCAGGATTGGCAGAGTCCAAAACCTGGCTGTGATCTTAGGATTGGTACAATCCAATACCTGGCTGAACTCTATCAAGATTGACAGAGTCCAATACCTGGCTGTGATCTCAGGATTGGTACAATCCAATACCTGGTTGAACTCTTACAAGATCAATACCAGGTTAGCAAATTGGCTGAGGCCAATAGATAGAAATGAGAATGATTCATGGATATCATACCATGATAATATTATCACATGATAAGCTGGAGATGTTAAATGATACACATGTTTGTCATATTCCTTATAATGTGAATAGATGATTTACTACTCTATCATAAACAATTACAATACTCTAAGAGATGAGAATGTTCTAATCTGCTTATCCATAGTGATTAACCTTGGTTTTTGATATAAAATAACCTTTGCTCAGTTTTATACTGCTTAACTGTGATAATAACATTATTGGCAGAGAGTTATATCTCTCACTGGGACAATTGTCTCACCCTGTATGATCCACAATTTTTAGGTGGACGTGCACGAGGAGGTAGAGACCATTCTACAGAGGAAGTGTATCAACAACAGGGACAACAGTAACAGCTCAGGTTGAGTGTACTATCTGTTGTGTCTTGTAGATAGAAGTCCTATATGCCGTCTCTGTACTCTTAGGTCGGATTTAGTGTGTGATGGTTTTATGAACAATCCAAGATTTTATCTGGTATGCCTCGAGGTTTTATGTTGCTTCAATAAATGTTCTGACAAAGCAACTATTATATGTTATCCTCGAGATGAGGTGGTACAATGTATGTACAATGTGAACCCTGATGTATATAAAGTTTTGGTTCTTTCATTAAGAATTTTCCAGGAAATGGATCTCTTTGCAAAATGGTTTTAAATTTTAGTGATTTTTGTTAATCCGTTGTTTATGGTTATTCCGCATAATTAGTAATGATTTGGCTATCGGTTTGGTGGCGGTCGTTACAATTAGGGTTTAGGAGAAAGAGCAATCTACTTGAGAATACTACAAAATCTTAAACCCTAAATCTTAATCACTTCATCTAGCATATTAGGATTATGTTTTAGAGATGTAAAAAACAACATGCATGTAAGAAAATGGTGCAAATAATTGGAGGGAGAAGAGTTATACAAAATCAAGCTCCAAGACCACAATCTCTAAGAAAGAGAAGGAAGCTCCAACCAAGAGAAACTCCACATCCAAAAGAGCACCTCAAATGAGAAGAACACCATGTTCAAAGGAGAGCTCAAGAAAGATGGTGAAAACCCTAGGCCGAACAAGAAGAAGAAAGAAGAGAGCTTCTTCTCACTTGGGTACCACCATGGTCAAACCATAGTCTCTGACCCTTGTGAAGAGATGATATTTAAGAAATAGCCACCATGGTTGCACCATGGTATCACGACCAAGAAGGAAGAGGAAGATAGGGTAGAGATCAAAAGAAAACATGACCAAGGAAAGATAACAACTTACCAAGAAGGAGCATCACCACTGATAACCATAAGGGAGATGATCAAGCTCAAGATCACCACATGCAAGGTTGGTCGGACACCAAAGCTCCAAGATCATTCCTCTTTTCTCAACAAAGCTTCCAAGGATGAACACATGGGAGAATAAAAAGAGTAGGACCGAAAAAGGATACTTTCATGTGAAGGAGAGGGGTTATATACTTAAGGTAGGAGGGAAGTAAGGGGGTTATGAGGTGTCAACATAAGAGAGCACCAAAAGGACACTTGTCCTCCAAGGAAACAACCATGCAACCACTTAAAACATGCATGCATCAAAGGGTGATACAAATAAGGTGGTGTGACAACCACTTAGGTTCACTACACTCCTTGTTGCGGTCTAAACACAACAAGGAACACATGTAGCGACCTCTACACAAGATCACCAACTCAACATGATCGAAACACTCCACTAAAAGACAAAACCCTTCAACCAAACCACACCTAGGTCACTATGGTCAAAGCAAGCAACACCTAGGGTAAGTGTAGTGGTCCCAACACTCATCCACGAGTGGTGTTGCGGTCGCTACACACAAACCCTAGCAAGGTTGACATACATCAACAAGGCAAACCCTAGAAACCCTAATCTCACCATGTGATGTAACATCATCAACCATGGTCTAAGAAAAGATCCCCTATGCATCTCTCTCTCTCTCTCTCTCAATATGTGAAGACATAGAAAGCACACTCTACATATGACAAATTGCAAGATAACCCTCAGTCACGGGTAAATTGCATCTTGGTCCAAAATAAGGGTACATAGCTCAAACATCAACCAGACAAGACCTAACTGAAAACATAAGCTTGTTACATGTTATAAAAGCATCTTCAAAAGATTAAATTAAGGTTTAAGTGTCTTATTAAGAAAAGAAACCAAGGTTAGCCCAAAATCCAGGTCAGGGGTCTTACATGATGAGTGTAGTGATTTCAGGTCTAAGAACCACAATCACCACCATCACTATGAGAGATGATTCTGACTACCAATTATGGTTTCCATGTGTCACTGTCAAGGTGGATCCGTCTGGTATACTATTCTCTAACAAGTAATTCTATGTTTGCTTTGATATCACATATCATGACTAATGAGATTTTGTCATCAACCAATGCACACTCTAGTCTCATGTGTTATTGTTGTCTATCAACCTTCCACAATAACATCTGACTAGGGTCATAACAATAATGTACATACTCTTAACATCCGTATGATCTCATTTTTTAGTTCATCAACTTGAAGACATAAATCATTGAGTAATGTCATTCTCTAGACATTTATTATGTTTCATCATTATATTATAATTGATTGAAACTGAACAAATTGGAAGATTGCCTTTATTATCAATAAAATTGTTTACTAAATATGCCATAAAAATCATCATATGTTTGTCTCTCTGGGCATACATACCAATAAAATCGCACTTGCACTTAGAGCTAATCACCCATGAATCTTATTCTTAGTGATCTTAAACATGTCCATCATGTTTCTGCTGTGCAAGTGCTAATTCAGTGGGTTAGCAACAACTTGCCTTTAGTCTGTCTATTGCATGTTTCTCATCTCTTCACCATACAACATCTCGTATGAGATGGAATTGTCGTAGTTTGATATCTAATATTCCTAGCCTAATCAATATTTGCACTGTTGTCATAGTATTTATACTGTGTCATCAATGGTTGTGTTCATAACACAGAGCTACTCGGTCTCTATTGTGGAATTTGAATAACAGTTTGTAGTTTAGAACTCTTCCAACTTACAATTCTTAGTTATATGGTCAAACACAAATCTTAGATTGTAGTCATTAATTTTCTTTGTCATTTTGGAATCCTGCATCAATATAACCCTTTACATCCAACTCTTCCTTATGAACATAATATAGAAACTGATCCTAAGTGCTTCTCAAGTACTTATGGATATTCTCTATGGTATTCCAATGACCTTCCTTGGATATTACTAATATCATATTGTCATGTCTAATACATATAAGATAATGGGATGAGTACATTATATTGCATACATGATAGATCTAGTCGTGAATACACATTGCATCTTTTCCATGTTTTCCCATTCTTTACAAGAATTGGAACATAAGGCTCTTAATAGACTAATCCCATATTTTCTCTCATTGAGTATCTTGACAATGTATGTGCTCTTTATTACGTCAAGAAGCTTTCCCGATGTTACTCTATATACCTCAATTCATATCATATAGAATGCTTCATCTTCATCCTTTTTGAGAAGGTACTTTTTTGCTAGTTTTCAATACTCATAGTATTAGGATGTTATTCCCCATCATTATGTGAATATACTCCCACTAAATCTTTTATAATCAAAGATATCCTATTTATTTTGATTAAAGTCAAACTCTTTGACTATCTTGTCAAAATAAAGATTCCATTTCTGAGATGCTTGCTTCAATCATGTTGATTGGCCTCTATGGATTATAGACCTTATCTGCATCAATGGAGTTATAAAACCTCTAGGGTGTGTCATGTTCACATCCTCTTAATTATTCCTTTTAATGAATTATGTTTTGATATCCATATGCCAAATCTAATAGTGTTAATAAGCTGAAACGACAAGCACAATCCTAATGGACTTAATCAAGTGGTTAGGTAAAGAGATTTCATCATGTTCAACATTTTGAACTTGTTTGTAATCCTTTGCAACCAATATGCTCTTATAAGTTATCCATTCTGGTTTTCTACTTTAAAATCCATTTTCACCCTTTGGGTTTCATGCCTTTAGGTGGTACTACCAAGGTCATACCTTATTAGTGTACATGGACTCCATTCTGGATGCAATGGCCTTAAGTCATTTCTCAGATTCTGGTCCTCAATATCTTGTAGTAAGTTTTTGACTCATTATCTTATGACCAATTCATAGCCTTTTTTTATTTATAAGATTCACAATATTTTAATCTCAAGGTGTGTTCTACTAGATTTATGAGATTGTGTGTTACATTAGGAATTTGAGATTCCACAACAACTTGCAATTCTCATTATTCTTGATGTACCTCTTTAGGCTCAATGTTTTTCTTGTTGATTTCTTACTTTTTCAAGTTCTACTTTACTCCCACTGACTCCTTTTGAATTAAATTCCTCTTTTTGAACTCAACCATCCTAGTAACAAACACTTTTGTTATTAGATTTAGATGAAATAAGTATTCAACAAATTAACATTTTGTGATTTGTAGACAAAGATTTTTCCAAGAAACTATTTTCTTACACAAGATTTCAATCCTAATCATTATAAAAGACATATCGGGACACCTCCCATTCCACATCTCATATGGTGTCTTTTGAACCATTTTAGATAGTACATTGTTTTCATGTAAAACATGTGCCCAAAAAGGAAATAAGAAGATCAGTCAGATCTATTGATAATTACACCATGACACATCAGAGAGTGATTCCTTGTTTCTGATACATCATTATGTTTTAGGTAGAGTACACTATGATACATTATCACGATCTATTTAGAAGGTTCTCAAACTCTTGGTAAAATATTTCAACATTGATCATATAGAAGTATCTTAATATTTTTACCAATGTGTTTATTTACTTCTTTCATGATCTTCTTAAACACTTCAAGATATTCATGTGTGTATTTCACTAAATACAAATCATCATATCTACTAATATTATTAGTAAATGTGATGAGGTACAAATAATTACCTCTAGCATTTATTCTAAAGTTCTATATACATCAATATGTACAAGTCCTAATAGAATGCTTGTTCTCCCACTACATTTAGTGAGAGATGCTTTTGTCATGTTTCCCAATATACAAGCCTTGCATGTTTCGTATTGGTTCAATAACCAAAAGAGTCCATACAAACATCATTATATATTCTAGAAATGCATCTCTTATCTTTGTTCTCTAGATGAGAATGCTATAGATAATTCCTGTTTGAGTTATCAAGTTTCAATATCTAGGTATTTACGTCATTAAAATTTATCTTTGGATCTAATAAACAAAGGCCATAAGATACTTGGGGCATTTCCATTTAAGATCACATCTTAAAATAGAACACTAACTATTATTCATAGTCATCCTTGTCCATAGAAGATGCAGAAAGTAAGATGTTTCTATAATTGATAGAAATGAAATAATGATTCGTTAACTCTATTACATGCCATGTGGGCTAAGATAAATTGTCAATTCAAACTATAGTGACAATGAATCTTGCTCCATTTTTGATGAACGTTATGATCTTTCCCTTTTATAAAGGCTTACTTCTTTTCAGATCATGTATATTCGAATATATGTGAGATCTACATCCGGTATCACATACCCTTGATGAAAAAGTAATTAAATGCATATAAACTTGAAGCGAAGATCTGTGCCCCCTCCTCCTTCTTCTTTAGTTACTCTAGGTAGAGAGGAAAATGCCTCTTCCAGTGTTTAGGATGGTGACAACGGTGACAATTGCCTCCCTAGTTCACCCCTCACTTTGCTTTGAGCTTGGAAGACTTGGGCTTCTGGTTAGCTTTGAAAGTCTTCTTAACTTTGCCTTTGCCTTTGCCTTTTGATTTTCCCTTAGGTTTGCTGATCATTATCAAAGACTTAGGACTGTCTTTCTTCATTTGTGCCTCAACTATTCTCAGCATGCCAAGTAACTCTGTTAACAGTTTGTCAAAGTCATCCATGTTGTAATTCATGAGAAACTAATTGTATGATTTCAGTAGAGACTATAGAATCACATCAGTGGCCAACTATGGACTTGAGAGGAATCCCACTCTAGCAAGGTTGTCTACATACCCAATAAGCTTGAGTATATGAGAACCTACTAGATCTCCTTCTTCCATGTTACATTTGAATAGTGCCTTGGAGACATCATATCTTTCATGTCTTGCCTGGTCTTGGAACATGTTATTAAGACGTGTTACCATCTCATAACGTCCATGTTCTCATGTTGTCTTTAGAACTCATAGTTCATGGATCACAACATTAGGCATTTGACGTGAATGACATCTTCAATATGCTTCTTCTCAGCATCTCTGTCAACCTTAGGTGCAGTAGAAGCAGGTTCATCTGGCTCAGGTGTCTCCAAGACATAGAGCTTGCACTCCTATGTGAGAACAATTGTCAGTGTTGGAACCAATAGTTGAAGTTATTTCCATTTAACTTGTCCTTCTCAAGGACTGCTCACAGATAAAAAGTTTTGTTTTCTGCCATTTGATTCTATAAGAGAAATTGCAATTTTTTCAAAATATTTTTGATTTGATTTGATTGTAATAAAGTTGACGATGTTTAATTAGGCCTTTAATTAGTTATTGCTCTCACTATTTTGTTCAAATTGATAACCTTCACTTATCAATTTGGAAGATTGCAGCGCATAAACTCCTACTGAGCTAAGATTCAAAGAAATTGAGTTATTAATCTTCCAATGCCAACGTTCATAATCAATTATTAAGGTAGACAATATTTGCCAATTACATCTTATACAATTCTTGGATAGATGGTATGCACAACTCTTTTCCATAGTCATATGCATGCCTCTAAGTGCTTAATCTTATTAATATCAATTAGTTAAGTTTGACCCAAGATCCAACATGATAGAAATGCACCCTACTTGGTAGGCCCAGATAATTACCATCACACTTCCATGAGATGAACAGCGCACCACACTTGGCATGTTCATGCATAGTTGATCAAGTTTTTCATGTGTGTTGCTAATTAAAATCATCTTAGACTTAATATGTTTTATTGTGGGATTTTATATTTATAAATATACATATGCATATCCAATCATCACACACTATAGTATGTATCATATACATGCTATATTCCACAAAAAAAAACAAGCGATTAAAGCATAAGTGATGGTTATTGCCATTCTATTGTAATTCCTTTGAGCCACAAGGAATTAATACCACCTAAGGTATACATCTCATGCATGAACATGTTTTTGGTGTATATCTATGCTTGAACCAATCAGGTTCGATTGGTTCAACCCTTGAACTGATCGGCTTGCCTCCTGGTCAGTCGGTTGGTCATTAGAATGATCACTCATCCTTCGATCCAAGAAATGTTTGAACACTTCCAAATGATCTATTGGGCCATCAGCTGATCAGTTTGGCTCCTCCTGTTGTCACTCCTCTTCAATCCTCCATTTAGTTGGCTCATCTTCGAGACAGTCGACTCGTCACATGTTGAGCGTATTCTTCATCGTAATAAGAAATTCAAAACTATCTTGATGCTATTAACGTATTACAAAGTAATAAGAAAACCTCAAGTTACATTTGAAAAGAGCATAGGAAGAAGAGAATAATATTTTTACATTTGGAAGAAGAAGATAGAGGCCCAGTATGCAAACTAAGATATAAACAAAAAAACAACCACAAAAAAGCAAGCATAGATAATCTAGGGTTATTGGCCATAACCATGCTACAATCCACCATCAAAATCATTTTTTAGGGCGACACATGTAAATTGCATATGTATCATATCATATATATTGATTAGGATCATATGTGCTATTTAATTGAATATGCGTGTGACACACAAATTACAGTTATAGTGAGATTATTCAAAATAAGGCACAAAATTAACACTAATCATCCAAATTACCAGAAAGCATGGTAAATAAAAACTGATCTGATATAACCATCTCAAGAGGAAACATGAACATCAAGATCCAAAAATTGTGACACCTAAATCACATATCTTATAAAAAAAGTTTACACATCATTGTATAGTAGCCATCATGCAACAACTTGTTATAAAGATCACATGTTCATATATATATATATATATATATATATATACAAGCCATAGATGTACAACTATGGCATACTGCCAAAAACCTTGAATATATATATACAAGTCATAGATGTACAACCATGGCATACTACCAAAAACCTTGCATCAATGTACAACATCTAAAAAACACCCCCAAGGACCTGAGAGTAAAGGGACAACACATTGGAATTTTTACTACAAAAACACTAGCAACATATCCAACCTTCAATAGCTATTTCTCTTCTTTCTGCTCTTCCTCAATCACATGATCTCTACCTCATTGTGCAAGACCACCTAAAAGATGTGGAAACCCATGGGGTGATACCAATGTCCCAACAAGAGATACAACTCTCCACCAACAACTATTGTTAACACATATATGCTATAACAGATCAAGCATTATGAACAGATTTAGCTAGATGAATACTTTAAACTGATACTCACATATAAAGCAGTTTAAGCAGTTACAAACTGATCAACAAATTATCATATATTTTTAGAAGGAATATGAAGAACATGTATAACCGTTATTAACTAAATAGTATAAGAAACGAAGCAAAGGGTCATCCAATGTGAGTCATATTTTTTAACCTAAGAAAATATACTACACAGTTGTGTTACATCTTTTATTACACCCTATGGAGATGAGGTATACCACTCATGCTCCAACTGACCACTGCTAAGTCAAAATCAGTGCCATACAAGATCTAGGAGATTTAGACTCCTATGATCTCCCACACCCTCAATCAATTCGAGTATGCCGTAGCGACATATAGATTCAAACTACAAATCATCCTAGTTCGCCTTGGTATATAGGCATGACACTAGTGAGATATGACCGTAGACGTTCTCCTATAAGGGTATGTTCACAATCATCACTGAAAACATATCATCTGAGATACAACCTCAACTGTTGTCTTGTTGGGGTATGACCACAGTCATCATCCAAATTCACTGATTATGGATGCAAGGATATATCTTCAACTTGCACCCTAACATATTCAACAATATGCGCTCCGAGTTTCCTGTAGGAATTACTCATTTTACCACCCAGCAAGTATTGACACTGAAGATGGATCTATGGCTCAGGGAAACCTACATGATTAGGGTTCCACTTGGTAAATTATTTCCCATTGGGAGTCTTTTAGTGCATCAATCAAGTTGCAACGTACAAGCCATAGACATATTCTACAAAAATAAGGGTAGGTTGCAACGTCAGAAGACATAAAATGTATTTAAGCATAAAGATGATCACGCCATCACATGATACTATCTCACTACTTCATACCAGGCCATCACCATTATCATATTATCAAAGGATAACCATCCCTCATCACATCACTAGAGGATATCACCTCACATTAGGCATTAATCCTCTGTCAGGTCATAAGATCCACTCACATAGTTCTTGCATAGCATTGTTATCTCATCATGCCTCATAAAATCTCATAGTCATCGCCCTATGTCATATAAGAGATACCATATATATCACAAACTATGATGTACATTCAACCTACAACATTAGGGTTACACAAAATGAGAGAGAAAATACTTCATTGCATGCTAATCATTCAAGCAAGTTAAGAAATTCCATCATGTGCCCAAATTAGGGTTAGGGTTTCCATGGATAGCCAATTAGGGTTTCCATCACAACACTCAACATCAAACCCTAGGCACATCACTTACCACATCCTTAGAGTTCTTATAGACCAAACATCATCATGACCATAACAACCACACCTCAAACAACAACATTTAGTGAACAAACCAAGGTGTAGGGACCAAAACCCTCACATGTGTAGCGAACACTAAGGTAACACCATGTAGCAACCACCAAAGCCATGTAAACATAGTGACCAAAACCATATACATCATCAAGTGTAGTGACCATAGCCACTTATGCATGGCGACCACAAAATAGGTTAAGGTGTAGCGACCAACCAAGCTAAACCATATGTAGCGACCATAAGAGAAACTAGGGTTAGAGTTTGTAGTGACCCAAACACCAAACCATTGTCATTTCAACCAAACCAAACCATCCTATGTAGCGACCAACCCCAAGGGCTCATATGTAGCAACCTCAACATCAAAACATGTAGTGACCAAAGTATCTTAGGGTTAGGATTATGGCGACCAAATCAGAACCCTAGCACACCATCAACATGTTCGTAGTGACCTCAAGAAACCAAGGAAACATGTCTACTGAATCAGATGCTTACCATCGAGAAACTCAAGCATCACAAGGGTGAAAATTCCATGAAGAGACGAACATAAAACCCTAAAACAAGTGTCACAAGGTTCAACGTGGAAAACCATGGGATTAGAGAGAAAACTAAACGTCAAACACACATTAAAAAGATCCAAAAACCTCCACCTCATTCAAGGTGTCTGAATTGAAGCCAAGGTGACAAAACCAACAATCAAGATGTTGCATGCAAGCCTAGCAACTCCACCATCCATACATCTCTAATACAAGAATTAGGGTTTAGGAGAAAGAGAAATCTATACAAAAGTACTTCATAAAACTAAACCCTAAATCAAGATAGCATTATTCATCAACTTATGATAATGTTTTAGAGATGAAACAGTAACATGCAAGCAAGATAAAAGTGCAACAACAGAATATGTGAAAGTTATATAACTCACCTTGAGGTGAAGATTAACTCCAAAGCCACAAGCTCGAAGAGATAGAGAAGGAACACCAAGCTTGGATTACTCCAACTCCAAGCACGATCACCAAGAACCATTACAAGGGAGATGATCAAGCCCTAGATCACTACATGCAAGGAGAAAATAGTCACCTCCTTCAAGATCAACACCTCCACTTGCACCACCAAGCTCAAAGTTGAACACAAGCAAGAAGAGAGAAAGAAGAGAGATAAAAGGATTACTTACATGTGAAAGGAATGATATATATAGTATATACTCAAGGGTAGGAAAGAGGTAGAGGGATATGAGGTGTCAAGATATTGGAGCCTTTAAGGACACATGTCCCTCAAAACCACGACCACGCAAGCAATATATATGTTCATGCATCAAAGGGTGATAAAAACAAGGGTCAGTATTGACCACTAGGTTCACTACCTGCCTTTGGTCGAAACAAAACCCAGGTGATCACCATGTAGCGACCGCAACACCACACCAACCAAGGCAAAGGCCGCTACAACCAAAGCACAACTCAAAACCTCTTTGACCAAAATCAAGAACAAGGTGTATGGGCCACTACAAAACACAACCAAAAGCATATCAGTCGTAATACCTACCAAAACACAAAGCACATAGGTAGCTACAAAGGTCATACCAACATGTTTGACACTAACAACTCAAGCATCCATGCAAACCATGCAAACTCTAGCTCAACACACATGATGTCGCCTCATCATCCAAGGTCCAACAAGGCTCCCCTAAGCATAATTCTCTCTCTCATGATGCTAAGGCACAAGAGGCACATCCAACATGTGAAAATTGCAAGATAAACCCTCTGCATGGGTAAATTGTGATTTGGTCCAAGACAATCACACATATAGCTTAACTAGCTCAAACATTATCCAAACTAAAAATGTAAGCATGTCACAAGTTATTAAGGTGCATCTCATGGTTAGATTCGGGTTTAAGAATCTTATTAAGTAAAGCAAGCAAGATCAAGCTCTAATCTGGGTCAGGGGGCTTACAACCATAAACCCCTAAAAAGGATTTCACCCCCAAAATCCTATGCAAAAAGATATAGATACTTCCTACCCATCTCGTCCTCAAGCTCCCACGTGGCTTCCTCCATGCCACGATGATGCCACAAAACATTAACCAACATGATATGCTTCTTATTCAACTTCTTCACTCTCTGGTCCAAGATCAAAATTGGACCCTCCATGTACGACACATCCTCTTCCAAATCCATCTCAACAGGATGCAACACAAGCTCTGTGTCAGGGTGACACTTCCTCATCATAGAAACATAGATGACCAGATGCAACCTGTGCAACTTAGGTTGCAACTCCAACTTATAAGACACCTTCCCAACACGTGCGACCACAGGGTAAGGTCCCATATACATGGGAACCAACTTACCCTTCTTCCCAAACCTTAGCACGCCTTTCCAAGGAGAGACCTTGAGGTACACCTTGTCTCCCACTTGGAACTCCAACGACCTTCAACGATTATCAACATAAGATTTCTTCCTATCCTGGGCTTCCTTCAACTACTATTGTATCACCTTAATCTTATCTATCGTCTAATGTACAAGCTCATGCCTCTAAAGCTGATATTTCCCCATTTCATACCAACACGATGAAGATCTGTAATGCCTCCCATATAAAACCTCATACAGTGCCATGTTGATACTCCTCGATAACTGTTATTGTAAGAAAACTCTATCAAACTGAGGTGTACATCCCAACTACCCAAAAACTATAGAACACAAGCTCTCAACAGATCCTACATCATCTATATAGTCCCCTCAAACTATCCATCTATCTATGGGTTAACAGCAGTATTGAACCTCAACTGCATACCCATGAATGTATGTAGATGCTCCCAAAAGTGATTGGTAAACTGAGGACCTCTATCAGACACTATTATCAGTGGAATACCATGCAAACAAACTATCTCATCAACATATGCCTGTGCCGATTTCTCAGCTATATACATGTCTTCACAGGAAGGAAGTGTGCTGATTTGTTCAATGTGTCCACTATCACCCATATGGAATCATGACCTTTGGTTGTCCTAGGAGGTCCAACCACAAAGTCCATAGTGACATGATCCCATTTGCACTACGGTATAGGCAACAATTGCAAAGTCCCTACAGATTTTCGATGCTCAGCCTTAGCCTACTGACATACATGACACTTTGCCCCAAACTCAACTACGTCACACTTTAAGTGAGGCCACCAATACAAATCTTTTAGATTTTGATACTTCCCAGATGCATAGAATACATCAAAGAGTGAGCCTCTTCCAGAACCAACTTTCTTAGATCATCCACATCAGGAACCACTACTCTACCAAGATAACAATTGTCCCATCTTGTAAATCATGGAATCCATCACACTTCTTGCTGCTAAAATTTGCTCAGATCTGTTGTATCACAATATCATCATGTTGTACATATCTGATTTGCTACCTCAATGTAGGATTCACCTGTAACTGGGCCAACAAGTCTATCAACAAGGTGACCTCCAAATTCACATTCATCTGGTGAAGAGACACCAACATGTCTCACTTATGGCACACCAAGGAACACAACTGTGCCTTATCAGTAGATGATGATGATGGAGACTTCCTGTTCAAAGCATCTACCACCACGTTCACCTTCTCTGGATGATCTTTGATCAACTCCATCTAGCATCTCTATCGCATGTTCATCTCCTGTTTGAGAATATTTACTGCAGATTCTTGTAGTCAGTAAAGATCTGACATTTCTCGTCATAAAGGAAGTGTATCCAAATCTTCAGGACATGGACCATAACAACAAGCTCCAGATCATACGTCGGGTAGCTCTCCTTGTATTTCTTAGGATGTCGCAAAGCAAAAGAAATGATGTTCTTGTCTTGCATCAACACGTAACCCAAATCATTCTTTGATGTGTCATAAAAGACAATGTAACTTTTCCTTGCTCAGGTAGAACCAAGATCGATGCACTGGTCAAATTGTCCTTCAAAAACTAGAAAGAATGCCGACACTTGTCATCCTAGATGAACAACACAACTTTCCTTGTCAGCTTCATTAGGGGTAAAACCACTACACTGAAGTTCTTGATGAACCTCCTGTAATATCCTACCAAGCCAGGGAAACTACAGACTTCCGTAGGTGTGTTAGGCTGCTTCCATTCTAATACAGACTGAACCTTCTTGGGATCCACACGCACACCTTTAATAGATATCACATGCCCCAGAAAGGACACCTCTTTCAGCCAAAACTCACACTTGTTGAATTTGGCATACAACTTGTGTTGTCTCAACAATATTAATGCCTACCGTAGATGTTGCTCATAATGTTGTATGTCTCTAGAGTATATCAAAATATTGTCAATGAACACAACTACAAACTGATCAAGATAAGGTCAGAACACTCTGTTCATCAGGTCCATGAACGTTGCTGGTGCATTGGTAGCCCAAACGACATAACCAAAAACTCATAGTGACCATACTGAGTCCTAAAAGCTAACTTGGGTATGTCATCCACCTTGATTTGCAACTGGTGATCAGGTCTATCTTTGAGAACATTGCAACACCCCTCAATTGATCAAACACATTGTCTATCTGTGACAATGGGTGCTTGTTCTTGATCGTCACCTTGTTCAACTATCGGTAATTGATGTATAACCTCATGGAACCATCTTTATTCTTCACAAACAACACGGGAGCACCCCAAGGGGAAGTTCTTGGTCTGATAAAGTCTTTCTCTAACAAATCTTGCAGCTACTTCTTCAACTCTTGCATCTCAACTGGTGCCATCTTGTACGGTGTCTATGCTATGGGATGCGTACCAGGAATCCAATTGATCTCAAAGTCAATATTTTGAGGTGGAGGAAAATTAGGAAACTCATCAGGAAACACATCCTCAAACTCATGAATAATTGGTACCTCCTAGATACTAGGACTCCTCACCTTAGTATCCACCACATGTGTGAGAAAAGCCTCACAACCTTGCCTCATCATCCTCTCTACTGTCATCGCTGACACCAAACATGTCGTAGGAATCATCCTATCTCTTTGGAAGATCCACAAAACATCACTGTCATAGAACGTTGCCACCTTGGAACTACAGTCCAAGACCACCCGATACTTCTCCAAACTATCCATTCCAAGGATCACATTAAGTTTGTAAATGTCAAGTGGTATAAGGTCCACTTGAATGCTACGCCATGAGAAAGAAAGAAGATAGGATGGACACACCTCCCACAACTCGGTGGAACCAACCAAAGGGGTTTCTAGAAGGATACTATCAGATCTATGACAAATAGGAAAAGAACAACTAGCTATCATTTTTATAGTGATAAAAGAGTGTGTCACACCCGAGTCAACCAAACAGATATAAAGTAGGAAGAAGACAAATTAGATTGAAATAACTTTATCTGACCTGTCATGACCCGAGGGCTAACTGCTCCTTCTGGCTGACTCATAGCATAGAACCAAGCCATTTCTTATTGTCACCCATGTCCTATCTGGTCTACCTAGATGAACCATCCTGTGATGCCTAATCGTATCCTCTGCCACCACCACTGTTGAACTACCGTTGTTGTGACCCTTGCTGACTCTAACTCGGCTGTTGTGTCACCTCTTCATCCTTCACTGGGAAAAACAACCTCAGATTCCCTATTGTCCACACCTATAATAAGTCCTCACATCAAAATGCGGCCTAGATGGCCCTGTCACCAAAACTGAAGTTGTGCATGAGCTCCAACTGGCAGAAAACTATGGCCTATGCCTTTGCTCAGTGATCACAATGACTGAACCACTGACCTCTGTTGTGACTGAGGTGCTGAAAACTTAGGATTCTTGAAGCCTCTAGAAGACTGTCCATGATATTATTCCAGTCTCTTTTTGGCATTAGCTTTGCACTTCTCTATCACCGACCACTCTATCCGCCTCACAGACTCCACAAGCATGGAAAATCGTTCCCTATTCTCTAAATTTGACACTGTCATCATCAACTCAGAGCCCAAACCTTTCTGAAAATGTAAGTTCCTCTCCTTATCCGTCACATCCATGTGAGTACAAAACCTCTACAACTCCATGAACTTGGCCTAATACTCATTGAGTATCATAGATCCCTATTGGATCTTCTCAAACTGTTAGATTTTCTTGTTAAGATAGGTATCCAAGAACTATCGGCTCACAAACTCCCACCTAAAGTCTTCCCAACTGATCACCACTCTGGGCCTCTTCTCTTCCTTGATGCCCCACCAATGGCCAACATTGCCCTTCAACAGGTACACTACGTGATTCACCTTATCCTCTTCGGGGATATTGAGGATCTTAAAGGCCTTCTCCAACTTTGTCGACCACATATTTGCATTTGTTGGGTCTGCGTACCAGCATCCTATATCACCCCCACACACCTTAACCTCTCATAGATCTCCCCATAACCCTGGCATTCAGCATTGGGGATAGCTGCCCTTGCTTGGGGTATGGACATTCTATCCACCATATGCGTTATCGTGGACATGACTTGTCCAAACATGGACTGGAAACTAAGATTGACCATAGTTTTTGGGTCAAATTTGAGGCACTTTAGGCACTCCATATACTCTTACCTACCCCTTGGCACTACCTCCTAGTGCAGCAACGCTGCTCTCAACATGTTCTTTGTGTTCTCCAGAGATATCTTTTCCCTTCTTCTTCTTCTTCTGCCTAAGCAAAAGTTATGATCAGATATGTTGGATGACACAAGAACAGACACAACCCTAGTCATATGTCCCTATAGACTCAGCGAACCTAGAGCTCTGATACCAACCAAACTGTGACACACCAATCACAATTAAATCGAGATTACTCAAAACAAGGCGCAAAATCAACACTAGAGATCCAAATTACCAAAAAACATGGTAAATTAAAACCAGACTGATATAACCATCTCAAGCAGAAACATAAACATAAAGATCCAAAAATTGTGCCACTTGTATCACATATCTTATAAAAAATGAGTACACATCACTAAAAAGTGGCCATCTTGCCACACCATATTGCAAAGATAACATGTTCATATATATATATATATATATATATATATATATATATATATATATATATATATACAATCCATACATCTACAGCCATGGAATACTTCCAAAAACCTCGTATCGATGCAAATATCTACAAAACACCCCAAGGACCTGAGAGTACATGGACGACACATAAGACTCTACTATAAAAGTACTAGCAACATATACAACCTTCAAGAGCTACCACTCTCCTTACTGCTCTTTCTCAACCGCATGATCTCTACCTCGTCATGTACGACCACCTAAAAGATGGGGAAAGCCACGGGGTGAGACCAACGTCCCATCAAGAAATATAACTCTCTACCAACAACT
The DNA here is from genome assembly GCA_963693085.1 of Alisma plantago-aquatica. NCBI lineage: Eukaryota > Viridiplantae > Streptophyta > Magnoliopsida > Alismatales > Alismataceae > Alisma > Alisma plantago-aquatica. The sequence goes on from OY856409.1 coordinate 195,447,541, forward strand.
ATTGCTAACATAGATAGATTATAACATATTAAGCATTATGAACAGATTCAGCTAAATGAATACTTTAAACTGATAATCACAGATAAAATAGTTTAAGCAATTACAAACTGATCAACATATTATCATATATTTTCAGAAGGAGTATGAAGAACATGTATAACCATTATTAACTAAACAATATAAGAAAAAAGGCAAATGGGTCTTGCAATGTGAATCATATTTTTGACCCTAAGCAAATATACGACATGACTGATTATGCCCTATGGAGATGATGTATACCACTCATGCTCTAATTGACCACTGCTAAGTCGAAATCAGTTCCATATAAGATCTAGGAGAGCCATACTCCTATGATCTCCCACAACCTTGGTCAGTCTGAGTCCACTGTAGTGACATATAGAGTCAATCTACAAATAAGCCTAGTCTGCCTTGGTATATAGGCATGACACTAGTGAGATACGAATGCAACCATTCTCCTACTAGGGTATGATCACAATCATCCATGAAAACATATCATCCGAGATACAGGCTCAACCATTCTTTTACTGTGGTATGACCACAGTCATCCTCCAAATCCAATGATTGTGGATGCAAGGATATATCCTCAACTTGCATCCCCACATATTCAACAATACATGCCCTCAGTTTCCTACATGAATTACTCATTTCAGCATCTAACAGGTATTGACACTGAAGATGGATCTATGGCTCATGCAACCTACATGATTAGGGTTCCAATTGATTAATTATTGCCAATTGTGTGTCTTTTTGTGCATCGATCAAGTTACAACGTACAAGTAATAGATGAATTCTACAAATATAAAGGTAGGTTGCAACATGAGAAGATATAAAACATATTTAAGCATAAAACTGATCATACCATCACATGATACTGTCTCACTTCCTCATACCAGGCCATTACCATTATCATATCATCAGGGGATAACCATCCCTCATCACATCACTAGAGGATATCACCTTCCATTAGGCATTAAGCCTCTATCTGGTCATAAGACCCACTCACATAGTTCCTACATAACATTGTAATCTCATTTGCCTCATAAAAGCTCATAGTCATTACCCTGTATCATATAGGAGGTACCATAGCAATCACAAACTATTATGTGCATTCAACCTAAAACATTAGGGTTACATAATAGGAGAGAGAAAATACTTCATTGCATGCTAATCATTCAAGCAAGTTAAGCTATTACATCATGTGCCCAAATTAGGGTTAGGGTTTCCATAGATAGACGACTAGGGTTTCCATCACAACACTCAACATCAAACCCTAGGTGCATTACTTCCCACATCCTTAGAGTCTTATAGACCAAACATCATCATGACTATAACGAACACACCTGAAACAACATGTAAAGATCAAACCAAGTGTAGCAACCAACACCTCACATGTGTAGCAACCACTAAGGTAATACCATGTAACGACCATCAAAGCCATGTAAACGTAGTGATCAAAACCATATAAATAATCAAGTGTAGCGACCATAGCCACTTATGCATGGAGACCGCAACATAGGTTAAGGTGTAGCGACCAACCAAGCTAAACCATATGTAGTGACCATAAGAAAAACTAGGGCTAGGGTTTCTAGTGACCCAAACCCCAAGCCAAAGTCATGTTGACCAAAACAAACCATCCTATGTAGCGACCAACCCCAAGGGCTCATATGTAGCGACCTCAACAACAACACTTGCAGCGACCAGGGTAGCTTAGGGTTAGGATTATGGTGACCAAATGAGAACCTTAGCACACCATCAACATGATCATAAAGACCTCAATAAACCAAGGAAACATGTCGACCAAATCAGATGCTTACCATCAAGAAACTCAAGCATCACTAGGGTGAAAACTCCACAAAGAGATTGAAATCAAAACCCTAAAACAAGCTTCACAAGGTTCAACATGGAAAACCATGGGATTAAAGAGAAAACCAAACATCAAACAAATGCAAACAAGAACCAAAAACCTCCACATCATTCAATATGGCCGAACAAGATCAAAGGTGACAAAACCAACGATCAAGATGTTGCATGCAAGCCTAGCAACTCCACCATACATACTTCTCGGGTACAAGAATTAGGATTTAGGAGAAAGAGAAATCTATATAAGAGTGTTTCATAATATTAAACCCTAAATCAAGATAGAATTATCCATCAACTGATGATCACGTTTTAGAGATGAAATAGTAACATGCAAGCAATATAAAAGTGCAACAATAGAAGAGAGAAAAGTTATATAACCCACCTTGAGGTGAAGATTAACTCCAAAGAGACAAGTTTCAAGAGAGGGAAGGAACACCAAGCTTGGAATACTCCAACTCCAAGCAAGATCACCAAGACCACCACAAGGGAGATGATCAAGCCCTAGATCACCACATGTACGGAGAAAACAAACACCTCCTTCAAGATCAACACCTCCACTTGCACCACCAAGCTCAAGGTCAAACACAAGCAAGAAGAGAGAAAGAAGAGAGCTAAAGGTATTACTTGCATGTGAAAGGAAGGGTATATATACTAAAGGGTAGGAGAGAGGTAGAGGAATATGAGGTGTCAAGATATTAGACCCTATAAGGACACGTCCCTCAAAACCACAACCATGTAAGAACTCTAGATGTGCATGCATCAAAGGGTGATAAAAAATTCTTGCTAGAGACCACTAGGTCCACTACCTACCTTTGGTCGAAACAAAACCAAGGTGATCACCATGTAGCAACCGCAACACTACACCGACAAAGGCAAAGTTCACTACAACCAAAGCACAACTCAAAACCTCTTCGACCAAGATCAGGAACAGGGCGTATAGGTTGCTACAAAACACAACCAGAAACATATCAGTTGGAACACCTACCAAAACACAAAGCACATAGGTCGTTACAAAGGTCACACCAACATTGTCAACACTAACAACTCAAACATCCATGCAAACCATGCAAATCCTAGATCAACACACATGATGCCACCTCATCATCCAAGGTCCAACAAGGCATCGCTAAGCATCATTCTCTCTCTCATGATTCTATGGAACAAGAGGCAGATTCAACATGTGACAAATTGCAAGATAAACCCTCAACATGGGTAAATTGTGACATGGTCCAAGACAAGCACACATATAGCATAACTAGCTCAAACGTTATCCAAATTGAAAACATAAGCATGTCACATGTTATTAAGGTGCATCTCATGGTTAGATTAAGGTTTAAGAACCTTATTAAGTAAAGAAATCAAGATCAATATCTAAGATAGGTTAGCGGTTTTACAATACACATTAATCATTTTAAATATTTGCATCGTATGAAATAAATAAATGATGAAAACCATATCGATTAAATCCCAAAACATAGTAAATTGACGTGGCTCTCATACCAATATTGGGAAATATGACAACACATAGGCAATGGGAACTAAAAAATTATCTACCATGTTCCCCTATAATAGACGATCATGTCGACAATTATGTAATGAGAAGGATGGTTTTGTGAGATCATACCTGGTATTGGAGCAAGTCTAGTGACAATTCCCTCTCGGCAATGTGTGCCTCTCTTCAAGGCGCACCCGAACAATGTCAGCATAAACTCCTAGTTGATCACCATGGATAATGGTTGACCTTGTCCTCTTAAGCACAAGACAATAGCCTCCTCACATATATAGTAGTCCACATAGACCACCGGGAACTCTTGTCATTCTAGAAGAACGGACAAGAAGGAGTTGTCCCTTCTCGTTGGTGTACTAGCACCAACTTACTCTCCCACAATTGTTCTCCCTTGATATACCTCGCTTTATCTGATAGGACTGTCACGGATCTGTTCTTACCCTAATCGCAATCTCACTGTCCAATGGGTAGTGTTAAAGGGATTAGAGCGCCTGTCCCTGAGTGGCCCGAAAATCACACACAGATAATATGCAAAAATGAAATAACATTCTTCTTTATTAAAATGAACCAAAAGGTTTAGTACATAAGGCCCATAGGCAACATGGAAAAAGAAAGAGATAAGAAACTAGCCAACAACTACATCCCTTTTACAATTAGCTCCCATGTAGTGTCCATAATTGATGTAGCAGTCTTTATTGTAGTGGATAAGTGAGCAGATGAAAGTAAATCCCTAGATCCTTGCATTACCTAAAATTGAGAAAATCAAGACTCAATGTCAATGCAATTGCACGGCACGCTATGTAAAAACAAGTAAAGAAATTTATAAGAAAACTAGTATGCTTGGCAGGAATTATGTTTCAAAACATTATCAAACGATCTTCCAAAAACCAAAATGTTATGCAACACAACTTTTATTACGAATTTCCCATTATGCTGTAATCAAGAAGCATGTTTATATTGGTTTGTGTGACTCTATTACCCCAACGCGATGGGGAGGTCACCAAGCTCCTTCTCACCATAGGAGATAGGAGGTAAAAGTGCAAAATCCCACCCTTCAAATAAGGGGGTTTTGCTTATACTTAATATCAACATTATCAACTTTTCCAATATCATTATCAACATCAATATACAGACAGTCATAATGGGTATTGCAATTTAGGGTTTCATGTTTCTCAAAATATAATATAGAAGAAAAATAGAAGACTACTCATAGGGAACAATAGTTCATCCAAATAAATAGCCAAGCATATGTCAAGAGATACCTAAAAGTATCATCATTACAACCAAGGGGGAGTAGTATAATAGCATACCTTTTTGAATGCTAATCGAGTAAAGGTCCAAGAGTGAAAGGTCAAGGTCTCAAGTAGATCCTAGATTAAACAAGATATAGATTTGAGGGTTAAGATCATATTATGCAAGAACCATGTATTCAGTATGCAAGATTAGGGTTTTGCATTCCTATACAACCCTAGGGTAGATCATCCATTTATAATTGACATTATATCAATATTTCAACATTTAATCAAGCATCAAGCATATATCGAGAATGAATGATCCACTTGGGTGCTTTTAGGAATCATATTAGTTAACCCTAGTTATATCATCAAAATCTGAGTCATTAATCAAGTTTCTAGATCATAATGATAGGTTTGCGATTTAACATCACAGTAAGATTGCATGATGGATCAGGAACTAGGTTAGGATCATGAACTTAAGAAATTAACCCTTTTATACTCAAGAAGGTTATTCCAAGGTATTTGCATAAAAATAGAGAACAGAGATATGAAACAGGTTCTGAAACCATTTTTATTAAATCAGGCTAATTTTTTTGATAAAAATGGACTATAATTTTGATATATTTGGAGCTAGGAATCTCAAGATAACATTTTTGCAAGTTTAGGCTATTTTATGGAATTTTGGGCAGAGAGGGCAAAATACCAGAAAAAAAAGAGGGCCGTCGATCCTTGGTCAACCGTGGACCCGCGAAGTAGATCAGCGGCAGGGAGGAATCGCGCTCCCAGGAACGTGCTCGCGGGGAAGGTTAGAGGACGGACTCGCGTGGGGATGCACGATTGTTGATCTTGACTCGAATCAGCGTGGACTCAAAATCCTAGGGCTGCTGTTGATCGTCCAACGATAGAACCCGCCCGCGAGCAGAGTTGCTCTGTGGTGGTGCAGCGGTCAGAGAAAAAGGGGGAGAGAGAAGGAAAGCACGGTGTGGGGAGAGAAGGAACCGCTCGCATTCGTGGGGGTGGGCCGAACTCATCTAGGGGTTTAAATAGGATTTTGGTGCTAGGGTTAGGGCTACCAAGGGGGGCGGCGCACCCTATGGGGGTGGCTCATTTCCTTGGCCTCCAAGCAACGATTTTGTAAAATTGAAGCCTGAGGAAGCTTCGGGAGAAGGTAAGGGAGCTCTTGGTCAAACCATCGGGGTGCAACCAATTGGTTTCGCTGGTTGGGTTAGGAGCCAGGGTGGTTGTCCATCGTGGACTTGCCATACCAAGCGCAATGTAGGGGATGACCCCAGCACCATTGGATTGAGATACAAGGCTACTGGATCAATCCGTGGGGCAAGCCTTGCCCAGCGGTTCCCACAATACAAGATGGGCCAAGCCCAACAAGGGAAAAGGAGAAAAAAAGAAGTAAAAAGGGCTAAAAAGCTAGGAAAGGGCTAGATCTTAGGAAAATCGTATAAAATCATGGGAAGGTCCAAATGATCTGAAATTTGGATCATATATTCAAAATGAAGTGTAGAATTATGTGTATAAGTTTGGAGGCCAAAAGATAAAGTTAACTAGTCAAACTCAAGTATTTAAACAAATAGGTGTATAAAGCTAATTAAGGTGCCCAAGAGTGCATGAAATTTATAGAAAATAGTAGAATTTGATTTTGGGTATCTACATTGATCAAAGAGTCAAATGAGATCATGAATGACCATCATAGAGGTAAAGAAAATATAAATTAAATAATAGGGAAGAGGGAAAACTCACATTGTCACATCCTCCCCTCCTTAAAAGGAATCCCCCCCCAAAAAAAATTCATGCTTCGTTGAAAAGGTCAGGGAATTGTTCCTCCATGTCTGACTTCAACTCCCAAGTAGCATCATCACTCCCATGGTGCTTCCACAACACCTTAACCATATCGATTTTCTTGTTTCTGAGCTCCTTGTTGCAAGTATCAAGTATCTTGATTGGAGCTTCTTGGTACACGAGGGTGTCCTTTAATTCAATTGGTTTATGATTAAGGACATGGCTAAGGTCTTTGACATACCGCTTTAGGTTCGACACATGAAAGACGTTGTGCATCATGCTATATTGTGGAGGTAGCACCAACATGTAAGCACATTCCCCAATACGATCCAAAATTTCAAAAGGACCCACATATCTAGGGTTGAGTTTTCCTTTGTTCTTTGCAATGGCCCGAATCGGTCAAATCTTTAGGAACACATGATCACCTACTAAGAACTAAGTGTCAGTCCTATGCGCATCAACAAAAGACTTCTGATGATCTTGTGCCCTTTTTAACCTTTGCTTAATTAGGTTGACATTGTCAAAATAGATTTGTAGTTCCTCAGATTTCAGAATTCGTCTTTCGCCTACTTCATCCCAGTAAAGTGGAGATCTACATGGTCTACCATATAGAGCTTCATAGGGAGGCATGCCTATACTGGATTGGTAGCTATTGTTGTAGGCAAACTCAACGAGAGGAAGGTAGTGGTCCCAAGAACCACCCCAATCGAGGACGCATGATCTCAACAAGTCTTCTAGAACTTGGATTGTCCTCTCAGACTGTCCGTCAGTTTGTGGGTGATAAGCAGTGCTGAAATTCAGCTGAGTTCCCAGTTCTTCCTGTACTTGTCACCACAAGTGATAAGTGAATTTTGCATCATGATCTGATACTATAGATACAGGAATTCCATGCATTCTGACTATCTCCCGAACGTAAAGTTCTGCTAACTCAGGAACCTTGGTCGTTGTCTTCATTGGAATAAAATGGGATGATTTAGTCAGATGATCAACTACAACCCAAATGGCATCACTCCCTTTCCTGGTCTTGGGTAGACGCACCATGAAATCCATGGTGATGTTTTCCCATTTCCACTCGGGGATAGGTAGAGGTTGTAGAAGACCTCTTGGACGTTGGTGTTTAGCCTTGATCTGTTGGCAAGTCAGACACTTGGAGATGAAAGTAGCAATGTCAATCTTCATATTCCTCCACCAGAAGTGCCTTTGCAGATCCTTATACATTTTTGTCAATCCAGGATGCACAGTATATTTTGACCCGTGAGCTTCTCGTAACACCATTTCTATCATGAATGAATCTTGTGGGACCCATATGCGTTGTTTGTATAGGATTCCACCATCCAAACCGACTGTCAGATGAGTTTGGGGCTTATCTAATAGCATAGTCATTTCATCAAGGCTCTTGCTATTCTTTTGGGCTGACAGGATTTCGGACTGGAGGCCCAGTTTTACATGGACACTAGCCAATCTAAGAACGTTGCCCATACACCTTGGGGCCCAAGGTGACATGACTTCCATGCTTATCCATTCAGAAGTAAAGACAGAAGCACATTTAGCCTGCTTCCTGCTGAGTGCATCGACCACCACATTTGCCTTACCGGGGTGGTAGGCAATGGTGAAGTCATAGTATTTAAGGTACTCAAGCCAACACCTCTGTCTGAGATTGAGATCCTTCTGTGTCAAGATGTATTTCAGACTCTTGTGGTCGGTGAGGAATTCGAAGGTGGCACCATACAAGTAGTGTCACCATATTTTCAAAGCATATATGATAGCGGCAAGCTCGAGGTCATGGGTTGGGTAGTTGACCTTGTTTGGCTTCAATTTTCGAGAGGCATAAGAAACCACCTTTCTCTCTTACATGAGGGCACAACCTAGACCGAACCTTGATGCGTCAGTGAAGATGATGAACCCATCATTTCCCGAGGGAAGAGTCAAGACATGTGCAGTTGTCAGCTTTGTCTTTAGCTCTTGAAAACTAGACTCACACTCCTTTGACTAGATAAATTGTTCTCCTTTCTTGGTGAGCTTAGTGAGAGGCAAGACAGTCATGCTGAAGTTATGAATAAAACGTCGATAATAGCCAGTAAGACCCAGAAAACTGTGAATCTCAGAAACATTCTTTGGGCCTTGCCACTCAAGAACAGCCGAGACTTTGGCGGGGTCAACATAAATTTTCCCACCAGAAATTATGTGGCCTAAGAACATGACTTCAGAAATCCAAAATTCACATTTCGACAACTTTGCATAGAATTTCTGAGATTGGAGGATGTCAAGAACTTTGCGAAGGTGAATGCGGTGTGATTCAGCATCAGTCAAAAATACCAATATGTCATCAATGAAGACCACTACAAACTCATCGAGGAAAGGTTGGAAGACACTATTCATCAAGTTCATAAACACACCAGGGGCATTAGTCAACCCAAAAGGCATGACGAGGAATTCATAATGCCCATATCAGGTTCGAAAGGCTATTTTAGGAATGTCTTCATCCTTAACCTTGAGTTGGTGGTAACCAGAACGGAGATCAATTTTTGAAAAGACATGGGCAGAATGGAGTTGATCGAAAAGGTCATCAATTCTGGGCAGCGGATACTTGTTTTTCACAGTGGCTTGATTGATCAGACGATAGTCAATACACATGCGAAGGGAACCATCCTTTTTCTTAACAAATAAAATGGGGGCTCCCCAAGGAGAGGTACTAGGGTGGACAAAACCCTTGTCAAGCAATTCTTGCAACTACTTTTTCAGCTCAGTCAATTCACCAGGAGCCATCTGATAGGGTGCCCGGGAAATAGGTGCGGTACCAGGTGCTAAATCAATAGAAAACTCGACATCACGATCTGGTGGTAGCCTAGGGAGCTCCTCCGAAAAGACACTCGGGTACTACCGCACTATATCAATGTTTTCTAGGGCACTCGTATCAGGGTTGACTATGGTTACAGTTGCTAGGTATGCTTTGCACCCTTTAGCTATCAAGTTTTGGGCTTTAATCAGAGAAATGACAATGTTTTGATTTTGATCTTTCCTTCCAAGAATTACAAGAATAGGGAGGTTGGGTTTGGAAATAATGACTTTCTTGGCACGACAGTCGATCAGGGCATGATTTTTATGGAGCCAATCCATCCCTAAAATAAGGTCAAAGTCTTCCATGTCTAAGATTATGAAATCTGACTCAAAACTACGTCCAGCATAATATAGAGGGACTTTCTCGACAATATAGTAGGAGAATTTCATCTTCCCACTTGGGGTAGTTACATCAAGTACGTACCCTAAGTCCCTTGTTTCAAGATTCAACATAAAGGCAAGATTCTTAGACATGAAAGTGTTTGTTGACCCGGAGTCAAAAAGAGTAACAACAAAATGGTCGGAGATTTGCATCATACCTACGTATACATATATTTTGTGTAAGGACTATGTACAAGATAATCATGATATAAAGTTCTGGAAATAATCTTGAATTTAAAAGGTACCTTCCATGAGTTTGTTTTCATTGGCCTTCGCCTCATCTGCATTCACAACAAAGACATGGGCCTGTCGATGTTCACCTTACCTGGCCCATGCTGGAGGAGGGTGGGGGCAGCTGTCTCTGAAGTGACCCTCCTGTTTGTAGTAATGGAAGACCGGGGACAGATACTTGCACTGGCCAGGGTGGAAGTTACAACAGTTACAACAATGAGGAGGATTGGCATTCCGACCTAGACCCCTGTTTTGGCCATGATTCTGGTTTTGTGCAGGACCACGATTGTAATTCTGGTTCTGGCCTTGGGCAGGAGGATTCCTCTGGTTCTTCTGTCGGTTCTTGTTCTTATTGCCACCGATATGGGGTTTTCCCTTCTGTTCAGGTTTTGCAGGTACAACTTCAGTCATGCCTAGATAGGCAAGGGTAGGTAATGGTTTCTTGTGTCCCATCCCTAGGGTTCTCTCCATGGACAAGGCATGGTCATAGGCATCTTGAAAATTGGTGGGTTTGGATGAGGGTACAAAAGCTTTTAGGGTGAGGAAGAGATTATCAATATAACAGTCAAGTTTTTGTTCTTCAGTGAGGTTGGTGACATGCCTCTCCAGAAGGCGGAACTATCGACTATATTCAGCCACTGTGTTAGTTCCTTGGGTAAGGGTGAGGAATTGTTTTTGTTTCTCTTTTCTCTCAGATGTGGGTTGGAAACAGTTGGTGAAAATGGGTTTGAAGGCTTCCCAATTGACATGGATGACCTGTTGTGACTAGATATAATTCTCCCACCACAACGTGGCTGCCCCCTTCAACTGGTAGGTCGCAAAACCAACCTTGTCTTGTTCAGGGCACCTCAAAACCCTAAAGGTGTTCTCCATGGACACTAACCAGACATTAGCCTTGTCTAGGACATCATCTTTGTCTTCCCCATAGAAGGCTTCAGGGCTGATTTTCAGAAAATCTTGGATAGTGATGGGTTTTGGGTTATGGGTTGGCACAAGGGATGTTGTACGAACAACTAGGTCATGGAGGGCATCCATAATGGCTTTCGATTTTAGTTCCCACTCCCCCATATCATTGGTCTTATTGGCAGAACCGACATCTTCATCATCATTCATACAAGGCTTCTTCCCGTTGTCTTTAGTACCAGAGGTCCCTTCACCATCCCTATTGTTCCTGGTTTTTGGGTCCATCTATAAGAGTTCAACTGATATAAGTTTTATAACTTTCAAAGCAAAGATATCACAAATCATGGAAATATTGTAACATGTTTTCTCAATTTATTTTCGGATTTTAGTTATTCCCGTCCTTAATTTACCCAAAATAGAGAGAGTATATAGATCAAGTCATGACACCTTAAAGAGAATGAGAAGATGAGGAGTCACCCTACTTCCTTCTAATAGGTGGCCTGGGAAATCCTTAAAGAAGAGATAAGATGCTAGAAGACTCTCTAGGGTTATAGGAAGTCCTTCCATCCATTTCTGGATCAATTAAGGCCAGGTGAAGCAGGAGGAACCTCAACCACTATGAAGACGGATAGGAGGAATTATGCCAGAACCCCCTTTGTGCTCTTTCTAGACACCCCAGTTTTCACCATAGTGAATTTTAGGGCTTCCTTGGTTCTACGATTAAGAATATCATTTCACTAATGCATATGAAGTGTCTTATGACTCTAATACAACTGTCACAAATCCGTTCTTACCCTAATCGCAATCTCACTGTCCAAAGGGTAGTGTTAAAGGGATTAGAGCGCCCGTCCCTGAGTGGCCCGAAAATCACACACAGATAATATGCAAAAATGAAATAACATTCTTCTTTATTAAAATGAACCAAAAGGTTTAGTACATAAGGCCCATAGGCAACATGGAAAAAGAAAGAGATAAGAAACTAGCCAACGACTACATCCCTTTTACAATTAGCTCCCATGTAGTGTCCATAATAGATGTAGCAGTCTTTATTGCAGTGGATAAATGAGCAGATGAAAGTAAATCCCTAGATCCTTACATTACCTAAAATCGAGAAAATCAAGACACGATGTCAATGCAATTGCACGGTACGCTATGTAAAAACAAGTAAAGCAATTTATAAGAAAACTAGTATGCTTGGCAGGACTTATGTTTCAAAACATTATCAAACGATCTTCCAAAAACCAAAATGTTATTCAACACAACATTTATTACAAATTTCCCATTATGCTGTAATCAAGAAGCATGTTTATATTGGTTTGTGTGACTCTATTACCCCAACGTGATGGGGAGGTCACCAAGCTCCTTCTCACCATAGGAGATAGGAGGTCAAAGTGCAAAATCCCACCCTTCAAATAAGGGGGGTTTGCTTATACTCAATATCAACATTATCAACTTTTCCAACATCATTATCAACATCAATATACGGGCAGTCATAATGGGTATTGCAATTTAGGGTTTCATGTTTCTCAAAATATAATATAGAAGAAAAACGGAAGACTACTCATAGGGAACAATAGTTCATCCAAATAAATAGCCAAGCATATCTCAAGAGATACCTAAAAGTATCATCATTACAACCAAGGGGGGGTAGTATAATAGCGTACCTTTTTGAATGCTAATCGAGTAAAGGTCCAAGAGTGAAAGGTCAAGGTCTCAAGTAGATCCTAGATTAAACAAGATATAGATTTGAGGGGCAAGATCATATTATGCAAGAACCATGTATTCAGTATGCAAGATTAGGGTTTTGAATTCATATACAACCCTAGGGTAGATCATCCATTTATAATTGACATTATATCAATATTTCAACATTTAATCAAGCATCAAGCATATATCGAGAATGAATGATCCACTTGGGTGATTTTAGGAATCATATTAGTTAACCCTAGTTATATCATCAACATCCGAGTCATTAATCAAGTTTCTAGACCATAATGATAGGTTTGAGATTAAACATCAGAGTAAGATTGCATGATAGATCAGGAACTAGGTTAGGATCATGAACTTAAGAAATTAACCCTTTTATACTCAAGAAGGTTATTCCAAGGTATTTGCATCAAAATAGATAACAAAGATATGAAACAGGTTCTGAAACCATTTTTATTAAATCAGGCTAATTGTTCTGATAAAAATGGACTATAATTTCGATATATTTGGAGCTAGGAATCTCAAGATAACATTTTTGCAAGTTTAATCTATTTTATGGAATTTTGGGCAGAGATTGCAAAATACTAGAAAAAAAAGAGGGCCATCGATCCTTGGTCAAACATGGACCCGCAAAGTAGATCAGTAGCAGGGAGGAACCGCGCTCCCAGGCACATGCTCACGGGGAAGGTTAGAGGAAGGACTCGTGCGGGGATGCGCGACCGTTGATCTTGACTCGGATCAGCATGGACTCAAAATCCTAGGGCTGTTGTTGATCGTCCAACAACAGAAACCACCCACGAGCAGAGTTTCTCCACGGTGGTGCGGTGGCCAAAGAAAAAGGGGGTGAGAGAAGGGAAGCACAGCGTGGGGGAGAGAAGGCACCGCTCGCGTTCGTGGTGGCTGGCCGAACCCATCTAGGGGTTTAAATAGGATTTCGGTGCTAGGGTTAGGGCTACCAAGGGGGGCGGCACACCCTATGGAGGTGGCTCATTTCCTTGGCCTCCAAGCATTGATTTTGTAAAACTGAAGCCTGAGGAAGCTTCGAGAGAAGGTAAGGGAGCTCTTGATCAAACCATCGGGGCACAACCAATTGGTTTTGCTGGTTGGGTTAGGAGCCAGGGTGGTTGTCCATTGTGGACTTGCCATACCATGAGCAAGGTAGGGGATGATCCCAGCGCCGTTGGATTGAGATCCAAGGCTGCTGGATCAATCCATGGGGCAAGCCTTGCCCAGAGGCACCCACAACACAAGATGGGCCGAGCCCAACAAGGGAAAAGGAGAAAAAAAAGAAGTAAAAAGGGCTAAAAAGCTAGGAAAGGGCTAGATCTTAGGAAAATAGTATAAAATCATGGGAAGGTCCAAATGATCTCAAATTTGGATCATATCTTCAACATGAAGTGTAGAATAATGTGTATAAGTTTGGAGACCAAAAGATAAAGTTTACTAGTCAAACTCAAGTATTTAAACAAAGATGTGTATAAAGCTAATTAAGGTGCCCAAGAGTGCATGAAATTTATAGAAAATAGTAGAATTTGATTTTGGGTATCTACATTGATCAAAGAGTCAAATGAGATCATGAATGAGCATCATAGAGGTAAAGAAAATATAAATTAAATAATAGGTAAGAGGGAAAACTCACATTGTCACAAGGACTTTCTTAGGTTCTCTTAGTTACCACAACTAGAGAAGACAAATTTTTTTAGAGCTAATTGATGTGTCTGAGAAGCCCCCAATACCCCTATATTTATAGGAGGGTTATGGTCAGGGTTCCCAGTTTGAGCGGGAGTGGAAGGGGCTGATGTTTTGAAGTTTCACATCCTACGAGTGGTGAAACAATTGGTTCATAAGTGAACAGACTGGTTAGCATGTGAACTGATTGATTCAACCCTTGAACTGATAATTTCATCATGTTTCCCAATTGCAATTGAATTGACAATTAATAATCGATTACTACGCAACATGATGCCACACTAATCCTTGATTCAATCAAATTGATCAACCAAACGACCAGGTCATTACATGAACCAGTTGGATAGTGGACCCGAGTTGAGCGGTTCGCTTTCTGAATTGGTCAGTTCATGGACCAAACTACCAATGTTGGTTCAATTGACTTGACACTTTGAAATGATCGATTCAACACTTAAACTGGTTGGTTCATAGACCAATCAGTCAATGTTTAACAATTGTTGCTTAAATTGAATACCTAACTATTTCGTAATCAAGTTAAACATCATTCGTGATCAAACTCCTATTTAAAGTGTATCCCATGTGTGTGACCCTATAAGTTCCAAGTTACGTTGGTAGTAAATGTCTATAACTAATTTATGACATCACAAGCAATGGGTGGTATCTAAAAATAGATCATTGCTACCCAAGTAATCCTAAAAGTTGGAGAACAACTCCAACCTACAATCTGTGAATGGTATTACAATGATTGTCTAATTCCTTTGTCACTGATATTCGAGTTGAAATCAAGGCATGGAATCATCACCTCTCAATTCTCAATCCATGTTCCTTGAACTAGAGAAGACTGTCTGAGATATATGTGACCTCAATATCATATATTGATTCACATGTGCATGCACATGCTTTTCTCAGTCTCGCTTATCAAGTGGCCTAGATAGCATACCCCATTAGGGGGGATAAATCCCATATACATCACTCATAGTCATCCCTATGTGTTACAATGACCTGAGCACCAACTTTATGGAAACCCTTATCCAAGGTCACAATGGATGATGTTGAAGTACATCGAACAATATGTGATGAGTGTAGTGATTTTAGGTATAAGAACCACAATGACCAATATTACTATGATAGATGATTCTGGCTACCAATTATGGTTTCCATGTGTCACTCTCATGGTGTATCCATATGATACATTTTTCTCCAACAAGTAATTTTGTGTTTTTCTTTGATATCACATATCATGACTGATGAGATTTTGTCATCAACTAACACACACTCTAGTCTTATGTATTATCTATCAACATTCCACAATAACATCTGACTAGGGACATAACAAGAATGTACATAATATTTACATCCGTATGATCTCATTATTCAAGTCAACAACCCAAAGACATACGTCATTGAGTAATGTCATTCTCTAGACATTTATAATGTTTCACCATTATTTCATAACTAATTGAAACATAACAAATAGGAAGATTGCCTTTATTTTCAAGCAAATCATTTACTAAATATGTCATCACAATCATCATATGATTGATTCTGTGGTAATACATACCAACATGTACCATATCTCGACATGAGGGATTTCATGATAAACCTATTCATATAAGACCTAAATGACATTGCCAAGAGCTAGCCCTTTTTCAAAATGTCTTGTGTCTTACCCCAAGATTTCAGGTAGGTACACAAGGATATATAATGTATTTATCTAAATTATGTTCAAGGTTTGTCAAGATAGCATAATCAAACATGAAAATAGTAACCACAACAACAATGGCTCAATCAAGTAACTATCTAACCAAGCATTCATACAAGCTTACATACGAACAAACCAATATCATAGTAGGGTCAAGAGATTAAGTGTACATTATGAGTAATGAGCAAGTCATAATCCATGAGTAAGATTCTAGAGAAGTCCCAATTGAAAGGAGTACCTAATATGTAAAAAGAAATAAAAGGGTCTTAGATCACTAGGGTTTATCCAAGATAAACATGGTTTTATGGAAAGTGGATGTTACCCTTTGATCTAGGATGAAAAGGTTCTTTTAATAACTTCAAATTTTCAATATGCATGCATCTTTCAATCATTGTTCATATATACCAAGTAAACCATAGATCTAGGTAAAACATACATGATGCATAAGTCATATGATAAAGTAATGTTCTGATTTTGAAGTATGATGATCATGAATTCGAAGTTATATTTAAGGTTTCAACATCTGATATCATTATCTAGTTGTAATAGGCCATTTTAGTTCACAATAATGAGTTTTGGTTGTCTCATGAGTCTGACATAGTAAAGAGGGCATGATCTTGGTCAAAAGGGGCATCAAATACCACAAAGTTTACTAATTTCAAGCTAGAGAATCATGCAAATTTGAAATAATAATCATGTTACATGCATCAAGGAAAGTGATAGGAAAAGGCCATATTGATGCTCAAAAAATGAGTACCAGTGATCTAACATGGAGAACATGGCATTTTAATACAAGATCTAGGTTCAAAAGGGAATAAGGTGTAATAGAGTTACTTATTTTTGAAGTATAATCATTTCATGTTGATATATTAGGACAAAGTAACCTCTATGGTCAAGTTTCCTCATATAAGCATATACAAGATCAAACTTTTAAGTCATGATAGGCCAAGATGATGTGAAAGTACACATAGATGTTCTAAGCCATTAGGTCACATTTTTAAAGGAGTAAAACTTACTAATTTGCATGTAAATAAGGTCACATGTCATTAATAGCACAAGCACAACATGATAGGACATTAATTATTATTTAAGAATCTTAAAACATAACAAAAGGATATACATGGAAGCTATGTTTAAGATTGGCTCCAGATACTAGTTGTAATGGGAAGATGGCATTTTCACATCATGGAATTTGGTTAAGCAACCTTGGATATATGAGGATTTAAATATAAGCTCATTAATGGGTTTTTTTGGGGGGTGGGAAATTACCAAAAAGGTCAAAGAAGAGGGGTGTGGGTGAGCATTGGGTGCCTTCCTGAGCCCATGATGGTGTGTTGGGGCGCACATGGCCCGTGGTGGGGGAGGGCCGCTGGCATTGAAAGGAATCCACAAACACTGGGCGGTGTCTGAGTGTCTGGGTCACCAGAGGCGTCAGTTGGTGACCCAGAGCGGTGGCGGTCAGGACTCTCCTCCCTTGTTGTTTTCTCTATGGCACCAGGGTTGGCAAACTCTTCCATGCAACATATGGACATTGGTGGACATGAGGGGACTAGACAACCCGACAATTCTTGGGCAAGAAGGGAAAAAAAGAGGGTGTTGCAAGGCTAGGAAGATAGCGCAACGTTGGAGGGGATTATAGGGTTAGGGGGTGATGGTCGGGAACCATGGAGAAAAGGGGAAGCATCCAACCCCTCTATACCCTTATTGGAGCCCCACAGGATGTGAGTGCGGGTCGTGGGACCAAAGGCATGAGTAGGTGGCGAGAACAAGAGATGGGGGGGAAGATAATTTGGGTACCTACAAGACTTCCTACAAGCGCAATGTCAGACAAGGAGGGAGACAATCCTAGGTCCATCAAATCATGCCCTGACCAATGGCTCAAGATGATCTAAGGGCCCACATTTGTTGCTAAGGCATGGGCAGATATCTGGAAAAGAAGAAGAAAAGGGAGGGAAAGAGAGGGTGCGTCTGGGCTGAGTGCGAGTTATCCCAGGCCAAAAGACCATTCAAAGGCTCAAATGGGCAGGAAAAATATTGAAGTTCAGTTTTAGCGAACTAGGTCTTCAATTGTTCATAACTTCCTCATCATAACTCTGATTTGAGAAAAAAAAGATGCATTGGAAACATGAGAACACCCTTTACATCATGTGTACCATATTCAAGTACAAAGAGGTATGAGCACGAGATCGAAGTCTAGATGATGAGGGTGTTACATGAAATAATCAAAATTGGATTTTAGGTTGTATTGAGTGTCACCACAAGACATATGTACGTAAGATATACAATTCGAACATCAAAATACATTCAATTATGAAATTGGATTTAATATTGAGAAAAAGGTAAAAGTTGAAGTGCATAGTACATAGTGAAGAGAAAGAAAGGTCCAGGTTGTCACATCGCTACCTTATAAAGATATTTTGTCCTCAAAATTAACACAATCCTTCAATTGAGGTTGTGACTTGTAATCCATATACTAATCTTCTTGGTATTGCTTCAGTATCAATACTATCTCAAAATTGAGCAATCAAGCATCATAGTCAATACATACTCACATGGATCATCAAATATAAAAGATCATTGGAGAGATCATCATATAGATCAACAAATTTGGAGAGGTCCAATTTTAAATCAAGAAAATAGAGCACTACAGATCAAGAGTAGAACATGACTTTCCTTCCCAACATTTAGGATTCTAGCTTCTACATTGGCCTAAGTATGGTTATACATCCATGATTGAGATTTCATATTTCAACAATTCAACACAAATATCATATTTCAATATCTTGATTCTATGCACAAGATCAATGGAAGGTCCCACCCTAATCCACATGAGAGCTCATCCCTAGGTCGTAAAATAAGCGAATGAACATAATCATCAATTAAAATTATTGGGAATATGAAATTCACTAGTCACTAATCAAGGGTTATCTAAAAATCCAATAAGTGTGATCGTAGGAGTCATATCATTATCGATATCAATATTCATGAGTCAAGATTTCATTAATGAAATATCAAGGGTCAAATTTTGGACATAAATAGTCACATGTCAAATATTTTTGAATCCAGTGTATAGATTCTTACCTATACCATGCGGTCATTCATCCATAATTGTAAATTGTACATCCTTAAAAAAAGAAATAAGAAAATCAATGTTGTACATAAGCATTTAATCCCTGTGCTAAGAAGGCAATTTTCCTTAGCAAATAAGCCTTGTGTTCAAAAGCAAAATTATTTAAAGAATGATTAAAGCTCTTCAGTGTGCATTTTTATCTAGCCCTTTTCTCTTTCAATTCATTTCCTACTTCTAATTTGTACCTCATTTTTTATTTAAATTCCTACATCTAGTAGGCATCACGTTCTTAATTCTAAGTAATATATTTAATAGGTACGCTGCATTTCAAAAAGCCTTAGTTCCCTTAGGCAACTATCTACATTTTTACCATTTTTAGCATTGTGATCTTGGCCGTGAATTTGTTCCAATCCACCATGTCTTGTGGTTGATCAAACTCAGTTAGATATCTACTCAAAGAAGAGAGAGAGACAATATTTCTACAATATCTTTTAAAATCAAATACATTTCATGATCTTTTACTTTTACACTCTGGATCTAATATCTTTCGATGAATCTCAATCATTTCTAACACCACTTTCACATCCAACATTTTCTAACTAAGGCATGAATTACTGAGAGAATCAAGAATGGAAGGAATAAAGAACCAAAGTGATGTTCAAAGACACTTTCAAAGTCTTAACTAAACTTAGAACTCTTCGAATGACTCACCAGCATTCTAGAGGATACATGATTAGTTAGGTGCAGACACACTCCTCCCATTATACCCATAAGAGGTGGTTCAGAGAGGCAAATACCATTATATACTATTTTCAGGTTCCAAAATTATAATGAACAACCAATAAGCATTAACAATTCTTAACAAATCTGTTATTTGCAGAAGTAGAGAAGGAAATATTTCCTCTATGGAGTTACATAAGTTTAAGAAATGGGAAACTAATTCTGAAATTAACTAGATACATCCTCCATATACCATGGAGTTCACATATTTTGGATTATCACTCTTGGATTCCATGGCTTCATCCTCAAGTTATACACAATTGAATCCATATATAGAATAATTATACATCAAACAAACTTCAAACTTAATTAAAATTCTTATGTAGCTCTATGAGGAAATAACTTTATGAGACAATAACTAGACCATTAAATTTTTTATTAACCAACACTTATCTTAACAAATCACTTGATTCACTATTGTACTACATCATTTGATTTTGTCCAACTGACTAACATCAGGATGTAACCAACATGCAAATTTAGAAGATTATTGTAAGGCCCCTAAACTTGCTTAATGAGTTTAAAAGCTTAATTATCATAATTGAATTCTTATAAAACGAATATAACCTTATTATATGCTTTGAAATCATAAGATAAGCTTAAGTTTCAAAGTTGGTCCAATTTGGACACTGTTTGAGCAAGTATGCAATTTTATGCACATTTTGGACTTTTCTACAATTTACCCAATTGATAGGTTTTCTTTGTAATTTATCACTTGCATTATGTTCATTGGATATTCTATCATCATTATTGAGCTTTTTGAGCCACGGACACCTATTTAAACCTTGGTTTGAAGGTATTTTCTCCAAGGGTATTTTAGGGTTTACCCCTTCACAGATGAGCTACCTTTAGTAGCTATCAACTAATGAATTATTTGATTGGCTTGGAAATTCGACAAAGGAAAGATAAGCAGGTCTATATGGATAGTGGGGGAGCTTCTTGTGTGTGTGCTTGTATATTCTTAATATTTTAAGGCCATAGACACATGGGGAAGCTACTTTTACACCTCATGCTTGCTTCCATCCTTATCCATGGGCTATATTTACCTCTTCCTTGCCCAAGTACGAAACTTTTCTTTCTTTATCATTTATCTAACCTAGAGCAACGACTCCACTATTTTTTTCTGCAAAACCAAGTGCTCCAAGGTAGAAGACAACCTCTTTTTGGAGAAGAAGGTCTCCTAGAGCTCCATCTAGCCCTACATAGGGTTTCCAAGGTCATCTTCTAGGGATTTCGACCAAGAAAAGTTGTTTTCTTCCTTTATTATCCATTTCTCTTTCTCTTATCCTTCCTTAGACCTTCCTCCAGGTCGTAACCTTTCTGTTCCATGGTAGAAATTGTTCTAAAGCACTAAAACTCTACCTTTCTTGCTCCTTATGCTTAGGGTTTGCTCATTTGATGAAGAAAGGTGCTAGATGAACGAGTTCATAGCTTATGCTTGGATTTTCTACCCTACCTGCTCCAGTTTTCTTCTGTTTGGTATTTCATATTCTCATTAGAGGCAAGTTTTATAACTTGCTCCATGTTTATTGCTTACGATAAGCTTTCTAGATCATGTTCTTGCTTGAAAATAATGATCCATGCACTAAAAAGCTATGCTTGACTTCGATTTTGATTTTTATAATATTCCGTATTCTAATTTCAGTTCTAGATGAACCTGTGATCATATGTACATTATTCATAAGGTATAATATGACTTGGATTAGGTTTATTTGGAAACTTATGGTGCTAAGCGCCTATCAACCAATGGTCAACTTTAGGGTTTAAAGCTGAATTCTTCTATAAACCCATGACCCGATGATGGTACCATTGCAACAACCCTATGGTGTTGTCTTCATGATAACTGATGGTCGGGATCAAAGGTTTCAGATGATGGTGACAACCTATGGTCACCCCTTAGGTCAGGTTTTGGATCAATTAGAAGTTTAATGATCAACCACTAAGTACCCTAATAATGTTATCAATCAATGATGACATTAGCTTAATATTTGATGTTGATTAATGAATATAGTGCTAATCTAACAACCTATGGTGATTTAATGGTCACTAATGATAGTGGATTATGTCTCCAAAACCTATGGTGAGTTAATCATATAGTTGTAGCATCAATTAAGCTTTATACCAATGGTTTCTTGGGTCACTTAATGCAATGGTCGGACCTATACTGTAATTGATGGTTTTAACATATGAACTTGACCCAATAGTCAAGATCTAATGTTTATTCCTTCAATATAATGGAATGATGGTTAATGTAATATGTTGGTCCTAATAATGTGATTTATATGGTTTCTTTTATATGATCAACTTAAGGAGCTTACTTGTTGACAACGGATGGCTTGTTTTAAATGAATAGTTGATTGTGGGTTTTACCCTACTCTCAATGGAACTTTTTGTGGTGTTAATCAAGAGATGTCTAGGGTTAGATGGTGAATCTTTCTAGAGCACAAATCAAGGACTTCGTAGGTGGTTTATCCAAGGTGTTTACTTATGTAAACAACCAATGGTATTACCTTTTAAACATCCAATGGTTCTGGGTGACATTATGGTATAGTGATATGGGTTGAATGATGATGGAACAAATCGAGGGTTACCCTTAATAAGGTAGTCTTACATATTCACTCATATGAATAGAAGGGATGATAATCATTTTGTGTTTATATGTAACCCTAGTGAGGTATAGCTTGTTATACCTAGCTTTAATATAACTAAATGATGGTAATTGGGTATGAATAGTCCTTGAATGATTAATACAATCATGGAGTATTCTGTTACTGTTGTTGAAACCCTAGTATGCTATAACTCGATGGTTACACCTTGATTTATGTGTGGGTTCATACTTGAGAATAGTATGGAATGTGATGGTAATGCTTCAACTTATGCATCCATGATCCAATGGGGATGTTGTGAGTTAGGGTTTGGGTATAAGTGCTGATTAGTAACATTGATATAATGTATCATGCTGAACCTAACTCTAATGCAAATAGATAAAGATGAGTATTCATGTTTAACATTCTTATATGATGGAATGATGGTGGAATAACCTCCTTAACATGATCATAACCTTAATGTGTTAATTGGTGGTTATCATAGCCACATGGTTGATACTTTCTTATGCTAAAAATGTGCATTCATAGTGTTAATCATATGTAGATTCATTGCATGTTGATGTAATAAAGGAATGTTCTGAATGTTAATATAACCCTTCTATGATTGTTTATTAATATCTCCTAGCTCATTAATGCAATATTGTGTTGATCTGGTGTATTACATGTAAGTGATGTTGTTGAGCCTTGTTATGAGGCATGCAAAGATAATGATGATCTTATAGGGAATAGTATGATGGTCTTATTGACCTTTGGGCATGGTTGAGCCCTAAATGAGGTGTAATCCTCTTGTGTTGATAAGGGTTGATACCTTGTGATATTATGAAAAGGATTTCTATCATGTGATAGTATGACGGTCTTAATGACCTTTGGGCATGGTTGAGCCCTGAATGAGGTGTAATCCTCTTATGTTGATAATGGTTGATACCCTATGATATTATGAAAAGGCTTTATATCTTGTGATAGTATGATGACTAGCGTGGTCTCACGAATGACAAGTGAATAGTACCATGTGATGATGAGATGAGAAATTATGTTTCACACATTTTATATCTTTTAAAAGTTGTGATATTTATATTCTTGTTAGAAGTGAATTAGGGTTTGTATGTCCACTTGTTTGATGTAGACTTAATTCACCCAATTGGCATAACTAATCAAATGCAACTCTAATCATGTAGTGCCCTGTTCCACAGAGCCATCTTCAGTGTCAGAACTTACTGGATGGTGAAACGATTATTCCTAAGGGAAACTCAGAGCACATACTATTGAGTATGTGGGGGTGGAAGGTTGAGGATATATCCTTGTCATCCACAATGCAGATTGTGGAGGTTGGCTATGGTCATGCCTCATACATCTTATGTGATTGAGAATGGCTACAGTCGTGTCTCGGTGATTATAACATGATGTGATTAGAGGACAACTATGGTTGTACCTCAGTGATTGGGTTTGAATACCCTAGTTTCTAGTGCCGTGACCTGTACCAAGGGCGGACTAGTGGTTAGCATCTTGACTATATGTCATTGTGGTGGCAACTTTGACTGATATGTCATTGCCTTTTATTCATACTGACTGAAGGGAAGAGATCTTAGGATATCGACACTCCTAGATCTTGTATGGAACTGAATATCCCTTCACAGAGGTCGGTCAGACTTTGAATGGTACGATTCAAATTCCCCAGGGCATAATAAAAGATGTAATACAGCCGTCTAGCATATCTGTTTAGGGTTATACACAACGCTTCATATTGGATGATAACACTTGTTTGCTTTCTTTTCACTAAGATCATGTATAGTACAATAAGAGATAATATATATGCTTATGTTGTAGTTATGCTCATGTTGTAAACATGCTTATGTTGTCAAATATACTAACAATGATGGTTAAGATGATGTTGCTAGCTATGTTTAATATTGCTAGCCATGCCTATGTAATTAGAAATGCTTAAACTGCTAATCATGCCTATGTAGTTAATTGTGCTATGATGTTAGTTCTACTTATGATATAGATCTATTCCCTTTATTTGAAATACGAATATTGATAGCCATGTTATGTTACTAGACACATTCATGATGTCAGGGATGCTTATGCTACTAGATTGCTTGTGTTGTTAGCAAGGAATATGATGATAGTCAGATTAATGATAATGATTGTTATTAGATGCAATTTGATGATATTTGAGTAGATATCTATCCAAAGAAATGGATTTATTTGTTATCTATAGATGTATTGATGATCATACTTATTGCTAAGATGATTTGATTAATCTATTCAGTATACTTGAAATTTTCAATCTATTTAATTGATTATTAAATACTCCAACTGCTTAATTATCTACTATTTAAAATGTTGTAATCAATAAGCGTTGTTGGAGGTTATATCTCTTGCTGGGACTGGGTCCCACCCTTGTGGTTCGCCACATTTTTTTAGGTAATCAGAAGTGACGAAAACAAACATGTGGCAGCAAAGGGGAGCTGTAGTAATGAATCTTTGAGAAAGTTGATTAGATGTGTAGTGTATCCTAGAGTCGTCCCTGTACTCTCAGGTCTGGATAGGAAAAGTTTGTATATGGTGTTTCAAATGAATCGAACTTTTGTTAGCATATTAATGCTTGTTTTTGTGGCATATATGAATATTATTCTTCTGTGCATATATGTTGTGGCTAAGGAGATAGAATAATTTGTATCAAATGCTTGGCATAATATGGATAAAAGAAAGATGTTGGGCTCTTATACAAATGTTTCTGAGCAGGTGTTGATGTTGAAATCAGTTTTAATTTACCCATATTTTTGGGTATGTGATTAATTAGTGATCGATTATTCTTTATGTAATGAGTAATCTCATTTATTGTAATGGGTTCTCACAATTATAATTAATAATCTCTTTCAATTACAAATCTATAAAAGGGAGGAAATCCAAAGTGCTCTCACACATTGGCTATATGCTAACCGCATCATCGAACGATTATTTTTACTCAATCTTACACTCTATATAAATTATGAAAATGAAAATATATCAGCTACGTTGCTTCCCCTCTATGAGGTTCACCACAACATTTTTGATGAGTCTCGCCTTTTTAGCCTTCATGACCAAAAAATTAAGATGAGACTTGGTTCAAGGTTGCGGTTCTCACTCATTCTCGAACCTTGCCTTGAGAGGGGTAACTTATTGACACCACATTTTTGGTCATTCTTTCAATGAGTGAGATCATATCAACTCTTTGGCTAATAACGAAGTTTATTTATTTATTCTATATTTTCTCATTTTCAACCTATTTAATCCATCCATTTTGCCCATTGAGGATTTTTTATACAAACCATATTGTTCTTTGAAATTGGACACAAATGCCATTTAATTTAACTTTTTATAAGGCCTTTCCCATTATTTTACTCATTTGAATTATATTGAATAAAAGATGCATGATTTAAATTTTACGTGCAATTTATTATCATTATCATCACACAAATCTTTAATTTAGATAATGTGGAATGCCTCACACTTTATATTTCTTTATCATCTAGTCGAGTTTTGTTCCACGTATGACTCAATCCCTCAATCCAAACCATTTATATCCGTATATCTCTATAAGTTTTTACAAAATGTAGAAATTTGAATAAAGACTTTCCTTTTTTCTTTCTGTGAGGGGATAGTTGACAGATCGAAGCCGTCCGTCAGGTGCCATGAGGCTGAACCATATGCTATACCATGTGTCTACCCTATGGATTGCAATGATCCACCACCAATTCAATAATCTCCCGCTTAAGTCCATGAACCCTAATTTTATCTAATAATTACCCGATGCCCATTTTGTCTATTTTGACTCTGTTGAAGTCATAGAGTCAACTATCCTCCCCTTTAGTTTCATCCATTCAAGTGATTAGAGAATCCTTCCTCTATAGTAACTATTTTTTAAGCGATGTTAGACTGTAGCGGTAACAATTTAGTATAGTGATCTACATAATTGCTCATAAACTGTTCATGTGTGTATACTGCTCATACTTTCTATAGTGTTTACTTAAACTGCTTATTCAATGACATTTAAACTCCTCATTCTTGTCATCTGAGTAATTTAGACACACTCTCATATGATCTAATCCAATATTATATATGAATTGATTGATCAAACTGATTAAATCTTGCTCATATCGAATCACATTTGTCATCTCTTTTCTTTTTTTTCCCTCACACATTGGTCCCCTTATCGACTAGTGGCCCCAAATACCACAAACTAGAAAAAATCTTTTTTAATCACTTTCTTTGCTTTATTTTCTATAATTAAACATGAAAATATTCAATATCGAGTATCGGGCGATGTGCGGATGCTGACACGTACTCACTCTTAATAAGATCATTGAATTTTGTCTTTGACGATGTATTCATACCTTTATTTATCCGTCCTTAGTCAGAGCCAGAGCCCGTTTGGCTATAAGTATCCCAAGGTTTTTCCCATATCCCTCTACCCATTCCCCCCACAGGAGCAAACAAATACATTTCTTCATAATTCACATGCACCAAGTTGCATGAATATGTGTATTTGACGTAAACACACGAATTTTTTTATTTTCCCCCATCAAAGTGTACTGAAACCTAATGTTACTATGACACACCGTCACGCTAAACCAAATTATTTAAAATAAAATACGCAATCAACTATTAATTAACTACATATCCAGAAAATATGATAAATTAAAACTGATTTAAACATCATTAACAAGTTCAGAAACATTTACAAATATGACTAACAACATACATATATGCACATACCATATCAGATATTTACATGTCTATCTAGTGATTGAGGCCACAACATGAATATAAAGCATGTGTTCCAATATACATGCTGCATACAAACATCAAATACTTCTCAACACTCAAGTCGATACACATATCATCTACATAACATCTCATGCCCTGACCTGAGAGTACTTGGATGACTTTAGGACATGACTAATTACAAGCCAACCTTCTGCTCCTACTGCTCTCCAAGATGTTCTTTTTCACCTCCACGAACTTGACCACATCACGGACGACCACCTAACATGGTGTCCCACAAGATGAGACCAACGTCCCAATGAGAGATATAACTCTCAACAATAATAATTGATTAAAACATATAAATTAATTAAATTGATTAAGAAGATTTAGTAAGTTAAAATGATATGTATAGAGACATGCATGATTAATAGGTATACAAAGAAAATAGATAAAACTATCATTTACTAACAATTGACTACTCTTACTGCATCATGTAATAACTAGCAATATAAGAAACAAAGCAAAGGGTTAACAACCAATCTGAGTCATATTTATCCCTAAACAGATATACTAGGCAACTAAGTTACATCTTTTATTAATCCCTGAGGAGTTTGAGTCGTACTACTCAAAGTCTACCTGACCATTGCAAATCTCTATTCAATTTCTTACATAGAGAGTCAATATTAAATTCCATTAATTTTTGCTTACAATAAATTGTCACTAGCAGTCTCATTGGACTGAGAAATAAAAAGGAAGACAATTGACAAAGAGAAGAAATCTTTGATATACCTTAACAGAGGAGGTGTCACAACCAAATCAAAAATTTCTACAATCTAGAATTTTGGACATGTTTTCACAGATTTTCAACCTATAAAGGGTAGAAATATATTATTATGTTACCCATACTTGAGATTAATGGTTAAGACAAACACAAAAATATGAATGAGAAAATGAATAATATAGAACACAAGGTCATAAGAAAGTAACCAACTTTGGGATAAACCAATCAATTGTAAGAAAATAAAAGGCAATAGCAATAGACATGTAATTACTCATGAGACAACACGTTTATTGAATGAGCCTCATGGCGACTAGTTTTGATACTCATCACGAAATCCCTTAAATCTACTGACATGAGTAATGTCTAGTTTTCTAGAGTCCAAAACTGATCCCTTTCTTTTTTGAGATTAGGGCATAAGTTGAGGATTTAAACATAATAGCAATCACCCTCATTCTTTTTTGATTTTAGACTCTTTGTTTATGCACATTCAATCACATAGTCTAAATATTTTAGGCGACTTAAAACTTGACTACACTAATATGATTTCAACAATAAATATATCTATATTTAAACATTCATTTTGTTTCTCACATTTCCATGTACATACGACATGATAACCATATACATTCTCTCTTATTAAGGAAACAAAGATACACATTATCATTTACAACTCTCTCACTTCTATACAAGGACCTAGAGTGATAGAGACTGACTAAACATAAATAATATGATACTTAACTCTCGTGGCAGATCTACTCTGACATTGGCGTTCTTCATAGCAGGTTCACCCCTCTACTCACAACTTTTATGGAGAGAACTTCAAAGAAACAATTTAAAACACATATAGTTACATATATATTATTGAGCAATTGATAGCAGTTAGAACAACAACAAGCTTTAAAGAGACTAATCATTCACAAATAGAAATATGGCATGATACTGTAGAGATCTACAAGAGTTAATCAATATCTGAACATGCTTGGTTAATCATAAAGAGAACTAATAATTCAGAGACACAAGAAATAATTGAATAACTACACTCTTGATTAACCTCTCATTCATCCTATTATGCCCTGAACCCACACGAGGTGTACCACAACATGTGAAAGAATCACACCAAGCTAAGATCTCATTGCACAAGACTTAGAAGCATACCTGGGATCCTAAGTCTTTAGTCATAATACCACGTCTGCAACTGTCATTGGTCCATCTGCCTCTCAGAGGCAATGGGAGAAGTCAAATATCTCAGACTCCACCTCTCAACTTGGATATTTAGGTGGTGAGTCAAATCTCTCAAGCTTGTTGTGCACTAATGGACCTACCAAAGATGTCCATTGAGCACAACAACTCATATCTCAGGTACCACCAACATCCTTGGTTGGTGTTGGATACCAATCATTTAAGGAGTCCACCCTCACTAACCTACACTCCCGCACCGCACAATGATGTGCTCCATCTTACCTCGACCTACGTGAGACCTCCAGTCAGGAAGTAGGTTTCCTCCTCACGGTACAAGCCTCCTGTGAGGATTATATAGTGTTCAGGACATCTAAATGTCTAATCTACTATTTAAATTCACAATTCAATCATTAAATAAATATTTTTTAATTTAACCTTACAACAATCCTTTTCATAAATTATCAACTATATGTATCATAAATTGTGCAACTGCGCAATACCACTTATATCACTGAAGAACACTAAATTGAAACACTTGGTTCACTGATTACCCTATCCGTATAGTTTCATTCACCTCATTCAGATATGACACAACTCACATAAGGACTTTATGCATCATAATCTTTTACTGATAAAAGAATGCTTTCAACAATTCACATACAACCAAAATATATATGAAACCCTATAATAAAATAAACTAGGGTTTTCAATCCATTCACTGAAATATCTCACATCAAGAATAACCTTGAATGAATGAATTCATAATGATAAAAGAACCAGTCAGCTAAACCTCATGATGTCTATTTATATACTTATAACTTTCCATTCATCTAGGGTTTCACCCTCTTTACCGAGATATTAAGCAAACATTGATAACAGAAAATGAAATTCAATAGTATCTAACATATCTGTACAATGCATTCAAACCAAACAATCATTCATAAACAAGGATATTCAAATAGGCAAACTTCTTTATTCAATTACAGTAATTTCAGACACAACTGAAAGCCCTAGATTTCATTATGCTCTTATAACTTCTGCAATCACTTTAGGAATTCTTTCAATGATTTGTTTGCATTTCTAATATGATTTTATCATATGAAATTGATCACAACAAAGAAATAACCCATTTCAAATCATATTGTAAAAGCTAGAACTAAAAGGCAGTTTAGGGTTTGTAGTCACATACAAAGAAATTGTGTATTAATGTGAATTTAATCCAGTTTCATGCAATCTATTGTTTAAAGGAAGTACCCACTTACCCGAAGGTGTAAAAACACCTTAAAAATGCAGCCCACATCTGAAATGCTCAAACTCATATAAAAACCCTAGAAAATCACAACTTTCTTCTTTCTTTCAACTTAAAAACCCTAGAAATGGAGAACTATGGAGAACGAGTGAGAAAAGGGGAAGATTTAATATCATTTTGAATCAAATTATAGGAGGGATGCAAACTTGACATGTGAGAGAAGATTCACCATGAAAGGCTATGCAAAGAAACTAAACTTACTTGATTTCATCATACCTCAAATACTGAAATCCTAGGTCAACTTCTCCACCACTTTCTCCTCTCAAAACCCTAGCTCTCCTCCCTCTCTCTAAAATTTCATTTCTCTAGAATGGAAAACAAAATATGATATCTCCTTGGGTGTTAGGTTGCTCATATAGATTTGAAAAACCACTAGAGGGGGGTTAATAGGGTTTTATATATATTTTAACAATAATTCAGCTTAAGCAACCACAATTGAGATAAGAAGAAAGAGGCAAGGTGTTTAGAGTGGTTCCACCCTTAGAAAAAACTAAGGGAGTCAGTCCACTACCCAATTGTTTCCAATTGGGATTTGAAAGTACTTGAATTTTATTACCTTTTTAGGATGTTACACAAAATTACAAATACCTTCCTCACTTTTGGACAACCTTCACCCCAAAGTCATCTCACCAACTATGAAGCAGCCTTCACTTGAAGTAACTTCAAGCTCCCCCTTGAAGTAGCTTCCCGTTGAGACCTTCTAGAAGTAGTCCAAAGTCCTCCTTCTCCACCAAGAAGATCCTTCTCCACTTAAGAATATATCACCCTCTCCAATTTGCAACCTCCGACCCTAGGAGTTGCAAGGAGAGTACAAGCAATAAGAAGGAACAAGAAGGGAAAATGGAAATTACAATTACCGTTGTAGCACAAGGATTAATTTCCTATATCAAGCGTTTTGATCTCCTAACCAATGTGTGTTAAAGTGTAAGTATGGTGGAAAGGAGATTCTAGCCTATAGGTCACGAGCTTGTAGCAATGGGAAAGATTAGCAAGTGTAGAAGTTGCTCAATTTGCTCACAAGAAAAGATTGCCAATTGCAAGTATGTATGCTCAAGTATTGCACAAGTGTGTTTTGGGTGTCCTAAGGCATGTACTATTTATAGGAATGGCCTATGAATGCTTAAGGATGTTCTAGACACTTTCTAGGGGGTTCTAAGTTCTCAAATATCCGTTAGGTATCCACTAATTGCTTTAGCAACGACTAGTTTATTAATTCTGAAAAGTGCAGACAGAGTTCTTCTCGGTCGAGAAGTTTGTCGACTGAGAGTCATTCGGTCGAGGACTTCATCGACCGAGGGATGTTCTAGAGAAAGTGTATATAATGTTCGATTCCAACTCCCAACCACCTTGTCTGCTAGGTCTAACATCTATAGAACCTTTTAGAAGGATTAACCCGGGAGACTCTCGGTCGAGAAGTTGTTCGACCGAGTGTGTCTCGGTCGACAAATAGTTCGACCAAGAATGTCTCTATTTTGGTGGTTCTAGATGAATACTAAGTGTGTGTTTGAGTGTGCAGTTGTGACACTATTATAGGGGATGACCTATTTAAGTGTTGTGAGTGGCTAGGGAAGATCTAAACGCTTGATTTACATGATATATAAGTACTTGTACATTATATACTTGTACACGTTTTTACATTTGATTACAATCATGAAATTAAAACATTGTGATCATTTAGATCTTCCAAAGTTGTGTCATCCACTTAATTCCTACAATACTCAAGTAGCACGTTGGATCCAAAAGAATGAAATGTTTTTCATTTTCATAACAAAGGGATTTTGATGATTTCCATTTAGCCAACAGTCTCCCCCTTTTTGAAGATGACAAACATTTCTCAATATAACTCAAATAAGCTTAACTAATATTGAGTTAAGTTTCATACCTGAATTGTACCTTGTGTTTACCTTCTCTTGTTTATGGAATGTGTGCTTATTATTCCCAAAGAGCTGTGGAACATAAAATACAACTCTTTAGGGAATATAGCAACATTTGATGTGAAGCCAAGAGAATATGTATGAAACTCATTGATATATTATTTCTCCCCCTTTTTCATTTCAAAAAGATAGCCGTTAAAAATATTTGTTAAGACTCCCCCTTAATTGGTTCTACCCTAACAAGAAAACCGGTAAGAATATGCTAAAAGATGTCCATTTACAGCCAAAATGTAAGGATAAGAGAAACCAACTGATTTTAAGAAGCAAAAATGCCAAAGAAAACATCTTCTAAGGGAGTGATAAGTAATTGCCTCCTTATGTGATTAAATTGATCTAATGGAAGTGGTTTTGTGAAAATATCAACCAATTGATCTTCCATATCAACATGATGAAGGGATATATGGTTTTTAGAAATATGATCCCTTAGAAAATGATGACGGATTTCAATATGTTTGGCACAGATGTGTAAGATAGGGCTATCTGCCAAGTTTATAGCGCTTGTATTGTCACAAAAGATAGGTGTAGATGAAAATGTAAAACCATAATCATTTAAAACTTGTTGCATGTAAAGCACTTGAGCACAACAAGACCCGGCTGCCATATATTCAGCTTCAGTGGTAGAAAGGGCAACCATGTTTTGTTTCTTGCTAAAACATGATACTAAGGCTCTTCCTAATAAGAAACAACTTCCTCTTGTGCTTTTTCGATCAAGTCGACAACCAGCATAATCAGCATCGGTATAAGCTTTCAAATCCAAAGATTGTCTTTTAGGATACCATAAACCATAGTTTGTGGTTCCGGCTAAGTATCTTATAATCTATTTGACAGCTTGAAAATGAGTTTGCATGGGTTTTGATTGAAATCTAGCACAAAGTCCAATGAAAAACATGATATCCGGTCTAGAAGCGGTTAAGTAAAGCAAGCTACCAATCATGGCCCTATATAAGGAATCATCAATGTGTTCCTCATTTTCATCCTTATCAATTTTAGTAGAGATAATTTTTGAGCCTTTCATACCAATTTCTAGGTGCTTGTTTTAAACCATAAAGTGCTTTCTTAAGTTTGTAAACATGATCATCTTTACCAAGAATTTCAAAACCAGGTGGTTGGGAAACATATACTTCCTCTTGTATTATTCCATTTAGAAATGCACTTTTTACATCCATTTGGAATAGTTTGATGTTTTTGTGGGAAGCTATAGCTAGTAGCATTCTAATGGCTTCAAGTCTTGCTACTGGTGCATAAGTTTCATCAAAGTCTATTCCTTCTTGTTGATTATACCCTTGTTCTACCAACCTAGCTTTATTTTTTACTACTTCCCCGACTTCATTTAACTTATTTCTAAAAACCCACTTAGTTCCAATAATAGTTTTATCTTGAGGTTTAGGAACTAAGTCCCATACATCATTATTAGTAAATTCGTTCAATTCTTCTTGCATTTCCATTATTCAATAATCATCTTTTAGAGCTTCAATCACCTTCTTAGGTTCCATTATAGATACAAATGCCATATTTGCAACATCTCTAAAAGATGTCCGGGTTTTTACTTTATCCTTAGGATTTCCAATGATCAGTTCTTGAGGATGATCCTTAATGATTCTAGGGATGGGTTGTTGTGTCTCAATTTGTTGATCATTTTCAACATTTTGATCATCTTTAATTGATATGGTTAGATCTTCGATTTGATGAGTAATATCAACTATGTTATCACTTTGTTTTTGTTCTTCATAAAAAGTAATGTGAATGGATTCTTCAACTTTTCTAGAGATGGTATTGTAAACTCTAAATGCTTTGCTAGAAGTTGAATATCCTAAGAAAAAGGATTTTTGTGATTTAGAGTCAAACTTTTCTCTATCATCTTTTGTGTTTAAGATATACCAAGTTGAGCCAAAAGTGTGAAAATAATAAACCCTTGGTTTCTTATCATAAATGAGTTCATATGGTGTTTTCTTCAAATAAGAGTGTACGGTTACTCTATTTAGCACATAGCAAGCTGTGTTTACTGCTTCAGCCCAAAACGTTTTAGGTGTATTATGTTCAAGCATCATAGTCCTAGCCATTTCTTGTAAGGACCTATTGTTTATTTCAACTATACCATTTTGTTGTAGAGTACGTGGAGCTGAAAAATTGTGAGTGTAGCCTTGAGATGTGCAGAATTCTTCAAATATATGATTCTCAAATTCTCCACCATGATCACTTCTAATTGTGCATATTTTATTTTGTAATTGATTTTCAATCTTTGAGAAAAATTGTATAAATACTTGAATGGTATCATCTTTATTTGCAAGAAAATGAACCCATGTATATCTACTGTGATCATCAACAATAACAAGGCAATATCTTTTTCCACCAATAGATTGTGTCCTCATAGGACCAAATAGATCCATATGAATAAGTTCTAGTGATCTACTGGTGCTAAGCATGTTTTTGGGTTTAAAATAAGTTTTAGTTTGTTTACCCAAAGTACATGGTTCACAATTTTCAGATTGATCAAAAGATAGCTTAGGCAAACCACGAACAAGATCATATTTAACTAGCTTTTTGATAACATGTGAACTAGCATGACCTAATTTTCTATGCCATAATTGGAGAGAATTATCTTTTGCAAGTAAAAATTTTCCAACTACAGATTGCATAGAGTTAGGTATGAGAATATATAGATTTCCAATTCATTTACCTTCATACACAACATTTGTAGTGTTCTCTATTAGTAACTTGCATCAATTTTTATTGAATAAAACATCATATCTAGTATCACATAGTTGACTAACACTAATTAAGTTATGATGCAGACCATCAACTAGTAAAACATTTTTTATTGCAAGGTTTGTACCAATATTACCTGTTCCAACAATTTTACCTTTGCCATTATCTCCAAAAGTGACTGTTCCACTTTTCTTTTCTTCAAAAGTTTGAAAAACATCCTTATTTTCGGTCATGTGTTTGGAGCATTCACTATCAACCACCCCATCCTGCAACAAAATATGGATTTTGGTACCCATGTGATGGTCCATTATGGTTAGGTACTTTTAATGATAAATTTAACATGATTACATAATTTAAGATTCTCAAAACCTCATTCGGTCGACAAATATTTCGACCGACCTTGACTCGGTCAAAAATTTCTCAACTGGGATTGTTACTGTCTTTAACTATAGATTTCATATTTGGTACAGGAATTCCTTCGGTTGAATAATTTCTCGACCGAGGAGTGTCTCGGTCGAACTATTTTTCGACCAAGATTGTTTCTATTTATTTTCAGTAATCGGTTTATGTTAATTTGGGCTTAAATCATTGTAATATACTAAGGTACCATTCTATTTAGTTGAGATGAGACATAAAGATATTCAAATGAAGTGTTAGGTCAAATCTCAACTTAATCATATTAAATTTGCTAAGTTTGGGGTCTTGGAACCCATACTAAATCAACATCCTTTTTTTTGTAAGGACATGAAAAGCAATAATGTCCAAGACGTAAGCAATAATGACAACAAATAGAATCAATTTCATTTCTCTTTCTAGGATTTTGAGTTGTGTTCTTGGGTACAAACATGATCTTGGTCTTGGGTGCTTGAGTTTCCTAGATTTTGGTTGGTAAGAGTTTTCTTTTGGAAAATATCTTAAACCTCTTCTTCCACTATAACCAGAAGAGTTCTTTAGCATCTTATCAAGAATACCATTATTTCTCAGGCTACTAACTTCTTTTTGTAACTTAGCAATCTCATCAATTTTCTTTTGGATATCTAACTTTGCTTGATCTAGATTAGATGATAAAGCATCTCTTTCCTTAACAATAGCATCATAATCTAGATGATTACATAGGATCGGTTGAGTTTGAAAATTATTCAATTTTGCAAGCAAATCAACCTTTTCTTGAGAAAGAAGGTCATGATTTGTTTCTAAAGTAAGCAACTTCATATTGCAATCATTTAAAGATGATTTCAAGGTCAAATTTTTAGAAGCAATATTTTCCTTTTTGAAAGAAAGATTATTCAATCTAGCATATAGATCCTCATTAGTTCTAGTAACCTTCTTTAGTTTCTTTTTGCAATCAACATATTTGTCATGAGTATCTTGTAGACTAACAATTAGATCTTCTTTTGGAAAATCAAGAAGGATTACCTCTTGAGAATCATCACTATCATCTTCTTTGGCCATGAGACACTCCACATTCTCCTCCGCTTTCACTATCACTTGACTCATCCCATGCAACTTTGTATGATTTTTCTCCCTTCTTCTTGGATGAGATTTTCTTTCCTTTCTTTGCTTTAGGACATTCATTCTTGAGATGTCCCTTCTTTCCACATTCAAAACACCTAGGAGAGGAAGATAAAGAAGAACCAATAATTTTGTTAGATTTAAATCTTCTATATTTCTTACCATTTACAATTAGAGATTCTTCTCCCTCATCTCCATCACTTGTTTCATCACTTTCTTGAGTGATGACCTTTGTATCCTTGAAAGCCATGTCCTTCTTTCTTCCTTGTTGAAGTTCACACTCTCATCTTTCTTCCTCCTCTAAGGTTACTTCATGTGCTTCTAAGTTGCCAAAGAGTTGCTCCATCCTTAGTCGGGTGAGGTCATTGGCTTCTTCAATTGCGGTCACCTTAGGCTTGTACTTAGGAGGAAGAGACCTAAGAATTTTTGACACTTGATATTCTTCACTAATGGCTTTACCTAATGCATTCAAACCATTAACAATAGAAGAAAACTTTGCATACATTTCACTAATAGACTCATTTGGTTCCATACGAAACTGTTCAGACTTTTGTTTAAGCTTGCCAATTTTAGAATTTTTAACTTGAACATTTCCTTCATAGGTAATAGAGAGTCTATGCCATATCTCATATGCAGTTTCACAATTTGAAATTCTATTGAACTCACCAACGGAAATTTAACAATAGAGTATACTTACAGCTTTTGCATTCATTTGGGCTGATCTTACCGTATTAGCATCCCAAGTTGCATACTCTATTTGAGGAAAGTCATATAGATTTGACACCATCCTCCAAAGATCCCGGCTAATTCCCTGGAAGTAGAACTGCATCCTCCTCTTCCAGTAAGTGTAGTTAGTGCCATCAAAAGGTGGAGGTCTAGCCACGAGTGTCCCTTCCAAGTTGAGGTTGTTGAGTACCCCGTCACCCATTCTTCAAGACTTTGTTAGAGTTCCTTGAAGCCTTGCTCTGATACCAAATGAAAAAACCACTAGAGGGGGGTGAATAGGGTTTTATATATATTTTAACAATAATGCAACTCAAGCAGCCTCAATTGAGATAAGAAGAAAGAGGCAAGGTGTTTAGAGTGGTTCCACCCTTAGCAAAAACTAAGGGAGTCAGTCCACTACCCAATTGTTTCCAATTGGGATTTGAAAGTATTTGAATTTCATTACCTTTTTAGGATGCTAAAAAAAATTACAAATACCTTCCTCACCCCTTGGACAACCTTCACCCCAAAGTCGTCTCACCAACTATGAAGCATCCTTCACTTGAAGTAATTTCTAGCTCCCCCTTGAAGTGGCCTTCCTCCTTGAAGTAGCTTCTCGTTGAGACCTTCTAGAAGTAGTCCAAAGTCCTCCTTCTCCACCGAGAAGATCCTTCTCCACCTGAGAAGATAGCACCCTCTCCAATCCGCAGCCTCCAACCCTAGGAGTAGCAAGGAGAGTACAAGCAATAAGAAGGAACAAGAAGGGAAAATGGAAATTACAATTACTGTTGTATCACAAGGCTTGATTCCTATATCAAGCATTTTGATCTCCTAACCAATGTGTGTGAAAGTGTAAGTATGGTGGAAAGGAGATTCTAGCCTATAGGACATGAGCTTGTAGCAATGGGAAAGATTAGCAAGTGTAGAAGTTGCTCAATTTGCTCACAAGAAAAGATTGCCAATTGCAAGTATGTATGCTCAAGTATTGCACAAGTGTGTTTGGGTGTCCTAAGGCATGTCCTATTTATAGGAATGGCCTATGAATGCTTAAGGATGTTCTAGACACTTTGTAGGGGGGTCTAAGTTCTCAACTAGCTGTTAGGTATCCACTAATTGCTTTAGCAACAACTAGTTTATTAATTCTAAAAAGTGCAGACAGAGTTCTTCTCGGTCGAGAAGTTTGTCGACTGAGAGTCAGTCGGTCGAGGACTTCTTCGATAGAGGGACGGTCTAGAGAAAGTGTATATAACATTCAATTCCAACTCCCAACCACCTTGTCTGATAGGTCTAACGGCTATAGAACCTTTTAGAAGGATTAACCCGGGAGACTCTCGGTCGAGAAGTTGTTCGACCGAGTGTGTCTCGATCGACAAATAGTTCGACCAAGAATGTCCCTATTTTGGTGGTTCTAGATGAATACTAAGTGTGTGTATGAGTTTTCATTTGTGACACTATTATAGGGGATGACCTATTTAAGTGTTGTGAGTGGCTAGGGAAGATCTAAACGCTTGATTTACATGATATCTAAGTACTTGTACAAGTTTTTACATTTGATTACAATCATGAAATTAAAACATTGTGAGCATTTAGATCATATAAAGCTGTGTCATCCACTTAATTCCTATAATACTCAAGTAGCGCGTTAGATCCATAAGAATGAAATGTTTGTCATTTTCAAAACAAAGGAATTTTGATAATGTCCATTTAGCCAACAAGATCAATTTAGTAGCTTGGGTTATTTGCAAATTGACCCCTCACTAAACTTTCTCTTATTTCACCTTAATTTTCTATCATAAAAATGTTATTGTAAATGGTTTACTTTAGAGGTCAAACCTCCTCCAAAAATTATGAACCATTATAATGTTTTTTATCTTTGAGTTTAAGATCTACATAAATTTCAGATTATTTGGAGCTACCAGTAAATAATTAAAAATTAAATAGCACACTGCTATAGTACACATAACAGTTAGTTGAAGAGAAAATGCCCATAAGGGCCATGCAAGCTGCCACAACCATGCTAAGATGGACCTAGGACGTCTGAGCTGACTACCATGACTGTGGTGCATTAGTTTCATCAGATTTGAGAAAAAAACTGACCAACACTATAATTCTTCCAAAATAACTGTGTGGCTAAGAATGCCCGTGCCACCGTCAACCCTACATGGCCGTGCTACACACCACATCTATTCTGACCAAGGCTCTAATTCACAATTCCATTGTCCTTTGCTCAACTCACCCATTTCACTCCAGCATGGGCGTGTCGGGCAACAATTCTGAATTTAATCGACTAAGGTTTATAATTCTCAAATCCTAGTTATTCAAAATGAAGACAAGTTTAGAGTTCTAATTAAATTTAACACATCACAATTGAGATACCATCCTTAATCATATTTAAGCAATGATCAATCTAACTAAACATGTAATTATCGTAAACCCTAGTTTGCTAATTAAGCTCAGATGCGGTCATAACAAACTTACTCCTTGCTCAAATTGAAAAAGTTTTGATTTTCTCTCCTTGTTGTATATATGATCCAAGAAGGTGAGAATGGAGTCAACATTTAGTTATTGTCAATGTATTTTCAAGTTTTTGAAAAGGTCATGATTAAATGATATATTTTCCCATGTGCACACTTTTACTCCTAGCTTAAACTGAATAAGTTTTGACCTTCTCTCCTTGTATATCTGCACCATAAGGGCATGTTTGGCACGTCATGAATGGATGGAAGGGAAGGGAGGGGAAAAGGCTCGAGCTGTTTGGTTGGACAAAGTGATGGGAAGGGAGGTTGTACTTTCATCCACTTCTCTCCCATTCTCTCCCCGTAGAACCAGAGTGGAGACAAGGGGAAGGGAAAAGATTTGGTAGGAAATATATTAGGAAGGTTGGAGGGAAATAATACATGTAGGAAGGAAAATACAAATAATATGGTGGTAAAAAGTAGTATATCCCACAACCAATGGGAATCAAGAAGAGATTGTATGTCAAGTATATAAAAAAAGAATTTGGCCACTTGGTGGGACATGCAATGTTTGAGGAATACTTGAAAGAATTTGGAGGAAAATTCAGATGAAAATAAAAAGGAATAAAATAATTTTATACACAATTTAAGAGGAAACATAAAAAATAGATTCTTTTGTTAAGAATGATGAAAAGATTGAGATAATTATACAAACATAAAAAGTAAAAGACAAATAGATAATTAGAGGAAACGTGGGGGACTATTGCGGAAAATACTTATACATGTGGAGAGAAAGTTTGTTGTAAATACATTATTATGAGGGGAGATACTCCTATAACCACAATAAACATAAAAAGGAATTGATAGCCCATTTTTATATCACCAACATTCTACGTCATGAAACAATTTTTTATATTTACATTTTGCATGTTCTCCTTTTTCTTCCCCTCCCTTTGCATTCATAAGGTACCAAACATAATGTAAATGTGAGAATGGAGATCACCACCTAGTTAATAGTCAATATATTGTTCAATTTTTTGAGAATGTCGTGATTAAATGACATTTCCCCCCTGGGCACACCGTTCTGAACTTCACTCAATTACACATTTTCCACATTTCTTAAATTTCAGATACTTCTTGCAGATTTACCTACTATGAAATCTCGCTTAGTTAGATATTACATCAATATTAAATATAGTTTCATCTATTAATGAAATAACTACATAAGAACACTAAATTATTATCCAAACTAAATTGAAATCCTAATACATCAAAAATTGAAAACACTTAGTATATTATTATCCTAGAATAAGTGTCATTTTGAATTGTAGTATTCATGCTTCTTAAGAAGCATCTAAAACTCAGGATAAACCCAACAGTGAATGGAGGAGAATTTTCACCATTTATAAACAACAAGATTCCATAATTTAGACACACCTACAAGGGTGTCCCACAAGGCACACCTACACCTCAAGTTAGAAAACATCACATCCATAAGTTGTGGTTTTCTAATTGCAGTTGACTTGTCATGCATGGATGTGTCCCAGATATGTTGACAATTTAGGGATGTGCCCGTGCTCCAATCCATGAACTCGTCAACACCATATTGGATGTAGATAAACCCAAGATAATGACATGAATATTTCTATACAAAATAGGAAATTGTACCATCCTTCTAAAAATAACTCTACAAAACCTAAATGGATATTAAATTTCAAAGGATGCATAATGTATTCAAAATAGAGTATTTGTAGAGAATCAAAACCTAATTATATTTTGACTAGATCACAACTACGTACAGAAAAATTCATAAAATAATATATGGTTCTTGGACCCTCACTTACCAGTCCAGATCTAATGCTCCAACTATGGTACCCACAAAGGACTAATTTTAGCCCAAGGTTGGATAATCATCAATTGTATAGGATGATATTCGTTTCCACCCACCCAAGTCCAATGCGCCAACTAGAACCCAAGTTATAGATAGCTCCTAAAAGTGGACTCAAAGATAAGAGTCACACATGGAATCTGGAATCAACCAGTATGGTTTTTGTCCCATGTTCTCCTCCTTTGTCAGCCATCTAGGAAGCATGGAAACAGACATAGACACTGATAGTGACACAAAAACAAACAAGGACACAAACATAGGACACAACAATTTTCAAAAATTTAGGACACGAAGCCAAACACGACAAAAAAAGTACATATACATGTATATTATTTTTATATATAAAATAGAAAAGTATAAGCACATTCAAACATAAAAATAATCTCATCCATTCTATAACAAATTCATGCTTACATTCAAAGACACAATGCATTCATCATGAAACCAAATCATCAAGGACAAACTATCAAACAAACCAACATTTAATCATAATAATAGTCAACCTTATAAACAATTTCTTTACAAAAAATATGATTTAAATACCACAAGACTGATATCACAATAAAATAGTTTGCAATTCATATTAAATTTTGAAGAGAAAAAAAGTGGTGGTGGTAGACCACAGAAAAGGAGGTATGTTATTATTTATAGAAAAGGAAAACGAATACAGTGGTGGTGTGTTTTGCATTCTTAGTGATGGGCCACATTTGGGCTTTTTCTATGTCCAGGGTGTGTACAAGCTGCGTCTGATTTGTGTCCAATTCCTAATAAACAAAAGCAAGACTTGGACACATTTGGTTTGTGTCCACACGTGTCCATGCGAGTCTACCACATGTGTGTCGGATACAGACATGACAGTCTTCGGGAAGTGTCCATGCTTCCTAGCCGGCCATGCACATTCAAAATGTTGCTGCTTACTAGTATTTTCCAACTAAATGTCCATCACAATGCTTCCTCACATTGAGCCATGTGCCCACATTAGACTATCTAATGCAACTTTCGGATTCTAATTATATTTTTTTTTGCTTTTCGTACATTTGGTCTCATTGCTACCACTAATTACTACCCTAAGGCTACACACCGGTGTTGCCATTAATCTAGGTTGTTGTAAAAAGGCTATATTAGGGGGATTGTCCCCTTCCTTTTCTCATGTCATTGTTGGCATTCAAGCACATCAATGAGGTCCAAATTTGGGGTGATTATTCATACACTGATTATTGGCAAAACCAAGAGCACCACAATGTAGAACAAGGCAAAATGAACTCACCTCAAAAAGGAATCAAATTGAGGAGGAAAATGAGAGAGGAAGAACCACCACAATCCTTGGAGAAAAACTCAAACATTGGCAAGCCAAGATGCAAACTCACGAGAAATTGGGTAGAGAGAAGAATTGCAAGGGAACTAGGGAAGCTTGTGGTATGATTATTTATAGGTGAGGGTGAGTGATGTAGCGAAGAGGGTTGTGGCTGCCGTTGCTTGGAGAGCAAGATTTGGGGTTTTCCAAACTTCTCAAAAAAATCATGAAAATAAGGGATCAAATTGAATGAAATCTTATTTAGAAACCAGTGGAGAAGAAATCATGGAAAAAGACTGAGAATCAAACGAGATATCACAAAAATAAGATCAACAAAAATCGTCGCTTGTTGCCAAATTGACCCGAGTTAGGAGACAGGTCGTGAGCCATTGGATAGTGGATTCAACGATCATAATTGCACAGATCAGAGAAAATAAAATTTAACCGCGTGACATCTATTAAATTGATTCCTAATCAAGTTTGAATAACGTGTGGGTGTATTAATTTCTGTTTTTCTATCTCTTCATTTGAGGGTGCAAACAAACTCCAAATTAGTTGAAAATTGACACCTAGCATATTTTTAATATGAAGAATTTGAATATGCAATTAGATTTCCCTTTTCAGAACTTTTGATTCAATAAATTAAAAAATCTTATTTTCTCATTCCTCATGCATTAATGACTCTAAGATTGTCCAAATTTGATGAAACTTCACTCACAAGTCACATTAAGTGTTTTGGTACAAATTTGACATCAATTTTATAGGTTGAAGTTGTTTGTATATTCATTTAATATTTTAAAGGTTCTAGGCACTTTCTCTCTCCTAACTTCACCTTTTCATCAAATATTCTCCAAATTGAGTTAAAATGTACTCAAAGGCCTATTTTAATGTG
The DNA here is from genome assembly GCA_963693085.1 of Alisma plantago-aquatica. Classification (NCBI taxonomy): domain Eukaryota; kingdom Viridiplantae; phylum Streptophyta; class Magnoliopsida; order Alismatales; family Alismataceae; genus Alisma; species Alisma plantago-aquatica. Next base: position 195,491,270 of record OY856409.1, read on the forward strand.
TACATGAAAAACTTGGCATCCGTTGTTACTTTTCTAGTCATTAGTGGTTTTATTTTATATTTTTGAGATATCTTCTATTTTCCCATTCAATTAATGCAATTATAATTACCAATTTCCCAAAGATTGGGAAATTTATCACTCAAGTAAACTTGTATTCAAAGAAAATAAATTTGGACTTACAATTATCTTTTGAGTTCCCCTTTTATAAATTTTAGGCAATTTACTCTTATTTTCACTTAGTTGAAAAATTAACTCATTTAATGTCACATTTTCTTAGTTTTAGGATTTTCTTTTATTTTTCTTATTCAAAAAGGCCATAGAAATTTCTAGTTCGATTTTATTTTATCCTTATCCTACTTAAGTGGATATTTTGCAAATTAAGCCCCTTTTATAAAATTTTACTGAGGTATTTGTGCATAAATCCTTATAATGTCAGAAATAGGGAACAAATGTATACCAAACCTTTATAATTTCCACTAATTCAACAACAAGGACATAATTGAAAGGAAAAGCTTAGGAAAAAGGCTAAACTAAGATTTTACATAGTTTTCAGGTCATTACAACACCCCACCCATTGAAAAGGATTTTGTCCCTGAAATCTCATACAAAAGAGAAGGGTTAGTATAGAACATCTCGTCTCTAAGCTCCCAAGTGGCTTCCTCCAAACCATGATACTGCCTTAAGACTTTCACTAGCTCAATCTCCTTGTACTTTGACTGCCTAACTCAGGAGTCAAGAATCCTTACAGGTAACTCCTCATAAGTCAATTCTCTTGAATCTCGAAAGGATCGATTGTGAGTCATGAGAAGGGTCTTGCACATACTTTCTTAACATAGAAACAAGAAACACATTATGGATCTTGTCATAGGAAGGAGGAAGAGCTAAATGATATGCACAATATCCAACCCTATCCAAGATCTCAAATGGCCCAACATAGCAAGGACTAAGCTTGCCTTTAACTTTATATCTTGCGATGGAACATATAGGCTTGATCTTCAAGAAGGCATGGTCACCCACTAGGAAACTCACATCAGACCTCTTCTTGTCTGCATACCTTTTCTGTCAATCTTGTGCAACTTCATACACTTTTTAATCAACTAAACCATCTCTATCATCATCATCTACATATCATCAGTCTTCACCAGAGTACGTTCTCCAGTGTAATGGAGAACGCCAAGGTCTTCCATATAAAGCTTCATAAGGTGGCATACCAATACTATCTTGGTAGCTATTGTTGTAAGTAAACTTAGTTGATGGAAGATACTTATCCCATGCACGTCCCCAATCCATAACATAAGCCCAAAGAAAATCTTCTAGAATTTGCACCATTTTTTCAGATTGACCAATTGTTTGTGTATGATAAGCCATATTGAAACGTAAGTCAATTCACATCTCTTCCTGAATCTGACTCCATAAGAGAGGTAAACTTCGGGTCACGATCTGATACTATCAATTTAGGTACAACATGCAGACGAACGATCCAATCCACATACAACTGAGCCATATCATCAACCCTGTAAGTGGACTTGAAAGGCAGAAAGTGGGCAGACTTTATAAGTCGATCAATCACTACCCACACTGCATCATAACATTTCCTGGTCTTAGGGAAACTAGTGACAAAGTCCATAATAATATTTTTCTATTTCCGTTCTGGAATCTCAAGTGGGTGCAGAAGACCACCAGGTCATTGATGCTCTATCTTGACTTGTTGGCAAGTCAAATATTTTGCAAAAAACAGAGCAATATCCTTCTTCATGTTCTTCTACCAAAAACTTCATTGCATGTCCTTGTGCATCTTAGTAGAGCTATGGTGTATAGTTTACTTAGACCCATGGGCTTCATTCAAAACCTTTTGTAGCAGGTCACCAACTTCAGGTATCCACAACCTTTGTCGGAAACAAACAACACCATCTACTCCAACCGAAAAGTCAGATTGTGGTTTTTCAGCTAAGGCATTTATCTCATCAAGCTCACAACTTTCTAGTTGTGTAGCAACAACTTCCAAGATCCAAGATGGTGTAATAGACAAACTAGCCATGTGAACACACAGCTTTTCAGCATCTTATTCACCATCAGGCTATGATTTCCAACATGAAACATACTCCAGATTCATAGCAACACAGACTGCATCTTTCTTTTGACTCAAAGCATCAACAACTACACTCACTTTATTGGGATGATGAGTGATGGTAAAATCATAGTCCTTAAGGTATTCGATCCATCTTTGCTGCCTCAAATTCTGATCCTTCTGCGTTAAGATATGCCTCAAGCTTTTATGATTAGAGAAGACTTCAAACTTCACTCCATATAGATAGTATCGCCAGATTTTTAAAGCATGCATAATAGTGGCTAGCTCTAAATCATGTGTAGGCCAGTTCTCTTCATTAGGTTTTAACTAACGCAAAGCATAGGTGATCACCCGATCTTCTTGCATCAATGCACATCGTAATCCTTGCTTAGAAGCATCACTGAAAATGATATAGGGGTTGCCTTCAACAGATAATGCAAGAATAGGAGCAGATGTCAAACATCCTTTCAGCTTCTGAAAAACTTTCCTCACACTCTGATGTCCACAAGAACTTGACTTATTTTTGTGTCAACTTTGTTAGAGGGAGAGCTAACTTAGAGAAACTCTTGATAAACCTCTGATAATAACCTGCTAAACTAAGGAAGCTATAAATCTTAGACGAAGTCTTCTGAGCTTTCCACCTGGTCACAACTTCTACCTTTACAGGATCACAAACAATATGTCTGAAAGAAACCACATGACCTAGAAACATCACTTCCTTGATTCAGAACCCACACTCTGAGAATTTAGCATATAATTGATTTTCTATTGGTGAGTTCAACATGATTCACAGATGTTCATGCTTTTGTTCTTCAGACTCGGAGTAGACCAAAACATCGTCGATGAACACCACAATAAACTAATCAAGGTAAGGACGAAACACTCGATTCATCAACTCCATGAAAGTAGCAGGGGCATTAGTCAAGCCAAAAGGCATGACTAGAAACTGATAATGCCCATAGTGTGTTTTGAAATATGTCTTCGGGACATCCTCATCCTTCACGTGCATTTAGTAATAGGCACTTCGCAGATCCATCTTCGAGAACATAGTGGCTGACTTCAACTAGTTGAATAGGTCATTGATGTGAGGCAAAGGATAGTGGTTCTTTATTGTTACTTGATTAAGCATACGATAATCCATGCACATACACAACGAACCATCCTTATTCTTCATGAACAAGATAGGGGATCCCCAAGGTGAAATAGTAGGGTGCACAAAACCCATGTCAAGATGATCGTGAAACTGCTTCTTAAGCTCAACGAATTTAGCAGGGGCCAAGCAATAAGGCAAATTTGAGATAGGCAAAGTTCCCGATGCAAGCTCGATTGAAAACTCCACCTCACGAGTCGGGGGCAACCCAGGCAGTTCTTCAGGAAAGACATCAGGGAAGTACTTCACCACTTCTATATGATCGAGAGCAGGAGGTGTGGTATAGAGGATGATAGAGGCTAAATATGCTCTACATCCTTGTGAGACAAGCTTTTCGAATTTGATAGTAGAGATGATAAACTATCGATCCTCTCGCTTCCTACCATTGATACACATCCTTCCCTCTTTAGGATGTAACAAACTAACCTTCAATTCTTCATAGAACAACACTACCTTATACCTATTCAACCAATCCATCACCATGATAATATCAAAAGTGGTCATGTCAAGTAAGATGAAATCTAAAGGAAATATCTTCCCAGAGATATAAATGTCTAAGGTTGGGAGTTTGAGATAAGAAGAGAAAATCCTACCACTAGGGGTTTTAATATCCAACACATGATCCATATATTCTGATTCCATCTCTAACATTGAAGCAAGCTGACTACAAAATTGAAGATTGCTTTAATAGGATGTATATTAAGATGTAAAGTACCTTGAATGACTTCATTATTTTCTCCAGCTTCTTTGACATTAAGAGAAAACACCCTACTATTTCACCTTTCCATAGGTGGTTAACGACCTTTCCTGTTCTAGTTGTTGTTGTTTCTTGGAGGCAGATTCTTTCATTGTTGTGGATGTTGAGCAGGCTGTTGAGCAGACAGCTGAGTTGGGGCTTGTCCACGCTGAAGCTTAGGACAGTTAGGCCGATGTGTCTAGATTGGCCGCACTTGTGGTAGATGGGTGTAGGTTGATCATCTCTATGGGGTTGGGCATTGACAACATGGCACCTTCCTGGTTGGTGAGAATGAGAGCAGTGGTTGCACTTGTCGCGCCCTTGGTTTCCACTTGTGTTCTTCCTTTTGTTGTTGTTGTTGTGCCTGGAATACTAAAATATGGGGTAAGACTCTATCACCTACACCTTGTCCACCATTTGTTGAAATGTTAGAGGTAGATGAGGAACAAGGTTATGACCAACACTGTAGCTTAAACCCTCTAGGAAAAGAGTTGATCTTCATTCAACTTCAAGATCCACAACGCAATGCTCCAAAAGGAGGAAACATTGCACATACTTGGAGATACTCATGCTTCCCTATCGCAGACTATAGAATTCTGCTTCCTTCCTCTTCATATAGGTGGGACAGATGTACTTATCATGAAACAACTTGAGGAACTATTCCCAGGTCATACTTGAAGTATTGCGGCTACGAGCCATACCCGTCCACCAAACTCGTGCTGGCCCATCGAGCACATATGTTGCAAAGCAAACCTTATGATGAGGAGGACACATAATGCCCTCGAAGGTACACTCCAAGGCCAACACCTAGTCATCAACCTTATCCATCATGTTTGACTCACTCTCTCCCTTGAAGTACTATGGTTGCATCTTAATGAAGTCAGTTAGAATGAACTCCTTAGGCTTATCTGTAGTAGCTACAACATTGGAGAGTTTCCCACTAGGCCGGTCGAGTGCAGTTGTCGCAACATGGCCAACTCTTGCTTTGGGGTTAGAAGAGGTGTGTCTAAAAGAGTAGTAGGGGTTGTTCTTGTATTTTGGGGAGTCACCGGGGTGTCCCGGTTGTCGGTGTTGCCAAAGGAGGTTCCCAAGGAGGAGTTGTTCATGTTCCCAAATAAATCTCCCTTCCTAAAAAATAAGGGTATAACATAAGATAACCAGGAGTAGACAACAAAGATATCTAAGGCTACTATTGCCTTTGGGTGTCCTATTTCCGATAGTCAGTATCATCCCAGGCCACGTAGGCATCATACGAAAATGAGAATCCTCATAAACCAAGCTAGTGGCCTTGGGAAAAATCTTACCAGCCCCCAGACCATGATCCTTTCTAGACACCCTTGCTTTCAACTTATGTCCTAGTAGCTATCCAACAACTTTGATACCATGATGTGAAGAGGCGAGATCACCTCTTTATAAAATTTAAAGGAAATACAAAACATCCACCTTTTTGTGAAAATAATAGAGATTGAGGGATGCAATAATATTCCAAGTAAATAAGCATGATTCAGATACATGTAAAATGTCGATAGTAGCGGAAAGGAAACGAAGTTATTACATTGTTTTTGAACTCAATTCACTACATGAGTTTCTTAAAAGGAAAAACTAAAAAAAAACTATAGGGGTCTAGTAGATAGAAACCAAGACATCCTGGACAACACGTTTGGTATCTACTCCTAATTTTGATTTCCTTGGCCTTGTTCAACACCTGGATCAAACCCTGGGTGGTTGGGAATGCGCCCAACAAGAGAAAGAAACAAGGTATGTGTCAAATAATTGAACAAGAACAAAAGATAAAGAAATAACATGGAAATAAAAACTAAGATTTCATCAAGATGAATATATAAAGAATATTAGGCATAATAGTATATATGCTTCCCATAATAAGAAAACAGTAAAAGATTCACATGAATGATTAATATTGACTACCTTAACTAAGTAGGGTTGAGGCACCTACCAGACCTTAACCAAATAGACGAGGGCGAGTAACACATTCCAGTCACCTATAAAATATTTTATATTGGGGAGAGTAAAACATTTCCCTGGGCAAAATAACACATGCCCAATCTATGGGTGGTTTTACAAAAGTACCACTACACTGGTTAAATAGTCTAATAAAAATCAACACGCTAAAGAGAAAATATGGCAAGTAGAAGCATCATAAAAATTGAGATATGACAATGGGATACAAGACACAAGAAATATATAATCAATACCGATTTTGAGGCAAAAATAGCAAAAGAAATATGAATAAAGATATCAGGGTTCATATAATGCCTCATTAGTGAAAATAGGGCTTGGTTTGCAAATTTCCCAACTTAGGGTGTAAGAATGCACATACCTCTCTTATTGAATTCTATTACTCACTTTCACCACTTTAATTGAGTGCAAGGTCCACTTTTCCTATTTTTGATGTATAATCATGTATTAGGGTATATCATATGCATTGATGTAAAGGAACCCTACCTTTTGGACTTTTTGGACCAAAACCTCGATTCTCTGAAATCATCACCATTGATCTTATTAGGTTCTCCTAATTAATAAAACATATAATTTTGTCAATATTGGATTTATGATGATTAAAATGTACTTTTGGTGATTTTTATGTATTAAAATCATTTTCTAGAAAACACCTTTTGACAAAACTCAAAACCAATCCTCAGAAGTATTTTTGTTAGATAGGCCTTGTTTTCCTGATTCCAAAACATATTTTTTATTGATTTTAGATGAACAATTTAAAAGTTATGAATTTCTAATATGGACCAATTAGAGGATGACACATCAGAAAAATAGTGCAAGAGAGGTGGAGAGAGAGAGAGAGAGAGAGAGGTGGGCTGCTTGACTTGGCCCAACCACGGGGAGCCAAGTCATTGGTCCATGCCGACTCAACCTCATGTCAATGCGAGTAAAACAATACCCAAAAGACAAAAATATCCTCACTAGAAATCAGAGAGAAAAGAAGAGAAAAGGCAGGGGGTAATATGCTCAAAAGACCAGGGGGATTGTCCCCTTCCTTGGCTCACATCACTGCTGGCATTCGAGCACAACATCGTGGTCCAAATTTTGGGTGATTCTTCATACGATGATTATTGGCAAAACAAAGAGTAGAGCAATGTAGTACAAGGCAAAACAGACTTACCTCAGTAAGGAACTGACCCAAGGAGGAAGGCAGAGAGAGGAAGAATTGCCATAGGCCCTAGAGCAAAACTCAAACACCAACAAGCCAAGACACGAACTCACGAGCAATTGGTGGAGAGAAGAGTTGCAAGGGAACTAGGGAAGCTTGGGGTTTGGTTATTTATAGGTGAGGGTGAGGGATGTACCAAGGAGGGTTTTGGTTGCCGTTGTTTGAAGAGTAAGATTTGGCATATTTTTAAATTCTCTATGAAATCATGAAAATAAGGGATCAAACTGGGTGGAATCTTATTTAGAAACTAGTGGAGATAAATCTTGGGAAAAGACTGAGAATCGAACGAGATATCACAAAATTTAGATCAACAAAAATCGACGCCTGTTGCCAAATTGGCCCGAGCTAGGAGACAAATTGTGAGATGTTAGATCACTAATCCAATGGTCATGATTGCATTGATCAGAGAAAATAAAATTTAACTACGTGACAACTATTAAGTGGATTCCTAATCAAATTGGAATAAAGTGTGGGTGTATTAGTTTCTCTTATTCTCCTTTTGTTTGAGGGTGAAAACAAACTCCAAATTATTTGAAAATTGACACCTAGGCTATTTTTGATATGAGGAATCCGAATATGCAATTAGATTTCCATTTTGAGAACTTTTGATTCATTAAATTACCAATTCTTATTTTCTCTTTCCTCATGCATTAATGACTCTAAGATTCTCCAAATTTGATGAAACGTCACCCACAAGTCACGTTAAGTGTTTTGGTTACAAATTTGCCATCAATTTTATAGGTTGAAGTTGTTTGTACATTTATTTAATATTTTGAAGGTTCTACACACTTTCTCTCTCCTAACTCCACCTTTTCATTAAAAAATCTTCAAATTGAGTGAAAATTCACCCAAAGGCATATTTTAATGTGTAGATCACAAATTTGGCATCAATTGTTACTTTTTGAGTCATTAATTTTTTTATTTTATATTTTTGAGATATCTCCTATTTTCCCATTAAGTTAATGCAATTATAATTACTAATTTCCCAAAAATTGTGAAACTTATCCTCAAGTAAACTTGTACTCAAAGAAAAATAATTTGAACTTAAAATTATCTTTTGAGTTCCCCTTTTATGGATTTTAGGCAATTTACTCTTATTTTCACTTAATTGAAAATTTAACTCATTTCATGTCACATTTTCTTAGTTTTCAGATTTTCTTTTCTTTTTCTTATTCAAAAAGGCCGTAGAAACTTCTAGTTCTATTTTATTTTATCCTCATTCCACTTAAGTGGATATTTTGCAAATTAAACCCCTTTTATAAACTTTTACTGAGGTATTTGTGTATAAATCCTTATAATGGTGAAAATAGGGAACAAATGTATACCAAACCTTTATAATTTCAACTAGTTCAACATTAAGGACAAAAATGAAAGGAAAAGCTTAGGAAAAAGGCTAAACTAAGATTTTACATAGTTTTGAGGTCGTTACAGCTGTGGAGGTGGTGGCTGCTGATCTATTGATTTGATATACTCAAGTGTGAAAAAAAAATCTAAACTTTGCTCTTTTATCAAGTCATCACCATCAGATCTAATGCACAAACACTATTTGTTGAATCCAAACTCATTTCTATCTTTTCTGATCCAAGGGAGTAGTGACAACAAATAGTATGGCGATTGGCAATGCTTGCTTCAGAAAAGAGAAAGGGAACTAGAGAGAAGGGATAGTTGGCTACTACCTTTTTCTTTTTCCTTTGTTTCTTTATGGAGATTGTGGCAAATTGTGGGTGGAGACCACTTAATCCAACAAAGTGTAATAACCATTCTCATATTATATCAAGGCATGTTTGGTAAGGTGTAACCAGAATACAAAGTGTGAGTTTGTGATGTATTTTTACATTACAAGATGACACTTTGCAATCCCACTACACCCTACCAAACAAGGCCAAGGGCATGTCTCCAGTAGAAAAAGTCATGTTTATAAAAGATAGCATCAAGATAAGACTAAATGAAGACCTGAAGCATATCTATTTAATGCTGAAAGTGGCACATTGAAAGAATACAATCAATTCTCTATAACTGATCTTGAACTATACAATATGTGACAAAGATTTATGTATCACCTCCTCCCAACCAAGGGGTGTAAGACGAGCATCAAAAAGTTCAAGAGACAAATATGCCTTATGGTCCTTTTCTCCTTCCACATTATGGATCCCTCGAACATGACTAACTTGAGAATTTATATTCACACAAGAGAAAATAGTTTAAAATAAGTATACAATTATGATACAATATTGTGCACAAAAAAACCAACCATGTGTAAAATTTTACACCGGTGTAGGGGAAATAAGGCTGACCCTAGAGATCATTCCATTCTTAAAAATATAATAATGTATTAATCGATATGTAGAATACATTTGAAAAAACAAAAATAGAAGATGCAATGATACCTTATAGTATTTGAATGACCAATTGATTTCTATGTTTGCAATGGCATCTCACTTTCCAAATAGTAAGTAATTTCTGCTTGCAGGATGTGAACATATTGGTAATGAGGCATCAATAGTAGGAAGTATAAAATAATGCATGATGTAGCCTCAGATGAAGAATACAACAAAGAACTTTTAAGACCATATGGCTAGGAACCAAACCTTGGTTCCTCCTCAAGAAATTCAGTTATCATAACTCATTATATAAACCATCTTTCTTTCTTTTTATTGAAAGTAATAAAGCCTCATTTTATATAAATATAGTAAGAGGGTGAGTGATTGATGAAACAAAATATAATGATGTTACAAATGCATAATTCTTTGTTATCAAAGGAGAACCACCCTATAACCTAGCCTAAATATACTCTAAACATAGAGATTCCAAGAAATTTGCATATTCTTTGCTATCTAAAAACAACATCTCTCATAACCATGGATAAACTAAGCTCAAAGATTCCAAATTAATCCATCTTTGGCATCCCCAATCAATACTTCTCTAGGAACCACTTTGGTCATTTTTAAACCAAACACGGTATCAATGAATAATTGTGGCCTTCAGAGATCAACCTTTTTTAAACATATAATCATGGTATGGATATTGTTGCATATGGTGTTATTCTATATCCTTCAAAGTCTCACATTGCACAGATCTGGTAGTAAACATGGAGGTTGTACAAATATTTTAGATAAAAAATATTAATGTATAAAAAATATTTTGTCAATTTATTGAGTCGACATGAACCAATATGCAAAGTTTGGACTTGTTTGTACTTATTAAATAAATTATGAGGACCTTCATGTAATAGTCAAAACTTCAAATAATAGCTACACAATTTCTCCCCACTTAAACACATTAGCAACCGCCACCACACATCTTCTCCTTTCATGATTCTCCTTTATTCAACTCCACTACCTCTCTCCCTCCCTTATCTTTCTCCCTCTCACACCTTTTATCTACCTGATTGGCTATCCAACAACCTCCCTCATTGTCCACTTCTTTATTTCTACAATTACAATTTTTCATTGAACGCAACATTAACTAGTCGTTCACGAACAAAGTCCCCCTTTTGTCTTGTTCTTTTTTAGTATCTTCACACACTAGTCTCACACACTCTCTCTCCTTATTTTATCATATACATGTGAAGCAAACTCTCTCTCTCTCTCTCCATGTTCTCTTTTATCTACCAACCAATGAGTACTCACGCTGACAAGGTGCACAAGCGACAATCAATTAATTTGTAGTGTTTTTCTCTCTCCTCGGGTAGCAGTGTTGCTCAACCTTTTTCCCTGACGAGTCCCACTCATCAGGGCTGCTACAGCTGCTGCATTGTACATGGTATTATGACATGCACAATGCACCAAATTTGTCAGCAAATGGCGCGTTGAAATGAGAGTAAATGATAGATACAACAAGACCAATATCCACCACCCATGCAAATGACTATCTGTTTGCCACCGTTGTAGTCCCATACAATCGGAGCTGATGAGAAGTGTGCAGACAATCACTCACCCACATACTACACTCTACCATCATCCAAGATGTCTTCTCAACTTTTACTGTGATGATCGAGTCCATGTAACTGCTGACACCCTCCTATGTGAAGCCTCCACCCCACCCAAAACCTTGCCATACATGACCACCAGATACGATGTTTGAACATCGACCACACTATACAGAGCCTTCATGAGCATGAAAATGTGTTCGTTTCACTCCTTATGTGCACAAGAAGCTTGGAAAGCCTATGGACCAGACCCTAGCTGATCCATTCCTCATTAAATAAATCCTAGAACACCTATGGTTGACAAGAAAATGGAGAGATTTTAGATGAAACCCCACCCCTTTTAGGATGATCCCAAGGGTTACAACTGACCCCCCTTAACTATAGATAACAACCCAGCTCCCTTGAGCGTCCCATGATTGGATTAGAGATCAAATCCACACCAATTAAACACCACCATGGACACTTCTTCCCTTCCCCCCTATTTAGAAATGAAGCTTATGTAGGACAAAATACAACCCTAAACTCTCTTCCCCAATAAACCACAACACTATAACTAGCCTCCATAAGCCCAAAAGCCTCATTCATAGCTACTTGATCATCATATACATCAAATCCACCATCAAGAACACCTCCTTTATCTTCATCACCACCAAAGGAGTTCAAGGCAAATCATTCAATAGGCTTAAAACCATCATTCAAGCATTCCTTCATCCTCAATAAATCACTCCTTGCCTGTGTTGTACGGGCGCTCACTCAGGTGGCGCCTAGGGGGCCCAGGTGTTCACCTTGGATCTAGATCCCAGGCGCCCAACCTAATTAGGCCTCTAGGTGGCCGGGGCGGACTGGGCAGATGCTTAGGCGGTGCCTAGGCACGCATAGGCTACTGTTGGATTTTTTGAATATTTTTTCTCTATCAAACTGATATGTGACTTGTTTACAGTTGCAGTGTTGCTCACTATTATAACTAATTTACTGTTGCTATTATTTGACTTTATTATGAATCATTTTTTGATTTAACTTTATTTATCAACTAATTTAACTTTATTTATCAAGTTATTTGTATGTATTATATTTATTCATCAACTATTTGTATGTGTTTGTCAATTAATTTAGGAATTTATTATTCATCTACTAATTTATATTAGTTTATCAACTGATATGTTTTTATTCATCTATTGAATTTATCATTCTATTGCTTTTTTTAGTTATCTACTAATTTGAATTTATTTATGTACTACTTTTGAAATTATATAATCATCAGCTGATGTTACTTTATTTATCAACCGATTTGTATCCATTTATCCACTTAATTGTATTTATTCATCTAATCATTTTTATTTATTTATGTACTATTTTTTATTTAGTTATCTACTAATTAGTGTTTGTTTATGTACCGATTCTGATATTATTAAATTATATACTAATTTAACTTTATTTATCAACTGATTTAACTTTATTTATCAATTTATTTGTATTTATTGTATTTATTTATACTATTTGTATTTATTTATGTACTAATTTAGGAATTAATTAATCATCAATTGATTTATATTAGTTTATCAACTGAATTGTATCTATTCATCTACTTATTTATATCTATTCATTTATACATCTACTATTTTTATTTAGTTATCTACTCATTTGAATTTATTTAGGTACTACTTTTAAAAGTATATAATCATATACTGATGTAACTTTAATTATCAACTGATTTATATTTATTTATCCACTTCATTATATTTGTTCATCTACTTATTTTTATTTATTTATATATTGTTTTTATTTGGTTATCTAATGGTTTGTGTTTATTTATGTACTAATTTTGATATTATTTAATCATTTATTGATTTAACTCTATTTATCATAAATTTACATGTATCCATTAAATTAATACACACACACAAACACAGACACAAAGATATATATATATATATATATCCACTTAATTGTATTTGTTCATCTACTTATTTTTATTTATTTATATATTGTTTTTATTTAGTTATCTAATGGTTTGTGTTTATTTATGTACTAATTTTGATATTATTTAATCATCTACTGATTTAACTCTATTTGTCATAAATTTTACCTGTATCAATTAAATTAATACACACACAAACACCAACACACACATATATGTATGTATATATATATATATATATATATATATATATATATATATATATATATATATATATATATATATAGTCTGGCTAGAATACACTCTAGTGTAAAGATCACATCGTACACCCCAATGGTGTTCTTGCCTACCTAGATCATGTTTTTCCAAAATATAATCCATTGATCTTCATGGTTACAATAATAATAGGGCACATACAAAATTTGAACTAATTTGGATGAGTGTAAGATACTCATCTAAGGACAACAAAATCGACGCAGAAAACTAATTTGGAATGCATGATTTTTTCCTCCTTCAGATGCACGGCCTATAAGTGTCCAAATGAGATAAAATTTATTATATAGTATGTTCTTAAGATAATTAAGAAGATCAATGGTTTATATTTTGCAAAAAGTTACTGCATCTTCAAAAATGATTGAGGTGTATGGTGCCTCCGGTACACTCAAGTGTACCCTAGCCTGACTCTCTCTCTCTCTATATATATATATATAAATAAATAAATAAATATATATATATATGTATATATAATTGTATATTTATTATAGATGTTGCAAATGTAATTACCTATGCATGAAAAGTAATAGTTTGCAAGGTAAAGTAACCCTCTACATGTTAAACGTAAGACAATCCAAGAAAAGTAAACCAAAATAGAGACTTGGTAGCTACCCGCGTGGGTATTAAATACATGCCCATATATATATACATGTATATATATATATGTATATATATATACACATATGTATATGTATATATATACATATGTATATGTATAAGTATATATATACATATGTATATGTATATGTATATATATACATATGTATATGTATATGTATATGTATATATATATATATATAAATAAATAATTATATAGTTATTATAGATGTTGCAAATGTAATTATTTATGTATGAAAAGTAATAGTTTGCAAGGTAAAATAACCCTCTACATGTTAAAAGTAAGACAATCCAAGAAAAGTAAATGAAATAGAGACTGGGTAGCTACCCGCGTGGGTATTAAATACATTCCCATATATATATATATATATATATGTATATGTATATATATACATATATATACATATGGATATATATATATATATATATATATATATATAAAATTGTATAGTTATTATAGATGTTGCAAATGTAATTATCTATGCATGAAAAGTAATAGTTTGTAAGGTAAAGTAACCCTCTACATGTTAAAAGTAAGACAATCCAAGAAAAGTAACCGAAATAGAGACTGGGTAGCTACCCGCGTGGGTATTAAATACATGCCCATATATATATATACATATGGATATGTATATATATACATATGTATATGTATATGTATATATATTCATATATATGCCTAGGCTCTCTGGGCATCCCTAGGAAACGCTTGGCCGCCTAACCGCCTATACAACCATGATCCTTGCACTACTTTGTCCCCACCAACATTAAATTCTACAAAGGTAGTGAGTTAATCCTCTTCCGTTGAGTCCATACTCAAATCACCTTATACACTAGAGGTTTCAAACAATGTATATGATTCACAATGTTTATACAATATTGAGATTAGATTTGGGGGCTTATGGATTTAATCGGTGTAGTCTCTCTATCAAAAGGAAGTCTTTTATCAGGTTTGCGAAACTGGTCAATATGTGTCTCTTTCCTTTCTTTTGATTAAAAACTAGTATGTCAAGTGAGTTTTAGTATGACTTATGGTTGTGCCTTACAAAATCATAGTTTGATGATCATTGATGACTTTCCTCATGTTTTGTCACGATTAAATATTTATAGTTCAAAAAATAATAAAAGATTTAGAATGTTGAGATTTTTACTGTGACTTGTGGCACTCTTGACTTTGTTATGGTTTTGTATAATTAAAATGCTTATTGTTGAGGTTCTATCACTAAAGAGTTGTTTCTACAGTCCTACCTGTGAGGATTGGAAGATCAAAATTTATAGGTTATGTTATGTTTGGATTTTAGGATCATATCCTCAGATAGCCTCTCGCTTGCAACTACCTCACTGTGGGGGCAGCCCAAGGATTGTTGGTCTGTTAGATAAGTCATCGAGGATTGTGTATAATAGCCGTTAAGGTGATGATTCCTGCACTAAGTTGCCAGACCATAGAGATATATGGTTGAGAAAAACCCCACCTTAAGGGCATATTGAGGGTTGCAACTTGTAGGTCTATCCTTCGAGTATGCATTGAATCAGGAGCCTACAAACCACTCCAGCTATGTGAGGTAAGATAGAGGAAGCTGTGAGGGTAGGATTTACACACGTGAGACTGATCTTTACGTGATATGATAGTGTCTAAAGTGATATCATTTGTTTGTTAATTTAAGTCTTTGTGACTTAGTTGTGGTTGTAGGCCACAAGCTGGATCTAGGGTTGGTTAACAATCCCTCTGGACTGAGTATAGAATGCTGAAATAAAATAATTTATATGTTATTTCTTTTTTATTATGTATTTTACTTCATCATTGCATAGTATTAATGTCTCAACATCCTTATCATCTGTTAAAAAAAATAATAACAAATAAATTTTGGATGTACGGGTGTAAAAATCTCAGATGCAGCACACATTCGACCGCAACTTCTAGGCCCTTTTGCAGCATTCTGTTGCTGATATATATTGCGAATCTCCATCGACAAACAAGCCGAAGTACTTTATTTCTCTTTATAAAGAAGTGCTTAAGTTCTATACAGAAGTAACTAATAAATGATAAATATGTTGAAGCTTATTTGGCATAGAGTTACATAATAAAGTATGCAAAAGGATCTAAATATTGAATAAGTTGTTTTTTTTGCCAAATTTGAGTAGATAGATGACTCACAGGGAGATGAATTAGAATTATCTTTTGTGGAACTTATCCTCAAGTAAACTTGTACTCAAAGAAAAATAATTTGAACTTATAATTATCTTTTGAGTTCCCCTTTTATGGATTTTAGGCAATTTACTCTTATTTTCACTTAATTGAAAAATCAACTCATTAAATGTCACATTTTCTTAGTTTTAAGATTTTCTTTTCTTTTTCTTATTCAAAAAGGCCATGGAAACTTCTAGTTCTATTTTATTTTATCCTCATCCCACTTAAGTGGATATTTTGCAAATTAAACCCCTTTTAGAAACTGTTACTGAGGTATTTGTGTATAAATCCTTATAATGCGAAAAATAGTGAACAAATGTATACCAAACCTTTATAATTTCAACTAGTTCAACATTAAGGACAAAAATGAAAGGAAAAGCTTAGGAAAAAGACTAAACTAAAATTTTACATAGTTTGAGGTCGTTACAGGTGTAGAGGTGGTGACTACTGATCTATTGATTTGATATACTCAAGTGTGAAAAAAAATTAAAACTTTGCTCTTTTAACAAGTCATCGCCGTCAGATCTAATGCACGAACACTATTTGTTGAATCTAAACTCATTTCTATCTTTTCTGATCCAAGGGAGTAGTGACAACAAATAGCATGGCCATTGGCAATGCTTGCTTCAGAAAAAAGCAAAAGGGAACTAGAGAGAAGGGATGGTTGGCTACTACCTTTTTCTTTTTCCTTCATTTCTTTATGGAGATTGTGGCAAATTGTGGGTGGAGGCCACTTGCTACTCCAACAAAGTGTAATAATCATTCTCATATTATATCAAAGCATGTCTGGTTAGGTGTAACCAAAATACAAAGTGTGAGTTTGTGATGTATTTTTATATTGCAAGATGACACTTTGCAATCCCACTACACCCTACCAAACAAGGCCAAGGGCATGCCTCCAGTACAAAAAGTCACATTTATAAAAGATAACATCAAGACAGGACCAAATGAAGGCTTGAAGCTTATCTATTTGATGCTAAAAGTGGCACATTGAAAGAATACAATCAATGCTCTATAACTGATCTTGAACTATACAATATGTGACAAAGATTTATGTATCACCTTCTCCCAACCAAGGGGTGTAAGATGAGCATCAAAAAGTTTAGGAGACAAATATGCCTTATGGTCCTTTTCTCCTTCCACATTATGGATCCCTCGAACGTGTCTAACTTGATAATTTATATTCACACAACAGAAAATAGTTTAGAATAAGTATACAATTATGAGACAATAGTGTGCACAAAAATAAATAAATATACCAACCATGTGTAAAATTTTACACCGGTGTCGGGGAAACATGGTTGACCCTAGAGATCATTCCATTCTTGAAAAGATAATAATGTATTAATCAGTATGTAGAAGATATTTGAAAACACATATAAAAGAAGATGTAGTGATACCTTATAGTATTTGAATGACCAATTGATTTCTATGTTCGCAATGACATCTCACTTTTTAAATTGTAAGTAATTTCTGCTTGTAGGATGTGAACATATTGGTAATGAGGCATCAATAGTAGGAAGTATAAAATAATACATGAGGTAGCCTCAGATGAAGAATACAATGGAGACCTTTTAAGACTATATGGTTTGGAACCAAACCTTGGTTCCTCCTCCATAAATTCAGTTATCATACCTCATTATATAAATCATCTTTCTTTCTTTTTATTGAAAAGTAATAAAGCCTCATTTGATAGAAATATAGTAAGAGGGTGAATGATTGATGAAACAAAATATAATGATGTTACAACAAATGCATATTTATTTGTTATCAAAGGAGAACCTCCCTATAACCTAGCCTAAAGATGCTCTAAACATAGAGATTCCAAGAAAGTTGGATATTCTTTGCTATCTAAAAACAAAATCTCTAATAACCATGGCTAAACTAAGCTCAAAGATTCCAAATTAATCCATCTTTGGCATCCCCAATCAATACTTCTCTAGGAACCACTTTGGTCAATTTTAAACCAAACACGGTATCAATGAATAATTGTATCCTTCATATATCAACCTTTTTTCAACATACAACCATGGCATGGATTTTGTTGCCAATGGTGTTATTCTATAGCCTTCAAAGTCTCACATTGCACAGAGCTGGTAGTAAACATGGAGGTTGTACAAATATTTTAGATAAAAAATATTAATGTATAAAAATATTTTGTCAATTTATTGAGTCGAAAGGAACCAATATGCAAAGTTTGGACATGTTTGTACTTATTAAATAAATTATGAGGACCTTCATGTAATAGTCGAAACTTTAAATAATAGCTATAGAATTTCTCCCCACTTACACACATTAGCAACCACCACCACACATCTTATCCTTTCATGATTCTCCTTTATTCAACTCCACTACCACTCTCCCTCCCTTATCTTTCTCCCTCTTGCACCTTCTATCCACCTGATTGGCTATCCAACAACCTCCCTCACTACCCACTTCTTTATTCCTACAATTATAATTTTTAATTGAACGCAACATTAACCAGTCATTCACGAACAAAGTTCCCCTTTTGTCATGTTCTTTTCCAGTAGCCGCACACACTAGTCTCACACACACACTCCCCTTATTTTATCCTCTACATGTGACACAAACTCTCTCTCTCTCTCAATGTTCTCTTTTATCTGCCAACCAATGAGTACTCATGCTGACAAGGCGCACAAGCGGCAATCAATTAGTTTGCAGTGTTTTTCTCTCTTCGTGGGTAGCAGTGCTGCTCAACCTTTTTCCCTAATGAGTCCCGCTCGTCGGGGATGCTACATCTACTGCATAGTACATGGTATTACGACATGCATAATGCACCTAATTTGTCAACAAATGGTGCGTTGAAATGAGAGGAAACGATAGATACAACAAGACCAATATCCACCACCCATGCAAATGACTCTCTGTTTGCCACTGTTGTAGCCCCATACTACCGAAGCCGATGAGAAGTGTGTAGACAAGCACTCACCCACATACTATATTCTACCATCGTGTAAGATGTCTTCTCAACTTTAACTGTGATGATCGAGTCCATGTAACTACTGACACCCTCCTATGTGAAGCCTCCACCCCACCCAAAACCTTTCCATACATGACCACCAAAGATGATGTTTGAACGTTGACCACACTATATAGAGCCTTAATGAGCATGAAAATGTGTCTGTTTCACTCCTTATGTGCACAAGAAGCAAGGAAATCCTATGGACCAGACCCTAGCTTATCCATTCCTCATGAAATAACTCCTAGAACACCTATGGTTGACAAGAAAATGGAGAGATTTTAGATGAAACCCCACCCCTTTTAGGCTGATCCCAAGGGTTACAATTGACCCCCTTAATTATAGATAACAACCCAGCTCTCTTGGGATTCCCATGATTGGATTAGAGATCAAATCCACACTAAGTAAACACCACCATGGACACTTATTCCCTTCCCCCCATTTTGAAATGAAGCTTATGTAGGATAAAATACAACCCTAAACTCTCTTCCCCAACAAACCACAACACTATAACCAGCATCCATAAACCCAAAAGCCTCATTCATAGCTTCTTGATCATCATATACATCAAATACACCATCAACAACAGTTCCTTTATCTTCACCACAACTAAAGGAGTTCAAGGTAAAGCGTTGAATAGGCTTAAAACCATCATTCAAGCATTCCTTCATCCTCAATAAATCACCCCTTGCCGGTGTTGTACGGGCGCTCACTCAGGTGACGCCTAGGTGGCCCAGGCGTTCACCTTGGATCCAGATCCCATTCGCCCAACCTAATTAGACCTCTGGGTGGCCTGGGGCGGACTAGGCGGATGCTTGGGCGGCACCTAGGCACGCATAAGCTCCTGTTGGATTTTTTGAATATTTTTTTTCTATCAAACTGATATGTGACTTATTTACAATTGTAGTACTGCTCACTATTATAACTAATTTACTGTTGCTATTATTTGACTTTATTATGTAATCATTTATTGATTTACCTTTATTTATCAAATGATTCAAATTTATTTATCAAGTTATTTGTATGTATTATATTTATTCATCTACTATTTGTATGTGTTTGTGTATTAATTTAGGAATTTATTATTCATCTACTGATTTATATTAGTTTATCAACTGATATGTATTTATTCACCTACTGAATTTATCATTCTATTGCTTTTTATTTAGTTATCTACAAATTTGAATTTATTTATGTACTACTTTTAAAATTATATAATCATCAACTGATGTAACTTTATTTATCAACCGATTTGTATCCCGCGTGGGTATTAAATACATGCCCATATATATATGTGTGTGTGTGTGTGTGTGTGCCATTGATTCGCTGCCCACATGGGTAACTAACTTTAGTTACCCGTGGATCTATTTTGTAATATAAAGGTACATGTTTGTAATGAGACAAACAACGTTCGTAATGAGATGATCAAATTTGTAATACAAACACTCGCTTGGTATTATAGCATAAACAGCTGTCATAAATATCATTTTTACTGTAATCAGACGTGTAATATAAAACGAGTATTTTTATTAAAAATTTGATTATCTCATTACAAACATTGCCTATCTCATTACAAACGAGTACCTTTCTATTACAAATTAGATCGACGGGTAACTAAAGTTAGTTACCCATGAGGGTAGTGAATATATACCCTATATATATATATATATATATATAGAGAGAGAGAGAGAGAGAGGGAGAGAGAGAGAGAGAGAGTCAGGCTAGAATACACTCGAGTGTATTAAGAGCATAATACACTCAAGTAGTTTTTCATGATGCAATATTTTTTTTAAAAATCTATTCCATTGATCTTCTTAATCATCTTGTGAATAACTCGTATAAAAAATTTGAGTATATTTGGATATTTATAGGTCATGTTATAAAGAGCACAAAAATAATACATTTCAAATTAGTTTCATGCGTCAATTTTGTTGCCCTCGGATGAGTGACTTACACTCATCCAAATAGGCTCAAAATTTGTATGTAGCCTAATTATAGTATGACAATGAAGATCAATGGTTTACATCTTGTAAAAAATAGTCTTGATATGGAAATACACTTGAGTGTAACTGTGCGATCTGTCTACTCGAGTGTATTCTAGCCCGACTCTCTCTCTCTCTCTCTCTCTCTCTATATATATATATATATATATATATGGTGTTCAGTCAAGACCCACGTGGATAGCCTGGATTTCACCACCCGTTAGCCCAAAAAGTAATTATATGGTCAGAAAAGTAACTCGCTGGACAAAAAAATACCTATGATGATAAAAAAGTAACTATATGACTAAAAAAGTAAATCTGGACAGAATACACATCATATATATATATATGTATATATTTATTATAGATGTTGCAAATGTAACTATCTATGCCTGAAAAGTAATAGTTTGTAAGGTAAAGTAACCCTCTACATGTCAAAAGTATGACAATCCAAGAAAAGTAACTGAAATAGAGTCTGGGTAAATACGCATGCTGGTATTAAATACACGCCCATATATATATATATATATATATATATATATATATATATATATATATATATGCCTAGCCTGGGCATCCCTAGGCAACACCTGGCCGCCTATACAACCATGATCCTTACACTACTTTGTCCCCACCAACATCAAATTCTACAAAGGTAGTGAGTTAATCCTCTTCCCCTGAGTCCATACTCAAATCACCTTGTACACTAGAAGATTCAAACAATGTATATGATTCACAATGCTTATGCAATATTGAGATTAGATGCGGGGGCTTATGGATTTAATCGGTGTAATCTCTCTACCAAAAGGAAGTCTTTTATCGAGTTTTATATGCAAATATCTTTCCTTCCATCAACTACACCACTTGTGCGATATTGGTCAATATTTGTCTCTTTCCTTTCTTTTGATTGAAAACTAGTATGTCAAGTGAGTTTTAGTATGACTTATGGTTGTGCCTTACAAAATCATAGTTTGATGATCATTGATGACTTTCCTCATGTTTTGTCAAGATTAAATATTTATAGTTCAAAAAATAATAAAAGATTTAGAATGTTTAGATTTTTACTGTGACTTGTGGCACTCTTGGCTTTGTTATGGTTTTGTATAATTAAAATTCTTATCGTTGAGATTCCATCACTAAAGAGTTGTTTCTACAGTCCTACCTGTGAGGATAGGAAGATCAAAATTTATATGTTATGTTATGTTTGGATTCGGGGATCATATCCTCGGGATGTTGAAGGGAGGAGGGATAGCCTCTCGCTTGCAATTACCTCATTGTGCGGGCAACCCAAGGATTGTTGGTATGTAAGATAAGTCATCGAAGATTGTGTATAACGGCCTTTAAGGTGATGATACATGCACTAAGCTGCCAGACCATAGAGAGATATGGTTGAGAGAAACCCTACCTTAAGGGCATATTAAGAGTTGCAACCTGTAGGTCTACCCTTCAAGTATGCATTGAATCAGGAGCCTACAAACCACACCAGCTATGTGAGGTAAGATATAGGAAGCTGTGAGGGTAGGATTTACACACGTGAGACAGATCTTTACATGATATGACAATGTGTAAAATAATATCATTTATTTGTTAATTTTAGTCTTTGTGACTTAGTTGTGGGTTGTAAGCCACGAGCTGAATCTAGGGTTAGTTAACAATCCTTCTGGACTGAGTATAGAATGCTGAAATAAAATAATTTATACATTTTTTTATTATGTATTTTACTTCATCATTGCATAGTATCAATGTCTCAACATCCTTATCATCTGTTAAAAAAAATAATAAGAAATAAATTTTGAGAAATTTTGGATGCACGGGTGTAAAAATCTCAGACGCAGCACGCATTCGGCTGCAACTTCTAGGCCCGTTTGAAGCGTTCTGTTGCTGATATATATTGCGACTCTCCATCGACAAACAAGCGAGAGCACTTTATTTCTCTTTAAAAAGAAGTGCTTAAGTTCTATACAGAAGTAACTAATAAATGATAAATATGTTGAAGCATATTTGGCATAGAGTTACATAATAAAGTATGCAAAAGGATCTAAATATTGAATAAGTTATTTTTTTTTGCCAAATTTGAGTAGAGAGATGACTCACAGGGAGATGACTATAGGCAGCACAGCAGGGCCAAGGTGTCGAGGAGTAGGAGCTTCCGTCCTGCTGCCTGCCCATGTTCCACGGCCGTTACGGTACGGTTGCTACTTTTTGTGGGTGAGTTCGTTCTGTCTTGTTTCTGGGCCGTTGCATACGAATAACAATGCAATGTAATATCTGAAGAACAATAGTGAAGCATGGTGGATGAGAATAATTTATCCGTTGTGGAGAAATCGGAAAACTGATGACGAGCACATGCTTTGGGGGTTCTGTTTTCATACAAGACAATTGGGCGTGCTAATATTATTATATGCTAGCCCAGTAGAAAATTGCGAAAAGGAGAACTGAACCACGTAACTTATAGCTCCCTCTCGCTTTGACTTTTCCTTGCCTTTCGGGGTTGGTGTGTTCTGATTACGTGGGGAGTGATTAGTGATTACGGTAAACTCCCAAGTCGGGCCTTTCTTGGTCAATGACTACTTGACGCGGAGTTTATAGTAAAACAACTTGGAATAGCAAACAAACGCCATTCTTAGTTTTAGGATTTTCTTTTATTTTTCTTATTCATAAAGGCCTTAGAAATTTCTAGTTCGATTTGATTTTATCCTTATCCTACTTAAGTGGATATTTTGCAAATTAAACCCTTTTATAAACTTTTACTGAGGTATTTGTGCATAAATCCTTATAATGGCAAAGATAGGGAACAAATGTATACCAAACCTTTATAATTTCCACTAATTCAACAACAAGGACATAAATGAAAGGAAAAGCTTAGGAAAAAGTCTAAACTAAGATTGTACGTAGTTTTCAGGTCGTTACAACACTCCACCCATTAAAAAGGATTTCATCCCTAAAATCTCATACAAAAGAGAAGGGCGAGTACATAACATCTCGTCTCTAAGCTCCCAAGTGGTTTCCTCTAAACCATGATACTGCCTTAAGACTTTCATCAGCTTAATCTCCTTGTACTTTGACTACCTAACTTAGGAATCAAGTATCCTCACAGGTAACTCCTCATAAGTCAGATTCTCTTCAATCTCCAAAGGTTCGATTGTGAGTCATGGGAAGGGTCTTTCACATACTTTCTTAACACAAAAACAAGAAGCACATTATGGATCTTTTCATAGGCAGGAGGAAGAGAATGATATGCACAATATGCAACCCTATCCAAGATCTCAAATGGCCCAACATAGAAAGGACTAAGCTTGCCTTTAACTTTATATCTTGTGATGGAACATATAGGCTTGATCTTCAAGAAGGCATGGTCACCCACTAGGAAACTCACATCAGACCTCTTTTTGTCTACATACATCTTCTATCGATCTTGTGCAACTTCATATGCTTTTTAATCAACTAAACCATCTCTATCATCATCCGCATATCATTAGTCTTCACCAGAGTACGTTCTCCCACATCACCCCAGTGTAACGGAGAACAACCAGGTCTTCCATATAAATCTTCATAAGGTGGCATACCAATACTATTTTGGTATCTATTGTTGTAAGTAAACTTAGATAATGGAAGATACTTATCCCATGCACCTCCCCAATCCATAACATAAGCACAAAGCAAATCTTCCAGAATTTACATCATTTTTTCAGACTGACCATCTATTTGTGGATGATAAGCCGTACTGAAACGTAAGTCAATTCCCATCTCTTCTTGAATATGACTCCACAAATGAGAGGTAAAATTTGGGTCACAGCCTGATACTATCAATTTGGGTACAACATGTAGATGAACGATCCAATCCACATACAATTGAGCCATATCATCAACCCTATAAGTGGACTTGAAAGGCAGAAAGTGGGCAGACTTTGTAAGTCAATCAATCACTACCCACACTGCATCATAACCTCTCCTGGTCTTAGGGAAACTAGTGACAAAGTCCATAGTAATATTTTCCTATTTCCATTCTGGAATCTCAAGTGGGTGCAGAAGACCACCAGGTCGTTGATGCTCTATCTTGACATGTTGGCAAGTCAAATATTTTGCAACAAATAGAGCAATATCCTTCTTCCTGTTCTTACACCAGAAACTTCATTGCATGTCCTTGTACATCTTGGTAGTACTCGGGTGTATAGTGTACTTAGACCCATGGGATTCACTCATAACCTTTTATAGCAGGTCATCAACTTCAGGTATCCATAACCTTTGTTGGAAGCAAACAACACCATCTACTCCAACTGAAAAGTTAGATTGTGGTTTTTCAGCTAAGGCCTTCATCTCATCAAGCTCAAAACTTTCTAGCTGTGTAGCAACAACTTCTGAGATCCAAGATAGTGTAATAGACAAACTAGCCATGTGAACACATAACTTTTTGGCATCTTATTCATCACTAGGCTATGGTTGCCAACATGAAACATACTCCAGATTCATAGCAGCATAGACTGCATCTTTCTTTTAACTCAAAGCATCAACAACTACGTTCACTTTACCAGGATGATGAGTGATGGTAAAATCATAGTCCTTAAGGTATTCGATCCATCTTTGCTGCCTTAGATTCTGATCCTTCTACATTAAGAGATACCTCAAGATTTTATGATCAGGGAAGACTTCAAACTTCACTCCATACAGATAATGTCACCAGATTTGTAAAGCATGCACAATAGCGGCTAGCTCTAAATCATGTGTAGGCCAGTTCTCTTCATTAGGTTTCAAATGACGTAAAGCATAGGCAATCACCCAATCTTCTTGCATCAATGCACACCCTAATCCTTGCTTAGAAGCATCAATGAAAATGATATAAGGGTTGCCTTCAACAAGTAATGCAAGAATAGGAGCAAATGTCACACATCCTTTCGACTTCTGAAAACTTTCCACAGACTCTGATGTCCACACAAACTTAACTTATTTTCATGTCAACTTTATCATAGGGAGAGCTAGGTTGGAGAAACTCTTGATAAACATCTGATAATAACTTGCTAAACTGAGGAAAGTATGGATCTCAGTCTGAGTCTTCTGTGCTTTCCACCTGGTCACAACTTCTACCTTTGCAGGATAAAAAACAATATGTCCAAAGGAAATCACATTATCTAGAAACATCACTTCCTTGATCCAAAACCCACACTTTGAGAATTTAGCATACAATTGATTTTCTCTCAGCGTGTTCAATATGTTTCACAAATGTTCACACTTCAAAGTAGACTAAAATATCATCGATGAACACCACAATAAATTGATCAAGGTAAGGATGAAACACTCGATTCATCAACTTCATGAAAGAAGCATGGGCATTAGTCAAGCCAAAAGGCATGACTAGAAACTCATAATGACCATAGCATGTTTTGAAATTCGTCTTCAGGACATCCTCATCCTTCACATGCATTTGGTAATAGCTACTTCACAGATCCATCTTTGAGAACATAGTGGCTAACTTCAGCTAGTTGAACAGGTCATTGATGTGAGGCAAATGATAGTGGTTCTTTATCGTTACTTTTTGATGAAGCATACGATAATCCATTCACATATGCAACAAACCATCCTTCTTCTTCACGAACAAGACAAGCACTCCCCAAGGTGAAATAGTAGGGTGCATAAAACCCATGCCGAGAAGATCCTAAAGTTGCTTCTTAAGCTCGGAAAATTTAGAAGGGGCCAAGCGATAAGGCAGCTTTGAGATAAGAAAAGTTCCCGATGCAATCTCGATTGAAAACTCCACCTCGCAAGTCAGTGGCAACCTAGGAAACTCTTCAAGAAAGACATCAGGGAAGTCCTTCAACACTTGTATATGTTCGAGAGAAGGAGGTGTGGCATCGAGGATGATAGAGGCTAAATATGCTCTACACCCTTGTGAGACAAGCTTTTCGACTTTGATAGCAGAGATGATAAACTATCGATCCTCTTGATTCCTACCATTGATACACATCCTTCCCTCTTCAGGATGTAACAAACTAACCTTTATACCTATTCAACCAATCCATCCCCATGATAACATCAAAAGTGGTCATGTCAAGTAAGATGAAATCTAAAGGAAAAATCTTTCCAGAGATACAAAGGTCTAAGGTTGGGAGTTTGAGATAAGAAGAGAAAATCCTACCACTAGGGGTTTTAATATCCAACACACAATCCATATATTCTGATTCCATTTCTAACATTGAATCAAGCTGAGAACAAAATTGAAGATTGCTTTAATAGGATGCATATTAAGATGTAAACTACCTTCAATGACTTCATTATTTTCTCCAGCTTCTTCGGCATTAATATCAAACACCCTACCATTCCACCTTTCCACAGGTAGTTGATGACCTTGCCTATTCTAGTTGTTGTTCCTTGGAGGCAAATTCTTTCATTGTTGTGGATGTTGAGCAGGCTGCTGAGTTGGGGCTTGTCCACGCTGAAGCTTAGGACAGATAGGCCAGATGTGTCTAGATTGGCCGCACTTGTGGAAGATGGGTGTAGGTCGATCATCTCTATGGGGTTGGGCATTGACAACATGACACCTTCCTGGCGGGTGAGAACAGGAATGGTTGCACTTGTCGCGCCCTTGGTTTCCACCTACGTTCTTCCTTTTGTTGTTGTTGTTGTGCCTGGAATATTAAAACACAGGGTAAGACTCTATCACCTATACCTTATCCACCATTTGTTAAAATATCAGAGGTAGATGAGGAACAAGGTTACTCCCAAAATTGTAGCTTAAACCCTCTAGGAAAAGAGTTGATCTTCATTCATATCCAAGATCCACAACGCAATGCTCCAAAAGGAGGAAACATTGCATGTACTTGAAGACGCTCATGCTTCCCTGTCGCAAACTATAGAACTTTGCTTCCTTCCTCTTCAAATAGGTGGGACAGATATACTTCTCATGAAACAACTTGAGGAACTTCTCCCAGGTCATACTTGAACTATTGAGTCTACGAGCCATACCCGTCCACCAAACTCGTGCTGGCCCATCCAACACATATGTTGCAAGGCAAACCTTCTACTGAGGAGGACACACAATGCCCTCGAAGGTATGCTCCAAGGCCAACACCTAGTCATCAGCCTTATCCATCATGTTTGACTCACTCTCTCCCTTGAAGTACTATGGCTGCATCTTAATGAAGTCAGTTAGAGTGAACTCCTTAGGCTTATCTGTAGCAGCTACAACATTGGAGAGTTTTCCACCAGGGCGGTCGAGAGCAGCTACCGCAACATGGCCAGCTCTTGCTCAGGGGCCAGAAGAGGTGTATCTACAAGAGTAGTATGGAATATTCTGGTGTTTTGGGGAGTGATTGGGTTGTCCTAGTTGTTGGTGTTGCCAGAGGAGGTTCCCGAGGAGGAGCTATTCAAGTTCCCAAATAAATCTCCCTTCCTAAAAAATAAGGGTATAACATAAGATAACTGGGAGTAGAGAACAAAGATACTAAGGCTACTATTGCCTTTGGGCATTCTATTTCTGATAGTCAGTATCATCCCATGCCACGCATGTATCATACAAATCCGAGAGTCCTCGTAAACCAAAATAGTGGCTCAGATGAAAATCTTGCCAGCCCCCCAGGCCCTGATCCTTTCTACACACCATTACTTTCAACTTATGTCCTAGTAGCTGCCTAACAGCTCTGATACCATGTTGTAAAGAGGCAAGATCACCTCCTTATAAAATTTAAAAGAAATACAAAACATCCACCTTTTTATGAAAATAATAGAGATTGAGGGATGTATGCATAATATTCCAAGTAAATAAGCATGATTCAGATACATGTAAAATGTCAATAGTAGCAGAAAGAAAACTAAGTTATTACATTGTTTTTGAATTCAGTTCTCTACATGAGTTTCTTAAAAAGAAAAACTGGGAAAAAAACTATAGGTATCTAGCAGATAGAAACCTAGACATCCTTGACAACACGTCTGGTATCTACTCCTAATTTTGATTTCCTTGGCCTTGTTCAACACCTGGATTAAACCCTGGGTGGTTGGGAAAGCACCCAACAAAAGAAAGAACAAGGTATGTGCCAAATATTGAATAAGAACAAAAGACAAAGAAATAAGATGGAAATAAAAAGGAAGTTTTCATCATAAGATGAATATATCAAGAGTACTAGGCATAATAACATAAATGCTTTCCATAATAAGAAAATAGTAAAAGATTCACATGGAAGATTAATATTGACTACCTTAACTAAGTAGGATTGAGACACCTATTAGACCTCAACCAAATAGACGAGGGAGAGTAACATATTCCAGTCACCTTTAAAATATTTTATATTAGGGAGAGTAACACAGTTCCCTGGGCGAAATAACACATGCCCTATCTATGGGTGGTTTTACAAAAGTACCACTACACTAGTTAAATAGTCTAAAAAAATCAACATGCCAAAGAGAAAATATGGCAAGTCGAAGCATCATAAAAATTGAAACATGATAGTGGGGTACAAGACCCAAGAAATAGATAATCAATACTGATTTTGAGGAAAAAGTAGCAAAAGAAATATGAATAAAGAGACCAGGGTTCATATAATGCCTCATTAGTGAAAATAGGGCTTGGTTTGCAAATTTCCCAACTTAGGGTGTAAGAATGCACATACCTCTCTTATTGAATTATATTACTCACTTCCACCACTTGAATTGAGTGCAAGGTCAACTTTTCCTATTTTCGATGTATAATCATGTATTAGGGTATATCATATGCATTAATGTAAAGAAACCCTAACTTTTGGACTTTTTGGACCAAAACCTCGATTCTTTAAAATCATCACCATTGATCTTATTAGGTTCTCCTGATTAATAAAACATATAATTTTGTCAATTTTGGAGTTATGATGATTAAAATGTACTTTTGGTGATTTTTACGTATTAAAATCATTTTCTAGAAAACACCTTTCGACAAAACTCAAAACCAATCCTCAAAAGTATTTTTGTTAGATATGCCTTGTTTTCTTGATTCCCAAACATATTTTTTTATTGATTTTAGATGAACAATTTAAAAGTTATGATTTTCTAATATGGACCAATCAGAGGATGACACATCAGTAAAATAGTGCAAGAGAGGCGGAGAGAGAGAGAGAGGGAGAGGGGTGGGCCGCTTGACTTGGCCCAACTACAGGGAGCCAAGTCATTGGTCCATGCCGACTCAACCTCGTGTCAATGTGGGTAAAACAATACCCAAAAGACAAAAACGTCCTGGCCAGAAATTAGAGAGAAAATAAGAGAAAAGGCGGGGGGTAAAATGGTCAAAAGACCAGGGGGATTGTCCCCTTCCTTGGCTCACTTCATTGTTGGCATTCGAGTATATCATCGTGGTCCAAATTTTGGGTGATTCTTCATACTCTAATTATTGGAAAAACCAAGAGCAACACAATGTAGTACAAGGCAAAACATACTTACCTCAGTAATGAACCGAACCGAGGAGGAAGGTGGAGAGAGGAAGAACCGCCACAAGCCCTGGAGCAAAACTCGAACACCGGCAACTCAAGATGCAAACTCACGAGCAATTGGTGGAGAGAAGAGTTGCAAGGGAACTAGGGAAGCTTGGGGTATGGTTATTTATAGGTGAGGGAGAGGGATGTAGCAAGGAGGGTTTTGGCCGCAGCCGTTTGAAGAGCAAGATTTTGCAATTTTTAAAATTCTCTATGTAATCATGAAAATAAGGGATCAAACTAAACATAATCTTATTTAGAAACCACTGGAGATGATTCTTGGGAAAAGACTAAGAATTGAACAAGATATCACAAAATTAAGATCAACAAAAATCGACGCCTATTTCCAAATTAGTCCGAGCTAGGAGACAAGTTGTGAGACGTTAGATAACGGATCCAACAGTCATGATTGCACTGATAAGAGAAAATAAAATTTAACCGCGTGACAACTATTAAATCGATTCCTAATCAAATTGGAATAAAGTGTGGGTGTATTAGTTTCTCTTATTCTCTCTCTCTATGTTTGAGGGTACAAACAAACTCCAAATTATTTGAAAATTGACACTAGTCTATTTTTGATATGAGGAATACGAATATGCAATTAGATTTTCATTTTGAGAACTTTCGATTCATTAAATTACCAATTCTTATTTTCTCTTTCCTCATACATTAATGACTCTAAGATTCTCCAAATTTGATGAAACTTCACCCACATGTCACGTTAAGTGTTGTGGTTACAAATTTGCCATCAATTTTATAGGTTGAAGTTGTTTGTATATTTATTTAATATTTTGAAGGTTCTACACACTTTCTCTCTCCTAACTCTACCTTTTCATAAAAAATTCTCCAAGTTGAGTGAAAATTCACCCAAAGGCATATTTTAATGTGTAGATCACGAATTTGGCATCAATTGTTTCTTTTTGAGTCATTAATTGTTTTTATTTTATATTTTTGAGATATCTCCTATTTTCCCATTCAGTTAATGAAATTATAATTACTAATTTCCCAAAAATTGTGAAACTTATCCTCAAGTAAACTTGTACACAAAGGAAAATAATTTGAACTTAGAATTATCTTTTGAGTTCCCCTTTTATGGATTTTAGGCAATTTACTCTTATTTTCACTTAATTGAAAAATCAACTCATTTAATGTCACATTTTCTTAGTTTTAAGATTTTCTTTTCTTTTTCTTATTAAAAAAGGCCTTGGAAACTTCTAGTTCTATTTTATTTTATCCTCATCCCATTTAAGTGGATATTTTGCAAATTAAACCCCTTTTATAAACTGTTACTGAGGTATTTGTGTATAAATATTTATAATGGTAAAAATAGGGAACAAATGTATACCAAACCTTTATAATTTCAACTAGTTCAACATCAAGGACAAAAATGAAAGGAAAAGCTTAGGAAAAAGGCTCAACTAAGATTTTACATAGTTTTGAGGTCGTTACAGCTGTAGAGGTGGTAACTGCTGATCTATTGATTTGATATACTCAAGTGTGAAAAAAAAATTAAAACTTTGCTCTTTTATCAAGTCATCTCCATCAGATCTAATTTACGAACACTATTTGTTGAATCCAAACTCATTTCTATATTTTGTGATCCAAGGGAGCAGTGACAACAAATAGCATGGCGATTGGCAATGCTTGCTTCAGAAAAAAGCAAAAGGGAACTAGAGAGAAGGGATGGTTGGCTACTACCTTTTTCTTTTTCCTTCATTTCTTTATGGAGATTGTGGAAAATTGTGGGTGGAGGCCACTTGCTACTCCAACAAAGTGTAATAATCATTCTCGTATTATATCAAGGCATGTCTGGTTAGGTGTAACCAGAATACAAAGTGTGAGTTTGTGATGTATTTTTATATTGCAAGATGACACTTTGCAATCCCACTACACCCTACCAAACAAGGCCAAGGGCATGCCTCCAGTAGAAAAAGTCACGTTTATAAAAGATAGCATCAAGACATGACCAAATGAAGTCTTGAAGCTTATCTATTTGATGCTGAAAGTGGCACATTGAAAGAATACAATCAATGCTCTATAATTGATTTTGAACTATACAATATGTGACAAAGATTTATGTATCACCTTCTCCCAACCAAGGGGTGTAAGATGAGCATCAAAAAGTTTAGGAGACAAATATGCCTTATGGTCCTTTCTCCTTCCACATTATGGATCCCTCAAACATGTCTAACTTGAGAATTTATATTCACACAATAGAAAATAGTTTAAAATAAGTATACAATTATGAGACAATATTGTGCACAAAAATAAATAAATATACCAACCATGTGTAAAATTTTACACCGGTGTAGCGGAAACATGGCTGACCCTAGAGATCATTCCATTCTTGAAAAGATAATAATGTATTAATCAGTATGTAGAAGATATTTGAAAACACAAATAAAAGATGTAGTGATACCTTATAGTATTTGAATGACCAACTGATTTCTATGTTTGCAATGGTATCTCACTTTTGAAATTGTAAGTAATTTCTGCTTGCAGGATGTGAACATATTGGTAATGAGGCATCAATAGTAGGAAGTATAAAATAAAACATGAGGTAGCCTCAGATGAAGAATACACCGGAGACCTTTTAAGACTATATGGTTAGGAACCAAACCTTGGTTCCTCCTCTAGAATTTAGTTATCATACCTCATTATATAAATCATATTTCTTTCTTTTTATTGAAAAGTAATAAAGCCTCATTTGATATAAATATAGTAAGAGGGTGAGTGATTGATGAAACAAAATATAATGATGTTACAACAAATGCATAATTCTTTATTATCAAAGGAGAATCTCCCTATAAACTAGCCTAAAGATGCTCTAAACATAGAGATTCCAAGAAAGTTGGATATTCTTTGCTATCTAAAAACAACATCTCTAATAACCATGGCTAAACTAAGCTCAAAGATTCCAAAATAATTCATCTTTGTCATCCCCAATCAATACCTATCTAGGAACCACTTTGGTCAATTTTAAACCAAACACGGTATCAATGAATAATTGTAGCCTTCAGATATCAACCTTTTTTCAACATACAACCATGGCATGGATTTTTTTGCCTATGGTGTTATTCTATAGCCTTCAAAGTCTCACATTGCATAGAGCTGGTAGTAAACATGGAGGTTGTACAAATATTTCAGATAAAAAATATTCATGTATAAAAATATTTTGTCAATTTATTGAGTCGAAAGGAACCAATATGCAAAGTTTGGACTTGTTTGTACTTATTAAATAAATTATGAGGACCTTCATGTAATAGTTGAAACTTCAAATAATAGCTATAGAATTTCTCCCCACTTAAACACATTAGCAACTGCCACCACACATCTTCTCCTTTCAAGATTCTCCTTTATTCAACTCCACTACCTCTCTCCCTCCTTTATCTTTCTCCCTCTCACACCTTCTATCCATCTAATTGGCTATCCAACAACCTCCCTCACTGCCCACTTCTTTATTCCTACAATTACAATTTTTAATTGAACACAACATTAACTAGTCGTTGACGAACAAAGTCCCCCTTTCGTCTTACTCTTTTCCAGTATCTACACACACTAGTCTCACACACTCTCTCTCCTTATTTTATCCTCTACAAGTGGCACAAACTCTCTCTCTCTCTCTCTCGATGTGCTCTTTTATCTGCCAACCAATGAGTACTCACACTGACAAGGCACATCAATTAATTTGTAGTGTTTTTCTCTCTCCGTGGGTAGCAATGCTGCTCAACCTTTTTCCCTAACGAGTCCCCCTCATCGGGGATGCTATAGCTTCTGCGTAGTACATGGTATTACGACATGCACAATGCACCAAATTTGTCAGCAAATGATGCGTTGAAATGAGAGGAAACGATAGATACAGCAAGACCAATATCCACCACCCATGCAAATGACTCTCTATTTGCCACAACTGTATCCCCATACTACCAGAGCTGATGAGAAGTGTATAGACAAGCACTCTCCCACATACTATACTTTACCATCGTCCAAGATATCTTCTCAACTTCGACTGTGATGATTGAGTCCATGTAACTACTGACACCCTCCTATGTGAAGCCTCCACCCCACCCAAAACCTTTCCATACATGACCGCCAAAGATGATGTTTGAACGTTGACCACAGTATACATAGCCTTCATGAGCATGAAAATGTGTCTGTTTCACTTCTTATGTGCACAAGAAGTAAGCAAAGCCTATGGACTAGACCCTAGCTTATCCATTCCTCATGAAATAACTCCTAGAACACCTATGGTTGACAAGAGAATGGAGAGATTTTAGATAAAACCCCACCCCTTTTAGGCTTATCCCAAGGGTTACAACTGACCCCCTTAATTATAGATAACAACTCAACTCCCTTGGGCGTTCCATGATTGGATTAGAGATCAAATCCATACCAAGTAAACACCACCATGGACACTTCTTCCCTTCCCCCAATTTAGAAATGAAGCTTATGGAGGACAAAATACAACCCTAAACTCTCTTCCCCAACAAACCACAACACTATAACCAACCTCCGTAAACCCAAAAGCCTCATTCATAGCTGCTTGATCATCATATACATCAAATACACCATCAATAACACCTCCTTTATCTTCACCACCACCAAAGGAGTTCAAGGTAAAGCATTCAATAGGCTTAAAACCATCATTCAAGCATTCCTTCATCCTCAATAAATCACCCCTTCCCTATGTTGTACGGACGCTCACTCAGGTGGCGTCTAGGTGGCCCAGGCATTCACCTTGGATCCAGATCCCAGTCGCCCAACCTAATTAGGCCTCTGGGTGGCCTGGGGCGGACTAGGCAGATGCTTGGGCGGTGCCTAGGCACACATAGGCTGTTGTTGGATTTTTTTGAATATTTTTTCTCTATCAAACTAATATGTGACTTATTTACAATTGCAGTACTGCTCACTATTATAACTAATTTACTGTTGCTATTATTTGACTTTATTATGTAATCATTTATTGATTTAACTTTATTTATCAAATGAATCAACTTTATTTATCAAGTTATTTGTATTTATTATATTTATTCATCTACTATTTG
This sequence comes from Alisma plantago-aquatica, assembly GCA_963693085.1. Lineage (NCBI taxonomy): Eukaryota > Viridiplantae > Streptophyta > Magnoliopsida > Alismatales > Alismataceae > Alisma > Alisma plantago-aquatica. The sequence continues at coordinate 195,526,768 of OY856409.1, forward strand.
TATGTGTTTGTGTATTAATTTAGGAATTTATTATTCATCTATTGATTTATATTAGTTTATCAACTGATAAGTATTTATTCACCTACTGAATTGATCATTCTATTGCTTTTTATTTAGTTATCGACTAATTTGAATATATTTATGTACTACTTTTGAAATTATATAATCATCAGCTGATGTAACTTTATTTATCAACCGATTTGTATCCATTTATCCACTAAATTGTATTTATTCATATAATCATTTGTATTTATTATCTACTATTTTTTATTTAGTTATTTATTGATTTTTATTTGTTTATGTACCGATTCTGATATCATTTTATTATCCACTAATTTAACTTTATTTATTAACTGATTTAACTTAATTTATCAAATTATTTGTATTTATTCATCTACTATTTGTATTTATTTATGTACTAATTTAGGAATTAATTAATCATCAACTAATTGATATTAGTTTATCAACTGAATTGTATTTATTCATCTACTTATTTATATCTATTCATTTATGCATCTACTGTTTTTATTTAGTTATCTACTCATTTGAATTTATTTATGTACTGCTTTTGAAATTATATAATCATATATTGATGTAACTTTAATTATCAAGTGATTTATAATTATTTATCCACTTAATTGTATTTGTTCATCTATTTATTTTTATTTATTTATATATTGTTTTATTTAGTTATCTAATGGTTTGTGTTTATTTTTGTACTGATTTTGATATTACTTAATCATCTACTGATTTAACTTTATTTATCATAAATTTTACATGTATCCATATTTCTCTTATTGCCCCAAAATTTTGCCAGAATTTATAGAAAAACCAATTCAGTAATTTGGTTTGTAAAGACCATTTCACTGACCATGTGTGACTCATTTGTGTGTTCTGAACATATAAAACTTTTTCCCACGCATTTTGATAATCCTAATAATTGTAATATTGGGGTTGACAGAATGTTTTGAATCTTCTTGGAATATTAGGGTTTCCTTCTTTATTCCATTCGGATAACGTAATTATTTTTTGAATTTTTAGTTGAGAGAACTGTAAGTTTCTTTTTGTGGATTTATCTCTATAATAGATATATGTCAAATGGTGGGACAAGTTCAATATTGATCCCATTTTAAAGGGAAAATTAATTACAATACTAGTTTCTGGATCCCAACACCAAGAAACTAAAATAAATAGAATGTTTTCATTTAGTCAACCAAAACAAGAGTTGACAAGAAAAATTCAGATTGAAAATCCAAACATTGAGGATAATCAACTACAATTGATGGTTTTTGAAGAAATGACAAAAGTTATGGATGAAAATAGTCCAAAAGACTCAAATAAACCTGAAATTGAAGAAGATGGAAAGAAGAAAGTAAAAAAATAGTAGGGCTAGGTTTAGCTATTGACATGCCACTTAGTAATCCCTTGGTTGATGATTTCAATCTCTCACCCACAAACCTTTCTGAGTGTATCATATTCAATTTTCTTTAAGAAATACCTAGGTCCGAGGCCTCCTTGTCACAGTAGTTCAACTATTGACAGGCCACTGGGAATCAACTTATTGAAAAGAGAATAAGATTGCTCAACAAAATCATTATTTACATCAATCTCCTTTGGTTTTATAAATTTTCAAGATTTAAGCATCCGAATTTTTGACAACTGCATCTTCAGCTATTAAAAAAAATCAATAAAAAAATGTTGAATAAAACACTCAACTCACTATCAGGTGTCAATGAAATAGTAAATACCCTTCAAACCATAAATGAAAGATATTCAATGGAAAATAAAAATAATTTCATCATCGATAAAGAAAAGCTAAGAGAAGAATTTTTATCTGATAGAAACCAATTCAAGACAAAACAATTTTATGAAAACTTTGATAAAAAAGAAAGAGATTACATTAGAGAAAAATGGTATTCACAAATGCAATATCATAGAAAAAATATACATTTCTTTGAATGGTATAAAAATTATTATATCAAAGAACTTAAAGAAAAAATCTATAGGCTTGTTCCACCGTGGTATGAGCCTAATAAGCCTGACAGTAATCCCAGACCATTGCATCATGAAAACCTGTCAGTCCAAAATATAAAAAACAAGAGTAATCTACAATTAAAAGAAGAAAGTTCTCATTCTTCCAATAAACACATGATTGATAAAGTAAATAATCTATCTAAAACTAAAAGTAAAGAAAGTGAAGAGTACTCTGTAAAGGTATTAAGCACAGAACAATACTTCATTCTTAAAACTATTAATAATGTTAAAAGTGATCAAGAAAAATTAAAATTATTTTCAAAATATATGAAAATGAATAAAAAAGAAATCAACTCTAAAGGTAGTCCAAACCAAAATATTTCATATGATACTAAAAAAGCAACTGAAAAACAACCAACTCTAAAAGACTTCAAAAGAGAACAAAAAATTATTGAAAAGGAAATAAAAGATTTAAAAGAAACTAAAAAGACATATGAAAATTTATAAAGTCAAAATAAATCCAAAAACAAATCCCTAAATAGCATCCAACAATATATAAAAAGGAAATGGAAGGGAGATGTTATAATTAAAATTAACCCAGATTTCACTATTAAGAAACTAGCTTTATTTGATTCTGGAGCAGACATAAACTGCATTAGAGAAGGTCTAATACCAACCAAATATTTTGAAAAAACCACACACAATGTCAATTCATGCACCAATGAAAAATTACAAATCAATGATAAAATCCCTAATGTCCATGTTTGTATAAAACATACATGTATTAAAACTACTTTCATGCTAACAAAAAATATAACTGAGGACATAATCATAGGGACATCATTCCTGAATAAAATACTACCTATTATAGTAGATACAAAAGGAGTACATGCTAATATAAATGGAAGAATGATTACCTTTAAGTTCAAAAATGAACCCAAATTATCATTTATACAACAAATAAACACTTCAATCAAATACAAAGAAAACTTCATTAACGAACTTAACACAGAAATAGAAACTGAAAGAATTCATAATAAAATCAAAAATAGTAATTTTCAAAAACTAATAATAGAATTTCAAGAAAAAGTTGAAAAAGAAATATGCTCCACACTACCCTTAGCATTCTGGCATAGAAAGAAACATGAAGTTACTTTACCATACATTAACACTTTTGATGAAACTAAAATTCCAACAAAAGCCAGACCCATCCAAATGAATCAAAGACTTTTAGAAATATGTAAAAATGAAATAAAAGAAATTGAGACAAAGAAATTAATTAGACCTAGCTCCTCTCCATGGAGTTGCGCTGCTTTCTATGTAGAAAATGCATCCGAAATAGAAAGAGGGGCTCCTAGGCTTGTAATTAATTACAAACCTCTAAATAAAGTACTCCAATGGATCAGATATCCAATTCCTAATAAACTTGAATTAATAAAAAGAATACATGGTGCTAATATCTTCTCAAAATTTGATATGAAATCTGGATTCTGGCAAATACAAATAAGTGAAGAAGATATAATAGACTATACTAAAAGAAGTATATGGAATATATATATATATATATGCCATTCATTCGTTGCACATGGGTAACTAACTTTAGTTACTCGTGGATCTATTTTGTAATATAAAGGTACATGTTTGTAATGAGATGATCAAATTTGTAATACAAATATTCGTTTGGTATTACAACATAAACATCTGTCATAAATATCATTTTTACTGTAATCGGACGTGTAATACAAAATGAGTATTTTTATTACAAATTTGATTATCTCATTACAAACATTATCTGTCTCATTACAAACGAGTACGTTTCTATTACAAATTAGCTCGACGGGTAACTAAAGTTAGTTACCCATGAGGGTAGTGAATATATACCCTATATATATATATATATATATATATATATATATATATATATATATAGAGAGAGAGAGAGAGAGAGAGAGAGAGAGAGTCGGGCTAGAATACACTCGAGTGTATTCGGAGCATAATACACTCAAGTAGTTTTTCATGATACAATAGTTTTTTCAAAAATATATTCAGTTGATCTTCTTAATCATCTTGTGAATAACTCATATAAAAAATTTGAGCACATTTGGATATTTATAGGTCATGTTATAAATATCACAAAAAGTATACATTTCAAATTAGTTTCGTGCGTCGATTTTGTTGCCCTCGGATAAGTGACTTACACTCATCAAAATGGGCTCAAAATTTGTATGTAGCCTAATTATAGTATGACAATGAAGATCAATGGTTTACATCTTGTAAAAAATAGTCTTGATATGCAAATACACTTGAGTGTAACCGTACGATCTGTCCACTCGAATGTATTCTAGCCCGACTCTCTCTCTCTATATATATATATATATATTTATATTTATATATATTTGAATAAATACCATATATATATTTATATATATATGGTGTTCATTCAAGACCCACGCAGATAGCCTGGATTTCACCACCCGTCAGCCCAAAAAGTAATTATATGGTCAGAAAAGTAACTCGCTGGACAAAAAAGTACCTATGATGATAAAAAAGTAACTATATGACTAAAAAAGTAAATCTGGACAGAATACACATCATATATATACATATACATATATATATATATATATATATATATATATATATATATATATATATATATATATTTATTATAGATGTTGCAAATGTGACTATCTATGCATGAAAAGTAATAGTTTGTAAGGTAAAGTAACCCTCTACATGTCAAAAGTAAGACAATCCAAGAAAAGTAACCAAAATAGAGATTGGGTAGCTACCTGCGCGAGTATTAAATACATGCCCATATATATATATATATATATATATATATATATATATATATATATATATATATATATATATATATATATATATATATATATGCCTAGCATGCTTGGGCGTCCCTAGGCAACGCCTGGCCGCCTATACAACCATGATCCTTAAACTACTTTGTCCCCACCAACATCAAATTCTACAAAGGTAATGAGTTAATCCTCTTCCCCTGAGTGCATACTCAAATCACCTTCTACACTAGAGGTTTCAAACAATGTATATGATTCACAATGTTTATGCAATATTGAGATTAGATTCGGGGGCTTATGGATTTAATCGGTGTAATCTCTCTACCAAAAGGAAGTCTTTTATCGGGTTTTATGTGCAAATCTCTTTCCTTCCATCAACTACACCACTTGTGCGATATTGGTCAATATTTGTCTCTTTCCTTTCTTTTGATTGAAACTAGTATGTCAAGTGAGTTTTAGTATGACTTATGGTTGTGCCTTACAAAATCATAGTTTGATGATCATTGATGACTTTCCTCATGTTTTGCCAAGATTAAATATTTATAGTTCAAAAAATAATAAAAGATTTAGAATGTTGAGATTTTTACTGTGACTTGTGGCACTCTTGGCTTTGTTATGGTTTTGTATAATTAAAATGCTTATCGGTGAGATTCCATCACTAAAGAGTTGTTTCTACAGTCCTACCTGTGAGGACTGGAAGATCAAAATTTATATGTTATGTTATGTTATGTTTGGATTCGGGGATCATATCCTCGGGATGTTGAAGGGAGGAGGGATAGCCTCTCGCTTGCAATTACCTCACTGTGGGGGCAGCCCAAGGATTGTTGGTATGTAAGATAAGTCATCGAAGATTGTGTATAACGACCGTTAAGGTGATGATACATGCACTAAGCTGCCAGACCATAGAGAGATATAGTTGAGAGAAACCCCACCTTAAGGGCATATTGAGGGTTGCAACATGTATGTCTACCCTTCAAGTATGCATTGAATCAGGAGCCTACAAACCACACCAGCTATGTGAGTTAAGATACATGAAGCTGTGAGGGTAGGATTTACACACGTGAGACCGATCTTTACGTGACATGACAGTGTGTAAAATGATATCATTTATTTGTTAATTTTAGTCTTTATGACTTAGTTGTGGTTGTAGGCCACGAGCTGGATCTAGGGTTAGTTAACAATCCCTCTGGACGAAATATAGAATGTTGAAACAAAATAATTTACATATTATTTCTTTTTTATTATGTATTTTTGCATAGTATCAATGTCTCAACATCCTTATCATCTGTTAAAAGAAATAATAACAAATAAATTTTGAGAAATTTTGGATGCACGGGTGTAAAATTCTCAGACGCAGCACGCATTCGGCCGCAACTTTAATAAAGTATGCAAAAGGATCTAAATAATGAATAAGTTATTTTTTTTGCCAAATTTGAGTAGAGAGATGACTCAGAGGGAGATGACTATAGGCAGCACAGCAGGGCCAAGGTGTCGAGGAGTACTCCACGGCCGTTACGGTACGGTTGCTACTTTTTGTGGGTGAGTTCGTTCACTTGTGATTACGGTTCACCTCGGTCTGTTTCGGACACGTCACTGTCTTGTTTCTGGGCCGTTGCATACGAATAACAATGCAATGTAATATCTGTAGAACAATAGTGAAGCATGGTGGATGAGAATAATTTATCCGTTGTGGAGAAATCGGAAAACTGATGACGAGCACATGCATATTCTCTTTTGGGTCATACAAGACAATTGGGCGTGCTAATATTATTATATGCTAGCCCAGTAGAAAATTGCGAAAAGGAGAACTGAACCACGTAACTTATAGCTTTGACTTTTCCTTGCCTTTCGGGGTTGGTGTGTTCTGATTACGTGGGGAGTTTATAGTAAAACAACTTGGAATAGCAAACAAACGCCATCATCTGGTATTTTTGAATGAAGTTGTCAAGTTTTTGTTGTTTTCGTTATGTTGCTGCTGGGAGGAGAGTGATGAAGAGTTACAATCTGATGCGTCTCTCTCTGGTGAAATTCAAATCTCCTCCTAGTTTATATCACATTAGTAACCATATGCACATCAAACAAAAATGCATTTAAACCTGATACGTGGAATTTTGCCTGAATAGAACTGGGTCAACAAACAACAAATTGTCCTGAAACAACGAATAACTATCAGAATCTTTGTATTGGCCCTAATTCAAGGATGGCAATAATAACCACTTCCGAACGGAACCAACCCATTCTTAATATACTTTTGGCAATTATAAAGTCTGCGGTGCCCAAACGGTGGACAATCAAACTTGTAATTTGGTTGTGTGAAAATCCAAACCATTCAAGCCAATCCACGACAATGCATATGCTGACTTCTTCATTGATCATTGCTCTTCTGCTCGTTCGATTTCTTCACTACCCATGGCCAAATAACGCCATCCGTACTCTAATTTGGGTGTTAACTATTATAGCAAACTGAAAAAGAATATTTTCCAGAAAACAAATTACCAACTTGTCATACTCACAACAACTATACAAGTAAAGATAATGACAGACATTGGGTAGATTACTATGAGGTAGATTAAGATTAAGTGACGGAGAAAAGCCTAGATATGCACAGGCTTGCTTGTCACGTTTAGCAATGTGGATGTGAGGTAACAAGCAGTTCCTGGGAGAGCTCCGACAGCAGTCGACAGGTAGCACTAGGGCAGTGGATGTGTATGGTGGCATTGGAACGGGAAGAGTACCACAACGAGTCGGCGAGGGAGACGCAAGTGGTAATGATGCTATGATAGAGTGAAGGCGGGATAAGGTGATCCATGCGAGAGGAGCCAGTGAGCCAGTGACCCCGGCGGCACCTGCCACCTTCCATGGCTATTACGGTGCGGTTATGACTACTTCGTGTAGCACATTATCTAGTCTGAGTAAAACAAAATCACATAACATACAGAGCTCTCGCTTTGACTTTTTTGTTGGCGTAATCACTCGGGTTAGGGCAACGATTACGGCACTCCAGAATCAGATCTGACTTCTCTCGGTTAATGACTACTTAAATTCATTTGTGTTGAACGATGTCGTTCCGATGCAGCCACAGCAGCCGTGACCCAAGTGTACGGAACCAAAAGCGTACGTCCAACTTTTTTTTTGATAAAATATTTATTCAGAAAAAAAGATCCGCAAAATCAAGTACATGGATAGGACTACTGACAAACATATAGATGCTAGCAAGTAAAATAAAAAATGCACGGAGAAGGCACTCCTTAACATGCCTCACAGATTCGTATTGTCCTCAAGTTGAATTGGTGTCCTACTTTATTCGTCGACTTGTTGACGTGCATTCGAAATATTCTTCATGAGGTAGCTTCCTCGGCATAGATCCACATCTCTTAATTGTAGCATGTGATGTAGCTTTAGCCTCTCTGAAAATGGCTCTGATACATTCATCAATTGTGTGATTGTAATATGTCATTATATGTGTATGTAATAAAAACATTGATTAAGGGTAAGATGTGTGTTTTATTTTCAATAAAAAATTATAGTTTCATTTAATTGTTGTTGTGATAATATTAAGTTTTGTGATACGATTATTTTTGTAGGTTTAGCTCTGAGGATCCTATGAATGATGTCCCTATCAATATTATGCTATGTTTGGGATAAGTATGTGTTCTTGTCATATTTTTCTAGTAAATTAACAATGGAAGGAGATGTGTTCGTTGTTCTCCACATCCTCTTTGCATAAAATACACATAATAGGTCTTAAGAATCTTCTCTTCTACTAGTTTTGTCCCAGTAAGAATTTTGTTTTATCTTATGAGGCTGACAAGAATGATACATTTGCTGGTTTGATCTTATATCTTATAGCTGACACAAGAGTTTCTGAAAAAACCGTACATGGATTTGGGTGTGTACGTTCTCGCCCACTTCAATTCAACATGATCTAGTGTATCATATTTCAGTGTGTGATTAATGTCTGTAAGTTCATCTCTAGAAATGGACAATGCTAGAAATCTATTAAATGTATTCCTTCTATTGGAGTTTAGGAGTAGGAGTTGACACTGTTGGTATGTATGTCCTAAGAGCCAATCATGTGATGATTGTATTGGGATATTATGTAATTGATTTGACTAATAATAAAGACAATTTCTGTTTATTGCGTTTGTTCAAATATGGAATGACGATATAACATAATAGATGTTTGAAGAATAATATTGCTCGATGACATATGATTTGAGTTGAGGACCTGATCATGGGATCATATGTATAATTAGAGTATATATATTCTCGTCATGTCCCTAGTCAGATATTATTGTGGAAACTATATGGACAACAAAAATACCTAAGACTAGAATGTATATTGACGGACGACAAAATCTTATTAGTCATGATATTGGGTATCAAGTCATATACATGTGTACTTGTTACAGAACAAGTGTACCAAATAGACCCACATTGAGAGTGATATATGGAAACCATTGAATGGTAGTCACAATTATCTCTTAATGTGATAGTGGTGACTGGTTTTTAGACCTAAAGTTGCTACAATAATCATATGGTGTTCAATGCACTTTGAAATCATTCAATGTGACCTTAAATAAGAATTGCTATACAAATGGGCTTGGGACATTGTGACACATTGGGATTGTTATGAGTGATGTAGATGGAATTTGTCCCTCCTATTGAGTCATATCTTGGCCACTTGGTAAGTGAGATTGTAAAACGTATGACCATGCTCATGTGAGTCAATATGTAATATTGAGCTCACATGTATCTCACCATTCTACTCTAGTTCAAGAAACATAGATTGAATGTTAAGAGGATGATGATTCTATGCCTCGTGTTTAATCTAGATATTTGTGACAATAGAATCGTTCGGTCACTATCACACTAGTCACAAGTTTAGGTTGAATGTTTCCTACAACTTATCTAATTCCTTAGATTACAATTATGTGTTGCTAAATTCTACTCATTACTTGTAGATTTATAATATGATTATGGGCATCATTCCCAACGTAACTCCACATATTCTACTCATTGCTTGTAGATTTATAATATGATTATGGACATCATTGCCAACGTAACATGGATCCTATAGGGTCACACACATAGGGTGCAGTGGGAAAAGGAGTTTAACCATGGACATAATTTAATTTTTTTACTTAAGTATTTAGATAATCAAACTAAATAATATTGAAATGCTAGTTGACAGTCTGGAATAGCCAGTCAACTGACTAGACAATTTCATTTGTAGCTGATAGGATCTACTACTCGACTAAATAGTTTAGTCGACCGAGTGGATAGTGTCACCCAACAGATGATTGGAATGGCCAGAAGACTGACTAGAGAATCCAGTCGACCAACTGGATAGAATCGGCTAGTTAGACTTGGTAAAACAACTAATGGTAATTGTAAGTATGCCCATTAATTATTGCATTAAAAGCCAATTTTATCGCATCATTGACCACAATCCGATCGACCGAATGGTTGTGTATGACCAGTAGGCTAGCATGCCAATTGAATGGCTAGATAGTCTAGTCGATTGACTGGATGGGTGTAGTCATAGTCCAGCCAAAAGACTTGAACCTTCATCTCCTAGGGTTTTTGAAAACCTTATCCCTACCACTCCTATATAAAGGGGTTATGGACAAGGTTCTCAACACACTTCTCATATCATGTTGTGGTAATATGAGAGCCTAGCTATCTTACCCATGAAAGGAAGATATAGTAAGGGAGAAGAAAGTTGATGATGGCACATCAATGAATGAAGGGGATACTCCTTCTCTCCATCTCAAGAAGTACAACATAGAGTATTGGCAGTTTGTGTGGACTACATAGAGGTGTGGAAGCTTCACTTATGTGCTAGGAGGGAATCATCAACCATCGTCTGTGAGTTGATCAAGAAGGAAGCACATCCGAGTGTAAGGATAGTCGCTGGACTTGCTGTAGGACAAGGTATATCCTGCACCCTCCTTCCTATATGTTACATCCACATCCCATGATTTCCTCTAATCATGAGATTAGGGAATAAGTTTTAGATTTATCATTATACATAGATACACTTAATCCTTTCTTTAATTTCAAAATCTTTGTTTGCTCACATTCAATCACATAAACAACTTTAGAAGGAAAACTAAAACTTCACTACTCTAAGATGATCTCAACAATAAAATACATATTTAAACATTCAAATTGTTTCTCACACGTTCATGTACATATGACATGATAATCAGATACATACTCAATTATCCAGGAACCAAAGTTACGCATTATCATTCACAACTCTCTCACTACTTGACAAGGAACTAGAGTGACTGGACTGATTGAACATAACTCATCTGATACTTAGCTGTCGTGGAAGATCTACTATGGCATTGTAATTCTTCAGATCCACATGGTTTCCTTAAAAATTGTGAGTGGAGGGGTGAGCCTACTCACTTAGTGAATGAGAACTCCAAAGAAATAGTTTAAAACACTTATATGTATGACATATAGGAACTAATCAATCAGAAACATATGTATGACAGGTTGTAAAACTAATATCAAGTGGAATAGAAGCAAGCTATAAAGGGACTAATCATTCAGAAACATATGTATGACATGTTACTCTAGATGACTACAAGGAGTAAATCAATCAGTGAGTAATATTATACAATCACAAGATAAACTAGTAATTCAAAAACATATAAAGAATAAGACAATAACTACACACACTTGATTAATCTCTCATTCATCTTATTATTCCCTAAACTCACATGAAGTGTACCATGACATGTGAAAGCATTGCAACAAGTTACAATCTCATAGTACAAAGCTTAGAAGCATACCTAGGTTCCTAATCCTATAGTGTTATTTGCACTAGTGGGCAAGCGCCACGTTTGGGCCTCATCGGCTAATGGTAGCACCAGAATATCTAAGACTCCACCTCTCAACCTCGATACTCAAGTTGTGTGTCAAGCCCTCAGGATTATTGCTCATTAGTGGACCTACTAACCAGTAATTAGTACAACTCAAAACTCAAGTACCACCAAAATCCCCAGTTGGTGTTGGATACCAATCTTTTAAGGAGTCAAACCTCACTGGTCTAGACCCATGCACCCTACTGATGTGCTCCAACTTACCTCGGCCTATGTGAGACCTCCAATTGGGAAGGATGTTTTCTCCTCACAGTGCATGCCTCATTCTGTGACGATTCTACAATGTTCATGGCATCTAAATGTCCACATTCACTCTTAAAATTCACAATTTAATCATCAAATCAACATTTCTTATTAACCTCATAAACAATCCTTTTCATAAATTAGCAACAATCAATATCGTAAACTGAGCAACTGTGCAACACCACTAATCTCACTCAAGAACACTGGATTTAAAGCACTCGATATACTGAAGACCCTATCCTTAGGGTTTCATTCACCTCATTCACATATCACAAAACTGGCATAAGGACTTTATGCATCATAATCTTTCATTGATACAAGACTGCTTTCATCAATTCACATACATCCAACATATATATGAAACCTTAGAATAAACTGAAGGGTTTTCAGTCCATTCGCTGAAATATCATGCATCAAGAATAACCATAAATAAATGAACTCATAAAGCTAAAAGAATCAAACTAGTTGAATTTCATGTGGTCTATTCGCAAACTTTCAACTTTCCAATCATTTAGAGTTTCACCCTCTATATTAGGATATCAAGTAGAAACTGATAACATCAAATGAAATCTAAGATAATACCCAAGATATCTATACTACGCATTCAAATAAAATAATCATTCATAAACAAGGACTTTCAAATAGGCAAAGTTCTTTATTAAACTAGATAGCAATTTGGAGACATGATAAAAAATTCTACAATCTGGTATATTGATATATCTTTTGTAATAACTTCAGGAATGCTTATGTACATTATTAGAATCCATTTATAATATGATCTTATCATTCAAAATTCATCATATCAAGAAAATAATCCATCTCTAAACCATTTTGTACGATCGAGAACTGAAAAACCATTTAGGATTTATTGTCGCATATAAGAGAATTGAAGATTTATGGTGAACTAATCCAATTTTGTGCAATCTACTATTTAAAGGAAATACCCACTCACCCTAAAGTGTGAAAACACCTTTAAAATGCAGCCCACATCTGAGATTCTCAAAATCATAACAAAACCTTAGCAAATCACACTTTCTTCTTCCTTTCAACTCGGAAACCCTAGGTATGGAAATTTTCAGAGAAAGAGTGAGAAAATGGGACGATTAGATATCATTTTAAATCAACTTAGAGGAGGGACACAATATTGACATGTGAGAAATGATTCATCATTAAAGGCTTTACAAAGAAGCTAAACTTACTTGATTTCATCATATCTCGAATAGTGAAACCCTAGATCAACAATTCTGTCACTTTCTCCTCTCAAACCCTAACTCTCCCTCTCTCTCTAGGATTTCATTTCTTTGGAATGAATCTCGAATTATAAGAGCTCCTAATGTGTTAGGTTGACCATATAGATAAATTGAGGTGCTTGGGTAATTTGCACATTGACCCCTCACTATACTTTTATTTATTTTTAGCATATTTTTTGTCATTAAAATGTTACTGTAATTCATTTACTAAATAGGAAAAATATCTTCAAAAAATTATGAACAACTATTATGTTGTCTATGATTGAGTTTTAGAGCTCACGTATAAAGTTTAGATCATTCTAATATTCCAATAAATAACTAAAAATTAAATACTACACTACTATATTATAGTTAAAATGTCTGGTTGATTGAATTTGTCCAAACTTGGCCGACCAATAGGTTCATCGCACATCAAAAATTTCTAATATTTTACAAGATCACTTATAGAGGATTAATCCAAATTATATCCAAATTTCTGATAAATCAGAGTTACATAGAAAATATGAAAACTGATTTACTACACTTCTATCCTAAGCAAATCTAGATTCATGTACTATTAAAAACCTAATTTTTGGCGACTAGGGTTTACACTCTTCAAACCCTAATTCTTCAAATTATAAGCATATTCTTTGATTTTTTTAGTATATTTACAACATCATAAATGAGCTACCATCATTAATGATATATATGTGATGATCAATCTAATTAAGCATGTAATAATCCAGGTAAACCCTAGTTTACCAATTAAGCTCATATGTGGTCATAATAATTCATCCCTCCTCAAAACACAAATACACATGAAAAGTACATTTAAGGTTTCTTTCAAACTTCTGATATTTTATTCGTCACTATATTCTTGTATTTTTCTTTTGAATATTGTTTTCAACATTGAGTCTTTATTTCTCTTATAATCACAACAAATTTGAAACAAGGCTTCTAAAGAAAATAATAGAGTTTTATACGCTAAATCAATAATAAGAGAGACAAAGAGAAATCAATCATTTTCAATCCCTTCATACTCTTGAGGTGTTACCTCAACATTGATAATCTGATCAAACTATCTCAATTCCTACAGTTCAATCGATACTATTGTTCCATACCACATCAAGAATTACTCGGAGAGCTTACCTTGATGTTTTGAAGTTTACTATTGTTCTACTCAAAGAATAGAACACTCCTAAGATGCAAGACTAGATTTAACAACAACTATATAGTACTGGTCCAGATTACTGGTACAATAACTGCAACCATAGCACCCTTTTCAATTTAATATACTGATAGCAGACGTACAACTAAAATCATATGTAATAGAAATTTACATTCCTTGATATACCTTTAAGAAACTATACTTCTTTAAAACATATTCATGTATTACTAAAAGCCATTTGTTTTCTTTGATTTCTCTTCCTATTCATTGCTATTTGCTTCTTCTTACGTATCCTTCTCATTTTGATCATATCGATTAAACATCACTATCATTAAAATATCCAAGGTAAGGATGGATGGCTCATCATTCTTGCTATCAGTGTAAGAATTTATTTCAGATTACACTTTGCTCATGTTGTACTTACCCTTTTGTTCAAATCACACTTCTTACATTTTAAATCTATTATTTATCCTTCATTCTTAGTCATTTCCATGTAGTTTATCTACCTTTCTCATACCTTTAAACCGTGAATTACTATCACTACTAATTTCTTCTCATATTACTGATCTCAAGATTTTATTTTATAAAGATGTTAGTACTCAAGGTCAAATCACTAGTGACATCCCTTGAGCTACTACATCCCTAAACATTCTAGGGATTGATCCTTATCAATAACATGATGTTGTTGTGATGTGATCTTACTCCCTTAATTTGAAATTCAAACTTTAGATCTCATCAAGTTTACAAAACTCTTCCTTATAACTTGAATTTCCTTTCTCTTACTTGGCCTTTTTGATAGGTTACTTTCCTAATTTATCATGTTGGAGTTTCATCATCTTTCCATATTTTACCATCCTTATATTCAATAGACGTATCTACCAAGGTGGTTATGTATCATGGAGAATGCATTCTCTTACCGATTCATCCCCACATTACTCTCATTAGGGAGGATACAAAAGAGAAGGTGATTTTAAGATTTAGAATTCCAATCTTCAAGTATCCACTTAATACTTTTCTCGTATCTGGGTTTATTACTCAAAGTCAACGAGACTAGACTATATGGCATCTTCTCACATCTCCCAGTCACTTCCTTATGTTTAAACCCCTTCTTTATTTTCTATCATCTTCTTCCTATATGCTACTCTTCCCTATGTCATTATTAACCTTTTACTTATCTCTTATAATCATGTTCTTACTCTTGTGTATGATTCCATATTAAATCCCATATATGCTTTCTTATCTTCCTTTTACTTTTATCTAGTTGAAATTCTAAATAAATATTCTACCTACTAGTTTCATCTTATGCATAATACACTACATGTCCTTCATTTCAAACCAATCAACTCATGTAAGGGTTAACCATTATGTTTCTCTTTTGATCAAGATTATCTATTATGAATATTAGTGACCTTTGTATGACTTGTTCATTTATTTAGATGCACCTTTGTTCTTCTTTTGTTAACTAGTTCCATTTCATCACTATTTTGTTTTGTTAAGCCCGGGGTCGCTTTTATTCATCCCACACCCCTCTTGTGGGCATAATCATAAAAAAAATACAGCTCCTGCTTATATCAAACGTAGGTACTAGAAGGAAATAACAAAATACATCATGTTGCAAACTCTCGAAGCTTATCCCCTTCCTCCAAGATTGAACCACGACCCTGCCATATTTCTCAGCCTAGCTATCTATTTTCTGCATTACGATGTACGGGACTCGACGCTTCTCCAAAGCCGCCATACCTCTTAATCTGCATGGCATATTCAGGATATCAGAAGAAACATATGGCTCATCCAACCTGCTGCCCCATTTTCCTAGTTCACGAGGTATCGAGTTGATGACCTTGTGAACAAGGGATCCATAAATCATAGCAGAGTGAAGCTCCTCTCGTAGCTCCCTAACGAAAGATGTCATCCTCCATGGTTCCTTTCCGTTGTTCCATATGATGTCATACACGTAAGCCTCATCAAGCTCAACACACGATATTCCCAATGCATGATCTCTCGCTACCTTCAAGCCGATGGCACACGCTTGCATATACGCAAGGATGTAATCCGTACTCCTGAGCCATACCCTGAATACCAGGCAAATATCAGCCCTGTGATTCCTAATAATTCCCGCCGCCCATCTTCTTAGAACTCCTTGGTTGTCTCTATCTTTCCCGATCGTAAGATTGAGCTTAAGATTATGCAGGTCAGACGTCATCCACCTCAGCAGCTTGATCTGCCTCATCATGACTCTAGGTTCCACCAAATTCGCCTCCCTCATATGGGCATAGATACTGTTATCTGAAACAATCACAAAAGATCTTTTCTTCAACTTCACATTCAATGTTCTAGTAACAAAATCCCATTCATGACAGAGTGGTCTGAGTTTTCCTTCGAACCTGGCTTCGCACCTCAACCGCCAAGTTTCCAACTAACCATTCCTTAAGATTCTTCCTCTTCCCCAATACGCAGGTGTCTATTAGATTTCTTACATCGGTGGGTGGAAGCATGTATGTCAACTCAGCAAACTTGCCCCAAAAAAACTCCACAATTTGTCCTTGGAACAGCAGGTGTTCAATGCTTTCCTCATGCGGATCCGCACAGCAATCACATTGAGATGCTAAGGGAATACAACATCTGGCTCTAATGTTGTCATCTGTTGATGTGGCTCTTCTAACCGATCTCCAAATGAATGTTGCAGCCTTAGGAAAATTAGTATCCCAAATCAAACCCAGTCCAACTGGACCTTCCCTTCTGTCTAGCATCAATATCTTCTTAACCGATCTCATAGAAAAGACTCCTCTCATCCCCAGACTCCATATCATCCTATCATCCTCATCAACGATCCATGTATTAGAATCACAGATAAGTTTCAGCCCATCATCGTCGACAATCATCTTTAGTAGGTCCCAGTCCCATCCATGCCCATCAATCCAAAAATCTTTAATAAGAAAGGAATGTCTTCTATCGCTAGAAAATCTAGCATGATCTTCCAATCGCTGCTCGCACCACTGCGAATCCCAGAAAGAAATTTCACCTCTCCCTACCACCCATCTACACATAGGGAACACCCACGA
Organism: Alisma plantago-aquatica; assembly: GCA_963693085.1. NCBI lineage: Eukaryota > Viridiplantae > Streptophyta > Magnoliopsida > Alismatales > Alismataceae > Alisma > Alisma plantago-aquatica. The sequence goes on from OY856409.1 coordinate 195,544,159, forward strand.
CAACATATCCCAAATTCTTTTCCAGCATGGAGAAGGATAAGTCCCAAGCTTCAAGGATCCGGGGTAAGCATTATCACGACCTCCTTCCAAGTTGGCATACTTCCCCCTGCAAAACTCGGCCCATAATGAATCCAACGTCAACACCTCCCAACATGCCTTCCCAACAAATGCATCATTTATCATTCGCAAAGATGGGATCCCAAGTCCACCATGAGAAAAAGGTCTTGCAACTCTGTGCCAACTGAGCCATGCCTTTCTGTTGAATACATTTCATCACTAGGAACCTATTGAATACATTTGATGGAAACTAGGTTGTTTCTCTATAGAGATTTTGAATCAAAAGGTAGTAAGGATGAATGCATTAAACTTTATAATAGAAGTACACATTCCATGCTCATCATGTAACCCTCCTTCCTTAATTAAACTCATCATTTCCATCATTCCTTTTGTTTCATTTGAGTTTCTTATCCTACTATTATAATATACATGTTCATTTAGTTATCTTCAGTTTATTTCTTCTCAAGACTCTATACTTTTATGTACTTATCGTATACTTGACTCTTTTCTCCTATTTTATTTTGTTTTGGAGTACATAAAAGCATTTTACTTGATTATATGATCCATTCTTCATACCAAATTCTTACTTTCTTGACCCTTACATACTTTTCTTATATATTTTCCATATTTAATATTTAGAGTTCATGTAATACTTATCATTAAACTTAATCCGAACCTTATATCATTTTACTTTATCTTGAATTAAGGGTTTCTTATGTAAGGCCCCAAATATGGATCTTAGATATCAGTGCCAACTGATTTTTAGCTATCCTAGTCTTTCCCTTATATTTTTATATCTTCGTGTATGTACATTTTCATTACATTCTGAATTTACCTCTCCATAGTTTAATTACTCTTACTAAATTAATAGATAGGAGTCATTAGATCCCAGTAGTGCATCTTGTCAGCCGAACCATGCCAAACCTACATTCCAGAAGCCAAGAGCTACTCATAAGTAACCAACTCCTATTCATCTCAAACATGTGGAAAGGATATCCACTTAGGGTAGACTCATTTAAAGATAGATTTTGGTCTACTTGATGAAGAGAATGTAAACAATAGTTGAAGTAACATCATGATATACAACAATCTAAAAGAACCATATACATTATACAATCTAATAACATGAATCCAAATGTGTAAGAGCATTTCTATTCATTCCAATCAAAACAACAATATAAAATAAAAGTCATATCACATTCTATTGTAATGCTCTTATTCCTTCATTACTATTTGGTCTTCTAACCCTAATATTTCTAGGGTTTTTCTCTATCACATCCTCCCTCTATATACCTGGATAGGGTATCTAGAGAAGAATAGGTAGAGTAGCTTGATATTGGTCAACCTAAGCATTTAGATACCAAGATAGTGTATCCTAATACTCATACCTCCCAGAGATATTGTCACATCACCTCCTAACTACCACACTTATAACTCTGACTTCCTATCCTAATGGTCCTTGACGACTCAACCTAAGCTTTTATACCAAGCCTTGCACCCACATCCCATGATTTTCACTAATCATGAGATTAGGGCATAAGTTGAGGATTTATCATTATACATAGATCACACTTAATCCTTTTTTATTTCAAACTCTTCATTTTCTCACATTCAATCACATAAAAACCTTTAGAAGGGAAACTAAAACTTGAGTACTCTAATATGATCTCTACAATAAAGATACATATCTAAACATTCCAACTATTTTTCACACTTCCATGTACATACGACATGATAATCATGTACATAATCAATTAATAAGGAATCAAAGTTACACATTATCATTCACAACTATCTTACTACTCTATAAGGACCTAGAGTGATAGGGTTCGAATGAACATAACGAATATGATACTTAGCTCTCGTGGCAAATCTACTCTGGCATTGATATTCTTCAGATCCACATTGATATTCTCGTGGCAAACCATTCAAGCCAATGCACGACAATAGATCATACCCGTATTTGATGAAGATTCCATTATGTTCTCCTTGAAGGCAGCGATACAGAGCGCACCGAATGACAGCAGAATCCTGGAGCAGAGACGTACAAAGCGTTTGTTTTCAGACGTTAGTTTCTCTCCCCTCTGGATTCTTTAATAGATGGATGTCGGTAACCAATCGCATCCCATGGAGAGAGGACCAAGCCTTTATATATAATATTTAATGCCTCTCTATCCATCACCAAGAGGCAAGACAGTTAAGGGGTCTACAGTAAATCCCCAAAAGATGCATCCCTTCAGGAAAGTATAATAATTAATATATAATCTTATTTTGGGCCACACCTAAAACGAGACATTTAACATTTTTCCACTTGGCCCAAAATGCCATGACAATAACAACTTTCCATTGATGCTCAACATAAACACTTCTATATAAAATGACAGATATGAGTCATAGTGGTTGATACCAAATATATTTGTACTTTCCTTATATGTACTACAATATCTAAGCATTTCATATGTAATAATATAAATTTTATGAATAGATTGACCTCACATCTATTCTTTGGTCCAACATTACGTCAAAACTGACATTCTGTTATAACTAGTATTAAAACAGAAATAGCGAGTCAAATATGTGATCACATAATGAATATTACATTTTCACATCACATTAATCATTACACATCAAAAGATTTTCTCAGACCCATATCTTTTACATGAGATGTATACAACCCTGAAGCTAGCCCTTTTGTAAGGGGATCTGAAATCATACACTGTGTACCAATGTGATCAATCACTATCATCTTTTTGTCAACTCGCTCATTAACAACATAGAGCTTTATGTCTAGATGTTTGCATGCAGTGGTGCTCTTATCATTATTAGCAAAAGTGACTGCAACTTCATTATCACAATATATCTGTATTGGCGTAAGATCTTCTATCATATTCTTAAGCCATATCGCATTTGATGATGTTTCATGGCAAGCTATAAGTTCAGCTTCCATGGTAGATGAAGCCGTAGTCTTTTGCTTAATACTTCTCCATGATACTGCACCACCGACTAGTAGAAAAACATAGCCTATTGTAGACTTCCTACTATTTAGACATCCTGTAAAATCTGCATCTGAATATCCCGTAACCTCAAGGTGGATTGTCCTTCTATATGTAAGCATGTAATCCTTTGTTCCTTGCAGATAGCACATCACCTTCTTCACAGCTCTCCAATGGTCCATGTCGGGGTTACTTTGGTAACGACCAAGCATTCTAGTAGAAAAAACAATGTCCGGTCGGGTGCATATCTGGAGATATTGTAGGCTCCCAACTGCAGATGTGTATGGTATTTTCCTCATTTCATTCCTTTCTATATCACTACTAGGACACTGCTTGGAGTTAAACTTATCTCCTTTAACTATAGGTACATGTCCAGGTGAACAATTTTTCATTCCATACTTCTCTAAAACTTGAGATATGTAAGCTTTCTGGGATATTCCAAGTATGCCTTTAGCTCGATCTCTATAAATTTCCATACCGAGTACATACGCGGCTTCACCTATATCTTTCATCTCAAAATTAGAAGAAAGAAACTCTTTGGTCTCATGTAACATGCCAAAGTCATTACTTGCTAGTAGAATGTCATCTACATAAATAATTAATATTATAAACTTATTCCCACTGACCTTGAGGTATGTACACCGATCAACAATATTAGGTTGAAATTCAAAAGTTGATATAATGGTTTTAAATTTTATGTACCATTATCGGGATGCTTGTTTAAGTCCATAAATTGATTTCTTTAGTTTACAAACCATATGACTTCTACTATCATCAATGAAACCTTCTGGTTGTTTCATATAGACTTCTTCAGATAAATTCCCATTCAAAAATGTCATTTTTACATCCATTTGGTGTAGCTCAAGATCAAAATGAGCCACTAGGGCCATGATTACTCTAAAGGAGTCCTTTGATGAGACTGGAGCAAAGGTCTCTTTGTAATCAATGCCTTCCTTTTGTGTGAAACCCTTTACAACTAATCTAGCCTTATACCTATCAATTTCACCATTTGAGTTCCTTTTGGTCTTAAAGACCCATTTACAACCAATAGGTTTAATACTATTTGGTAAAGACACAAGGTCCCATACTTGATTATTATCCATAGATGCTAGTTCCTCCTTCATGACATTTAGCCACTTAGAGGATTTTTCAAAATCCATTTCTTGTGAAAAAGATAGGGGATCTATATCTTTAAAGTCTATATTTGGCTCTTGAAGGTACACAACATAGTCAGATGGGATGGCAGGCCTCCTTGATCTTGTGGATATTCTTAATTCAGTATTGGATTCTACAATTTCTGTAGGCTCTTCAGGTTGTTCTTCATAATGATCATGATCAACTTGTTCATTTACAACTTGAGTAGGAGCATGATCTACTTCTATTGGCTCATCCACTTGACAATTGTTCATGGGAACAATAATTGGATAGCCTATACGTCTTTGACTAGATGCAGGTGTAAGAGAATTATCCTGCATTTCATCAAAAGATACATTCTGAAGTAGGTCATTCCCACTGAGATGATGATCCTCTAAAAATCTAGCCTTACCCGTCTCAACTATTTTTCATGGGTGAGATGGACAGTAAAACCTATATCCCTTTGACCTTTCAGGATAACCAATAAAGAAACCACTAGTGGTTCTTGGGTCAAATGCCTTCTCATGTGGATTGTATATTTTAGCTTATGCACGACATCCCCATATGTGCATATAGTTCAAGGATGGTTTCCTTCCTATCTATAATTCATATGGGGTTTTTTGGACAGACTTGCTAGGAACCTTATTTAATACATGCACTGCCGTCTTTAAAGCCTCACTCCACATTGTAGAAGGTAGGGATGAATTACAAAGCATTACACGAACCATTTCTTTTAATGTTCGATTCCTTCTTTCAGCTACACCATTTTGACTTGGTGTGCCTGACATTGTATATTGAGGTACAATACCCTCTTCTTGAAGGAAATGTGCAAATGTCCCCTTCTTTGTCCCATCTCAGTGAACCTTCCATAATATTCACCTCCCCTATCTGATCTGACTACCTTAATCACTTTACCTAATTGTTTCTCTACTTCAACCTTAAAGTTCTTAAAGGCTTGAAAAATCTCACTTTTATCATTTAATAAGTAGAGAAACATATATCGTGAATAGTCATCGATAAATATTGCAAAATATTTTCCCCCTGTAAAATAAGGTAGAAAAGGTCCACTAATATCTGTGTGAATTATTTCTAATGTTTTACTCCTCTTGGCACCCTTTTTAGAAGTGTTGGTTTGCTTAGCTAGCATGCATTCAACACATGACCCAAAATTAGTAAAGTCTAAAGGCCCTAAAATGCCCTCCTTCACTAATCTTTGGATCCTTTCTTTGGAAATGTGTCCCAACCTTCTATGCCAAAGAAGTGATGATTTCTCATCTAACAATGTGTGTTTATTACCAATAATATTATGCTGGACTGTAAAAGATTGCTCAAAATTTGGACTTAATTTAACTTGATAAAGATCATTTATTAAGACACAAGTACCAATTAAACTAGAGTTTTTATACAATGATAATTGTCCACTTTGAAGAATAAAACCATAGGTTAATTTGTCTAATCTAGAAACAGACACTAAATTTGTACTATAGTTTGGTACATAAAAGGTATTTTCTAAGTCCAGCAACTTTCCATTGTCAAGGATTAATCTACATGTGCCAACGACTTTTACACAAGAGCCCGATTTATTTCTTGAATAAAGGACTTTTTCACGCTCCGTTGGTTTTCTTTGATTCAGAAATCCCTACAATGTATTGGAAATGTGCACAGTGGCACCAGAGTCAAGCCACCAACTATATAATGGAACATTTGAAAGATGACATTCATATGAAACAAGAGACATTATACCTTTCTTTTCCAACCATTTCTTGTACTTGAAGCACTCCTTTTTAGCATGTCCTTTCTTACGGCAGAAGAAGCATTTCATGTTAGCCTTGCTTCCCTCGGCCTTGCCATCTAGCTTGGACACCCACCTGAGATAAGAACAGTTCCCTTCTTTTTTCCTTTACCCTTGCGGCCACATTTGTCATGGGTACTTAGATGAGCAGTAGGGACCCCTTCATTCTTAAGTCTCTCTTCTTCTTGAACACACATGGACAATAAATCATTTATTGACCATTTTTCCTTTTGTGTGTTGTAAGAGACCTTGAATGATCCATACTGACTAGGCAAGGAAGTTTAAATGAAATGAATAAGAAATGCATCATAGATGGATAACTCCATCTCATTGAGTTGTGTGGCAATATCTCTCATCTCCATGATGTGTTCACGAATCCCTAAAGAACCATTATACTTCATAGAGCACATCTTTGCCATTAAGGTGCTAGCCCTAGACTTACTACAAGAAACATATTGTTCCTCCACTGCTTTTAGAAAATCTTTTACCAATTCAGAAGTAGGAATAGAACGCCTAATATGCTTTCCCACATGTGTTTGTATAAGCAACAAACTAAGCCTATTAGAACGTTCTCACTTATCATAATTGACTTTTTCTACAGCAGTACTTTCCTCCGTAAGTGGTTGTGGTTTTTCCACTCGGAAAGCTAAGTCTAAGTCCATACAACCTAATGTAAACATGACATTTTATTTCCGTTCATTAAAATTTGAACCGTTGAGAGTATGAATATTGTTATTTTCACCATACAAGGATGAGGAAATAACTACAATAGTAAAAATTTTATATTAAAACCACAACTGAAATATAAAAGTAAATTGTGAGGTCTATTTCATTTACTTTTATAATACTAATCACAATTAGTCATTGCAAATTATCTTTGGATAAATTTGTAATACAAAGAAAAGGATTAGTCACATAATGTGAGTCACACTCACTTGATAAGATCAACTCAACAAAAACTAAACTAATGAAATATTTCTACCTTTGGGTTAAAATATTTCATTAGTTGTATTAAGAGTTCTTGTCCTACTTTGTTTATCAAAAAATGATCCACCGTTAGGTAGCATCATTATAATCTGAATTAAACACAATCCAATGTTAGCTAACAAATATAATTTTATTAACTACTTTATAGGCTCACTTTGGTGAGACCCTTCTGACTTGGCGTTCTCATTCTCATGTAACATTAAATCACCATCTATGCCTTTTACTTCTCGTGATGTTTATAAATATGTATTAAACACTAGATATCTTTAATGTATATATTATTACTGCTATGAACTTGTGAAGTACTTTGAAATGCACGACCAGTCATAGTCGATGAAAGGCCACACATACCTCCAGTGAAGTGATAATGATGCATGCATGATTGAAGATACTATATTCAAAGTCAATTAGCAAGTATGTATCCATACGATAGAAATCGATATGTCCTACATATTTGGCAAACAATAAAATACATATATCGCCGCCCTTTAGGGAATGGACTCGATGCTCTTGAGGTGGTTGTCAAACATCCTCTCGGCATCCATATTTAAAAATTTATCAGAGAGAACAAAATACCGGACAATGGCAATGAAGAAGAAGACTGGCGAACAACCGCCTGGCATTAGTCATGATGAATCGCGGCGATTCCGCTAAAACATTACTAGAAACTAAAAGTCGACACTTTAAAGACGGCAATGCAATATTATACCGATCGTCTCCCACAAGTCAAAACATCCGCCGAGACAACAATAGAAAATCCGATATATTATGTCGAACAAAGTTCGTCTGCCCACAAGCCAAAACATGCGCCAAGACATTACTAGCAAATTTGTTGCCGTTAATATGATCACACACTCTGATACCATTGTTAGAAGATCATACATGTATTTGATGAAGATTTCATTATGTTCTCCTTGAAGGCAGCGATATAGAGCGCACCGACTGACAGCGGAAGCCTGGAGCGGAGACGTACGAAACATTTGTTTTCAAGCGTTAGTTTCTCTCCCCTCTGGATTCTCCGATAGATGGATGTCGGTAACCAATCACATCCCATGAAGAGAGGACTAAGACTTTATATATAATATTTAATGCCTCTCTATCCATCACCAAGAGGCAAGACAGTTAAGGAGTCTACAGTAAATCCCCAAAAGATGCATCCCTTCAGGAAAGTATAATAATTAATATATAATCTTATTTTTGGCCACACCTAAAATGGGATATTTAACTGACAATGCATGACTTCTTCATTGATCATTGCTCTTGTGCTCATTCGATTTCTTCACTACCCATGCATGTGGTGGCCAAATAACGCCATCCGTACTCTAATTTGGGTGTTAAATATTATAGCATACTGAAAAAGAATATTTTCCAGAAAACAAATTACCAACTTGTCATACTCACAACAACTATACAAGTAAAGATAATGACAGACATTGGGTAGATTACGATGAGGTAGATTAAGCTTAAGTGATGGAGAAAAGCCTAGAAAAACACAGGCTTGTCACGTTTAGCAATGTGGATGTGAGGTAACAAGCAGTTCCTGGGAGAGCTCCCACAGCAGTCGCCAGGTAGCACTAGGGCAGTGGATGTGTATGGTGGCATTGGAACGGGAAGACCACAACGAGTCGGCGAGGGAGATGCAAGTGGTAATGATGCTATGATAGAGTGAGGGAGGGATAAGGTGATCCATGCGAGAGTAGGCAGTGAGCCAGTGACCCCGGCGACACCTGCACTATACATAACCGGCCTTTAGTATCGGTTATTTAAGGTATATTTAGTATCGGTTTTTAAGCGACACCTATGTGAGCGCCACTAAAAGTCCAACCGTTACGCGTCGGTTCTCAAACCGACGCCACAACCCTTCACGCGCCATCGAAAATGCGCCAACAGGGGGTATAGGCATCGATTATTATGTTAGAAACCGATGCCATCTCACCCGCTGCCACGGCCGTGCTGACCAGCACGGCCGTGGTGTCTGGCCTCTAGGGAAATTGACGTAGGTTACTAGTAGGGCAACCGACACTGTTACCATATTTCGTCAGTTTTATACAAATATACGACGCCTATTTTATGTCTGGTCTGCTGCCACGGCCGTGCTGGCCAGCACGACCGTGGTGTCTGGCCTCATTAAGACAATCGACGTCGGTTACTAGTATGGAAACCGACACTGTAACCATATGTCGTCAGTTTTATACAAATAACCGACACCTATTTTATATTTTTTTCTGTCAGTCTGTAGACCTGCTGTGGCTGGTCGCAGGATGAGAAACCTGCAGTTCAGTTATGAACTGGAGGTTTTACGACATCCATTGATATCAGCCAACAACAGGCCAAAAACCTACAAAATTAACATGATGGACAATATTATATATATGTGATTCACACTCATGTATAAGAACATTTAATTCATATTATTTTTTCATCTCTTTTCACATTCAGACACATGTAGAAACATTCATGTATTGATGATTTTCACACACATATGACAATTCATAAAAATTCATTCACATTCACACAAAATTAATTATGAGAACAAAGTTATTCTTTATTTATCATTGTCATCATTGTCAGCAAAATCATATTGAAAAATTCCCACTCTTTGCAGGGCTTTTGCCCAATCTTCTCTTACAGCATCTAATTCATCTCTCGTATAGGGAGCATGTACATCGAAACCCTTTACACCTGTATTGAAGTCCTCAGTTTTAAAGACCTACAAAGAGAATGACGTACATACATAATTATAATAATATATAATAAGATTCATATATTTCATATTATCTAACGAGACTATGTATAATACCTATTGTATGTTATCGATTTCCAATACAGCATGTTTGATGATTAGGTCTATAAATCGCATCACATAGTAGGCACATGCCCAGCCGTTGTCTTGTGTAGAACACTATAAATTAAAATATACAAAATATTCAAAAATACAAATAAGCACAGTTCACATAAATAATATATACATTGGAGTCAGGAAATTACTTTCACATTCTCCCAAATGAGTTTCAGATTTTCTTTCCTGGGGACCTTTCCTCCAGCTTTTTTGTACTCTTGTAAAGCCATATATATGTTAATGTAACACATTAAATTGCATAATTAAACAGTAATACAGTAACATATGTTAACAGATATAAAAATATAAAATATTTCTCACGAGAATAATGGCCTTTTAATTGCATGTCCATATAATACATCCAACTCACTTCCCGCAGGATCTAGATAATAGACGGTGAATGTCTTGGAGACAATAACTAATAACTCTCAATGCTTAGCACTACAGGTAAGAAAGTAGAAAATTAATAACTCAATATCCGCAATAAAAATGTAATTTGCTTAAGTCCAAATTACAAGCAAAGTAAACTTACTCGACATTGAATGGAGCTATTATCACCATCTTATTATTTTTACCAAAATATTCAAAAGCATCATAACAGTATGAAGTAACTGAAGAAGGGTCTATATCTACAAGACTAATCAAAGATAGAACCAAAAATCCCACATGGGAAAACCTAAAATCTGTACATGTCGTGTATAAGTGACTGCAAAACATGTATTACGTATGCATTAATATATAATAAACCAGATTGTCGTATATAAAACAAGGTATATGGATGTATAAACCAGATTGCCGTATGCATTAATCTCACCATATCCACAGCTCTATCATAGATGTGTTCAGCCATTCATAACTACACAACTCCAAAATATCTTGTATAAATATGTTCTTTCCGAATGTTTGACCTACATTAATATGTATCCAGAACTTCTATTATGTATGCATTAATATGTATGCTAAACTTGTATAAATAGATTGTTATCGTATGATTTACCTGCATCATTCTCTGGAATAGTAACATTTATAGGGAAATTTGGATTATGTTCTCCGATCCATACTGCCACACTCCTACAATTAGGACCTATCGAGGCGTGTAGGTCCCCTGGAAGCCAACTTGGTAGTCGAGGAGGTGGAGGCCAAGATGTAGCGGGTCTCGTCTTTTTGACCTGTATATATAATTTCATATCAATTGACTCATATATATATACACAATAACAAAGTAAAGTAATGAAAATTTATCATACAATATCAGTATATAGGACATCCGCTTTGGGCCACAATATCACTCTGCCTACTGCCTCACCAAGTGTTTCAGCATCTGGGTGTGCATGGGACAGTGCAAGATTCGTCCAGCCAGCGAGTATATGTATCGGGCATACACGTACCATGCCATCTGGTACTGGACTCCCATGAAACATGCACCCTTTAAGGGGTGGGTAAGCTGATTCATCTGCAATGATATATCCTTCACTTTGTAGTCGGCATGGCTTCAACCCCTACAAATTTACGTAAAGAATGTTATATGCATATATACACAAACATATGATCATCTTGAACAGACTAGCTATTATATATGCCATAAAAATACTTATAGAGGACGTGCTAGGTTGTGGGTCTATAGGATTACTCCCAACCTCTGCAGTACGAGCAGTAGGAGAAGAGAGGTTCACCACAGGTACTGTCTGAGTGGTAGTCTGAGACACCTGCCACTTGTTAAATGCTTCCTCGAGTCTTTTATCAACTACTTCCTCGACTCTCCTATCAATTAAGGAATCTACCTATACATGGATAAAAGAAATGTTAGTTTCTGATTATTGAATTCCCATTCGCAATAACGTTCTAAAATAAGAATAAGTTACCTCAGCTTGTGAAAGTCCCGCTTTTGGGATAGGTTTGCACTGGGATGACCCAAAGAACGCTTTGATGCCCACACCAGCGCCTGCACCCCTTACACATCTAGGATGCTCTGGGTTACCCAGAGCAACTGTCAGTTCATCCCTTGTGCCCTGAGGGATGAACTTGCCTTCCTCTGCTCGTGCAGCTCCCGCTAATCACCATCAACACAAATTTGTAAGTAAACATAACAATAATCAATATCGATAGATTTCTATAAGAGTTGATTTTTACCATTTTTGCATCCACCTCAGCAGTTGCGGGCTTCGGTATATCTCCCTTCTTGTTTTGCCTCCTATCTATCCACATAACATGACGAGGCAGAGGTGCGGGAGCAGTAGTAGAGGACTCTGCAGTCTCCTGAGTAGCAGTAGGCTGAGTAGACTCAGCCTGTAGTCTTTGGCGAACGCCTGCATATCCTCTTGGATCCATTGTGTGGTCGTGCACATTCATTGCACGCCTTGCTCATTGAGCATCGCTGATAGCCTAGTTAGTTAGCACATTGATTTGGTTCGTAACACTGAAGGTTAATCTTGAATAGGTGAATACATAAAAACATATATTAATTAAATTGGGAGTGGCGCTTAATACCTTGAATTCATCTATTTTTCTTTGGGCAACAAACTCCTCCCATTCTTTGGGGTCCAAGTAGTTCCATTGCTGTGTGGCTTCCTTCTTCCTATATTTATTTTTCAAAGAGAATACAAACAAAAATTATTAGTGTAGAGTTAGTGAAATATTGATCAATGTCTAGAATTGGAATCAATCAAGAACCTATTCTCAGCATCACATATGTAATCTCGGGTGAGATTGGTCCTATAGTTCCTTAGGACCCTCCCACAACGTTGCATCACACATTTACGATGCAGCTTTTCATCCAGATCAAATATGCTCTGCAAATTAAATAGAATTGCTATCAACTAGTATCCTAAAAATTAGTAATCTACACAAATAGAATTACAAATAATAATAACTCACGCATAGTTCCTTCCATATGTGGTCTTTCTTCCCCTTAGGAACTCTATGCCACGATTCTAGGATAGGACTGTAATGGCTGCGAGTAAGAACCCCAAGATATGAAACAAATGAGTTGTGGTTCACTCCATATGGATTTCCTGCCTGATCGAAATCCACAGCCAATTTGGGTCCATTGCCCCTTTGTTGTATTAACTTGTTCATCATTGTGATGCCCCTCACTTTCTCAATTTTCTTTTGCTGCTCATCAAGTGATGTAATTTCTTCAGCGAGTACATCACCAACCTAAAATTTGATAAAAAACACACTTACATAATATAATTATAAATGAACATATAGATAGAAACCTCAGGGATATATTCTTAAAACTTACATTGTCAGGCGGTGCAAGCACGTCCTCACCCTCACGGTGATCATCAGTACGGTCCTGATCAGCCATATGAAAGTTCACATTCAAATTATAAATTTCACATTATAAAGTAACACTAATTGTAAAGTTCACATTGTAAAGTACACATTCACATAGTAAAGTAATTCACATTGTAAAGTTCACATTCACATTGTAAAGTTCACATTCACATTGTAAAGTAATTCGCATTGTAAAGTCCACATTCACATTATAAAGTTCACATTCAGAAAAATAAAACATAATAGACTCTGGGGTGCAGCGATTGCGAATGGACATCCATGATCTATCCATTCTATGATCAAAGAGAAAACAAGCTATATATTACAATAAGATTAGGGTCTAGGGTTAACTGATTAGAGTTTATGCATGGTTAAAACTTTAGGCCAACAAATATATGTGCTCTCATTCTTATATATAATAAATGTGTACCACCTATCCCATTCTTGAACACCTAATCTCACTAGTAAGTGTATAATGTGTATTGGGGTTTCAAGAAAATTTCGACAGCATTTCCCCGCTGTTCTCTAAGTACATATGTACTTAGAGAACAAACGGGGAAATGCTACCGAAATTTTCTTGAAAACTCAATGCACATTATACACTTACATCCTAAGTGAGATTAGGTGTTCAAGAACAGTCCCAAACTGGGGACTATCCAAGATTTACTCCTAATGAGTAAATCTTGGATGGGTTTCTAGGCCAAAAAATTCATGTGTTGTCATTCTTATATATAATAAATGTGTATAAACTACAGACAACATGGTTAATCCTAATCTATAGAGCATTATTAAATAATAAATCAAGAAATCAATAGTTTCAAATATGCAATAATTCACAATGCAATGTTATAAACTACAGGCAACATGGTTAATCCCCACACTCTAGTAGACAGACTAACCTTAAATATAGTGATGTATAAGAGATTAAGAAAAAAATTTCTTAGGTAAGAGTAAGATGAAACTCAACATATATGCACAATTAGCATCAAATATAGGACAAAAGGGTAGATTAGAACCCTAATTTACTCAAAAATGTATAAAAATTACCCTAATGACAAAAAGTCTAGGAATCTTTACTAGACATTATATATATATATCCCTAATCATCATATTTAACATACTACGTTATTAATAACCCTATTTCCGCATGTACATGATTATCAACTTTAAAACCCTATAATTCATTGAAATCATTCTAATTCAATTTAAGATGTTGGGACCGCATAATTATATACTGACATCAGAATAAATAAAAGAAACATAATTAACATGATTAACAACATGCTCATCAAACTAGGGTTTTCTTGAATATCATCTAATATTCATGTACTAACTATACCTTTGTAACAAGAAGAATAATAGAGCTTTAAGTATATTTTATTCACAATCTATGCATTTTTCTGATCAAAACCATATACAACATGTCTATAATTGGAGCTAGCATTCATTTCCTACATTATTGGTAATATTAATGTGAATCAGAGCATTTTTTATTCACAATCTACGCATTTCCTACATTATTCGAGTAGGAGCAGGGTACCTGCTGCTTGAGGGCGGAGGAAAAAGAGGAGTAAGAAGAGCAGGAGCAGGGTACCTTTGTGGCGGCGTTGGGCACGCAGGAGCTGTGGTCGGAGTAGAGCAGTGACCTGGAGAGTAGGGAGCAGAACCCTAGGAGCGGCGGCCGACCTGGAGAGCAGCGGCCGGAGAACAGGCGGCGGCTGGCGGAAGCAGAGGCGGCGGTAGAAGGAGCAGGAGCAGGAGAGACGGCAGTAGCAGGAGCAGGAACGGCGGTGGTAGTAGGCATAGGTGGTAGAAGGCTACAGCGGTAGGAGTCGGAGGCGACAGCAGGAGCGGCGGCGGTGCACGCGACAGCAGTCCCGCGCGCGGCTACTGGTGGCGCCGAGGTGGGCGGCGAACAGAGAGCTAGGGCGGCGACCGACCTGGAGCGCAATAGCCGGAGGACTAGCAAACGGCGGCGGTGGAGGCGAGTGGAGGCACAAGAGCGGTGAGCAGATGAATCGTCGCCGGAGCTTAAACCCTCGAAATTGAGATGAATGAAACAGAGAAAGGGGAAGAGTCGGACTCGCGCGGTGCTATTAAGTTAACATTAGGTGTCGGTTATTAAATAAAACCGACACATAAAACTAGAGGTGTCCGTTCTACAACAAAACCGACACTTATTCTCAATGATAGTCGTCGGTTTTAACTAGAAAAAAACTGACGTCTATCTACATATGCCGATTAAAAAATTGTTCTCGATTAATGACCTTAGTCGTCGGTTTATATCAAAAATCGACGCTCAAAGGGTGTGAAAAATTTTCCGCGGACAGCGCGGGAAAACCCATAAGCGTCGGTCGCTGTTGTAAAACCGACGACCAAAATGTGCCTAATTTCTGTCTCGCGAATAACCTTTAGTCGTCGGTTTATTAGTTAACAACCGACGCAATATGTTAAATTTTGGAGGAAATTTTTTTCGCTGAAAATTTTGGATTTGGCGGTTAATTTTAGGCATTGGTTTTTTATTAAGGAACCGAAACTGAATAAAAGTGACACCCATGTCTGGTCGCCCTTCACAGATTGATGTCGATTTATTTTATAAACCGGCGCTATATTGTTTAGGTGTCGGTGTATTATTACAACCGACCACTTTAACCAGCAACTGAACCCTAGCCAACGATCTACCTTCTCCCCTTGCGCCTACTGCCGCCATGGACGTTGATGGATCTGCTCTTCATCTAGACAACCTCGACGTCTCCTCCGCAAGAAGCCATGGTGTAACCCACCTAATCGCCACCGCCTAGCTCAATGGCACCTGAAATTACCCCGACCAACAGATGCCCTCGCCAATCTGCAGCATGGCCTCCACAGACCTGTACAAGCAGTCGGTTCTTCACCAAAATCCCGCTGCCTAACTGGACTCTGAGATCTGAAAACCACAAGCTTGCACGCAGGTCGCCATTGTCAAGTCCAACCTGGGACAGGCCGCCGCCCTCCTCATAGAACCTAGCCAGATTCAGTCCTGCTCATCTTTCTCCACTCTGCCGCCTACCCATCATCATAACAACCTGCTAACCAACACCCCTTCTGATTAGCAAACCTCTTCCGCCCACCGGCCTTGTCCTGGTTGGCAATGACAAAGACAGATCTGTGAGCAAATAAGATGGAGGTGTATCCTCCTACCACTCCTTGGAAACCACGGGATCCCCTACCATCATAACTGCATCATCTCCGCTCTACAGATCATCGTCACCTCAATCTGTAGAGAATATTTCTGTCAGCCACTGGCTCCCTGGCTCAGCCGCCATCACCGATGTCACCGTCAATCCCTCTTCATCTTGTTGATGACCTACTACGTCAGAGGGTGCCATAGCCCAGTTGTCATTGTGCATGGCCACCGTCAATGAGGTTCAGCTCTAAGTAGATCTCAGTGCTAAGTCATGAGCATGACAAACGTGCAAACATATGCCCTTCCTTCTCCAAATCATACTATGGGACTGAAATGCATCTTGTAGCTCCTTAAATTGCCACCTAATTAACTGCCCCTGGTCGCCCTCTTCTTCTTCGATGACTGAAGACCTGATATGCAGGAGCGGCTAGAAACTAGTAATACACTTGGACAAATGCCCCTTTGATGTCTCCAACATAGCCTGATCCGATAATATCCATGAAAGGTTTGAACGACCTTCTCAAGCTGCTGACTATGCGATCTTGTAAGGTATACAAATCTGACTCATTCTTCTGTTTTAGTAAAAAAAAAAAAAAAAAACGACTTTAAAAGTGACGTTATAAGCCATTTATGTAGTAGTGCTTCCACCTTCCATGGCTATTATGGTGCGGTTATGACTACTTCGTGTAGCACATTATCTAGTCTGAGTAAAACAAAATCACATAACATTCAGAGCTCTCACTTTGACTTTTTTGTTGGCGTAATCACTCGGGTTAGGGCAACAATTACGGCACTCCAAAATCAGATCTGACTTCTCTCGGTTAATGACTACTTAAATTCATTTGTGTTGAACGATGTCGTTCCGATGCAGCAACAAAAATGTAAGGATATAGCTGTAATCAGGTAGGGCACAATGGAGCTTTTTATATGGTTTTTTGACCGAAGTAGTACAATGTTAACCTAATGATCAAAAGTGAGGTAGGGCACATGGCCCCCAACCTTGAACGTGGCTCCGCCACTGACAGACATATAGATGCTAGGAAGTAAAATAAAAAATGCACGGGGAAGGCACTCCTTAATATATTCTTATTGTCCTCAAGTTGAGTTGGTGTCCTACCTTTATTCTTCGACTTGTTGACGTGCATTCGAAATGTTCTTCATGAGGTAGCTTCCTCGACATAGATCCATCTCTAAATTGTAGCATGTGATGTAGCTTTAGCCTCTCTGAAAATGGCTCTGATACATGCATCAATTGTGTGATTGTAATATGTCATTATATGTGTATGTAATAAAAACATTGATTAAGGGTAAGATGTGTGTTTCATTTTCAATAAAAAATTATAGTTTCATTTAATGGTTGTTGTAATAATATTAAGTTTTGTGATATGATTATTTTTGTAGGTTTAGCTCTGAGGATCCTATGAATGATGTCCCTATCAATATTCTACTATGTTTGGGATAAGTATGTGTTCTTGTCATATTTTTCTAGTAAATTAACAATGAAAGGAGATGTGTTCATTGTTCTCCACATCCACTTTGCATAAAATACACATAATAGGTCTGAAGAATCTTCTCTTCTACTAGTTTTTTTCCAGTAAGAATTTTGTTTTATCTTATGAGGCTGACTAGAATGATACATTTGCTGGTTTGATCTTATATCTTATAGTTGACATAAGAGTTTCTAAAAAAACCGTACATGGATTTGGGTGTGTACGTCTTAGCCCACTTCAATTCAACATGATCTAGTGTATTGTATTTCAGTGTGTGATTAATGTCTGCAAGTTCATCTCCAGAAATGGACAATGCTAGACATCTATTAAATGTATTCCTTCTATTGGAGTTTAGGAGTAGGAGTTGACATTGTTGGTATGTATGTCCTAAGAGACAATCATGTGATGATTGTATTGGGATATTATGTAATTGATTTGACAATTAATAAAGACAATTTCTATTTATTGTGTTTGTTCAAATATGGAATGACGATATAACATAATAGATGTTTGAAGAATAATATTGCTCGATGACATATGATTTGAGTTGAGGACCTGATCATCGTATGTATAATTAGAGTATATATATTCTCATCATATCCCTAGTCGGATATTATTGTGGAAACTATATGGACAACAAAAATACTTAAGACTAGAATGTATGTTGACGGACGACTGAATCTTATTAGTCATGATGTTGGGTATCAAGTCATATACATGGGTACTTGTTAGAGAACAAGTGTACCAAACAGACCCACATTGAGAGTGATATATGGAAACCATTGAATGGTAGTCACAATCATCTCTTAATGTGATAGTGGTGATTGTGGTTTTTAGACCTAAAGTTGCTACAATAATCATATGATGTTCGATGCACTTTGAAATCATTCAATGTGACCTTAAATAAGAATTGCTATACAAATGGGCTTGGGACATTGTGACACATGGGGATTGTTATGATTGATGTAGATGGAATTTGTCCCTCCTATTGAGTCATATCTTGGCCACTAGGTAAGTGAGATTGTAAAACGTATGACCATGCTCATGTGAGTCAATATGTAATATTGAGCTCACATGTATCTCACTGTTCTACTCTAGTTCAAGAAACATAGATTGAATGTTAAGAGGATGATGATTCTATGCCTCATGTTTAATCTAGATATTTGTGACAATAGAATCGTTCGGTCACTATCACACTAGTCACAAGTTTAGGTTGAATGTTTCCTACAACTTATCTAATTCCTTAGATTACAATTATGTGTTGCTAAATTCCACTCATTACTTGTAGATTTATAATATGATTATGGACATCATTCCCAACGTAACTCCACATATTCTACTCATTGCTTGTAGATTTATAATATGATTATGGACATCATTGCCAATGTAACATGGAGCCTATAGGGTCACACACTTAGGGTGCACTGGGAAAAGGAGTTTAACCATGGACATAATTTAATTTTTTTACTTAAGTATTTAGATAATCAAACTAAATAATATTGAAATGCTAGTTGACAGTCTGGAATAGCCAGTCAACTGACTAGACAATTTCATTTGTAGCTGATAGGATCTACTACTCGACTAAATAGTTTAGTCGACCGAGTGGATAGTGTCACCCAACAGATGATTGGAATGGCCAGAAGACTGATTAGAGAATCCAGTCGACCAACTGGATAGAATCGGCTAGTTAGACTGGGTAAAACAACTAATGGTAATTGTAAGTATGTCCATTAATTATTGCATTAAAAGCCAATTTTATCGCATCATTGACCACAATCCGATCGATCGAATGGTTGTGTATGACCAGTAGGATAGCATGCCAGTTGAATGGCTAGATAGTCTAGTCGATTGACTGGATGGGTGTAGTCATAGTCCAGCCAAAAGACTTGAACCTTCATCTCCTAGGGTTTTTGAAAACCTTATCCCTACCACTCCTATATAAAGGGGTTATGGACAAGGTTCTCAACACACTTCTCATATCATGTTGTGGTAATATGAGAGCCTAGCTATCTTACCCATGAAAGGAAGATATAGTAAGGGAGAAGAAAGTTGATGCTGGCACATCAATGAATGAAGGGGATACTCCTTCTCTCCATCTCAAGAAGTACAACATAGAGTATTGGCAGTTTGTGTGGACTACATAGAGGTGTGGAAGCTTCACTTCTGTGCTAGGAGGGAATCATCAACTATCGTCTGTGAGCTGATCAAGAAGGAAGCACATCTGAGTGTAAGGATAGTCGCTGGACTTGCTGTAGGACAAGGTATATCCTGCACCCTCCTTCCTATATGTTACATCCACATCCCATGATTTCCTCTAATCATGAGATTAGGGAATAAGTTTTGGATTTATCATTATACATAGATACACTTAATCCTTTCTTTAATTTCAAAATCTTTGTTTGCTCACATTCAATCACATAAACAACTTTAGAAGGAAAACTAAAACTTCACTACTCTAAGCTGATCTCAACAATAAAATACATATTTAAACATTCAAATTGTTTCTCACATGTTCATGTACATATGACATGATAATCAGATACATACTCAATTATCCAGGAACCAAAGTTACGCTTTATCATTCACAACTCTCTCACTACTTGACAAGGACCTAGAGTGACTGGACTGATTGAACATAACTCATCTGATACTTAGCTGTCGTGGAAGATCTACTATGGCATTGTAATTCTTCAGATCCACATGGTTTCCTTAAAAATTGTGAGTGGAGGGGTGAGCCTACTCACTTAGTGAATGAGAACTCCAAAGAAATAGTTTAAAACACTTATATGTATGACATATAGGAACTAATCAATCAGAAACATATGTATGACAGGTTGTAAAACTAATATCAAGTGGAATAGAAGCAAGCTATAAAGGGACTAATCATTCAGAAACATATGTATGACATGTTACTCTAGATGACTACAAGGAGTAAATCAATCAGTGAGTAATATTATACAATCACAAGATAAACTAGTAATTCAAAAACATATAAAGAATAAGACAATAACTACACACACTTGATTAATCTCTCATTCATCTTATTATTCCCTAAACTCACATGAAGTGTACCATGACATGTGAAAGCATTGCAACAAGTTACAATCTCATAGTACAAAGCTTAGAAGCATACCTAGGTTCCTAATCCTATAGTGTTATTTGCACTAGTGGGCAAGCACCACGTTTGGGCCTCATCGGCTAATGGTAGCACCAGAATATCTAAGACTCCACCTCTCAACCTCGATACTCAAGTTGTGTGTCAAGCCCTCAGGATTATTGCTCATTAGTGGACCTACTAACCAGTAATTAGTACAACTCAAAACTCAAGTACCACCAAAATCCCCAGTTGGTGTTGGATACCAATCTTTTAAGGAGTCAAACCTCACTGGTCTAGACCCATGCACCCTACTGATGTGCTCCAACTTACCTCGGCCTATGTGAGACCTCCAATTGGGAAGGATGTTTTCTCCTCACAGTGCATGCCTCATTCTGTGACGATTCTACAATGTTCATGGCATCTAAATGTCCACATTCACTCTTAAAATTCACAATTTAATCATCAAATCAACATTTCTTATTAACCTCATAAACAATCCTTTTCATAAATTAGCAACAATCAATATCGTAAACTGAGCAACTGTGCAACACCACTAATCTCACTCAAGAACACTGGATTTAAAGCACTCGATATACTGAAGACCCTATCCTTAGGGTTTCATTCACCTCATTCACATATCACAAAACTGGCATAAGGACTTTATGCATCATAATCTTTCATTGATACAAGACTGCTTTCATCAATTCACATACATCCAACATATATATGAAACCTTAGAATAAACTGAAGGGTTTTCAGTTCATTTGCTGAAATATCATGCATCAATAATAACCATAAATAAATGAACTCATAAAGCTAAAAGAATCAAACCAGTTGTATTTCATGAGGTCTATTTGCAAACTTTCAACTTTCCAATCATTTAGAGTTTCACCCTCTTTATTAGGATATCAAGTAGGAACTGATAACATCAAATGAAGTCTAAGATAATACCCAAGATATCTATACTACACATTCAAATAAAATAATCATTCATAAACAAGGACTTTCAAATAGGCAAAGTTCTTTATTAAATTAGATAGCAATTTGGAGACATGATCAAAAATTCTACAATTTGGTATATTGATCTATCTTTTGTAATAACTTTAGGAATGCTTATGTACATTATCAGAATCCATTTATAATATGATATTATCATTCGAAATGCATCATATCAAGAAATTAATCCATCTCTAAACCATTTTATACGATCTAGAACTGAAAAACCATTTTGGATTTATTGTCGCATATAAGAGAATTGAAGATTTATGGTGAATTAATCCAATTTTGTGCAATCTACTATTTAAAGGAAATACCCACTCACTCTAAAGTGTAAAAACACCTTTAAAATGCAGCCCACATCTGAGATTCTCAAAATCATACCAAAACCTTAGCAAATCACACTTTCTTCTTCCTTTCAACTCAAAAACCCTAGGTATGGAGATTTTTGGAGAAAGGGTGAGAAAAGGGGAAGATTAGATATAATTTTAAATCAACTCAGAGGAGGGACACAATCTTGACATGTAAGAAATGATTCATCATTAAAAGCTTTACAAAGAAGCTAAACTTACTTTATTTCATCATATCTCTCGAATAGTGAAACCCTAGATCAGCAATTCCGTCACTTTCTCCTCTCAAACCCTAACTCTCCCTCTATCTCTAGGATTTCATTTCTCTGGAATGAATTTCTAATTATAAGATCTCCTAATGTGTTAGGTTGACCATATAGATAAATTGAGGTGCTTGTGTAATTTGCACATTGATCCTCACTATACTTTTGTTTATTTTTAGCAGATTTTTTGTCATTAAAATGTTATTGTAATTCATTTACTAAATAGGCAAAATATCTTCAAAAAACCATGAAAAATTATTATGTTGTCTATAATTGAGTTTTAGAGCCCACGTATAAAGTTTAGATCATTCTAATATTCCGATAAATAACTAAAAATTAAATACTACACTAATATACTATAGTTAGAATGTCTGGCCGACTGAGTTTGTCCAAACTTGGCCGACCAATAGGTCCATTGTACATAAAAAATTTCTAATATTTGACAAGATCACTTATAGAGGATTTATCCAAATTATATCCAAATTTCTGATAAATTAGAGTTACATAAAAAAATACGAAAACTGATTTACTACACTTCTATCCTAATCAAATCTAGATTCATGTACTATTAAAAACCTAGTTTTTGCCGACTAGGGTTTACACTCTTCAAACCCTAATTCTTCAAATTATAAGCATATTCTTTGATTTTGTTAGTATATTTACATCATCATAAATGAGCTACCATCATTAATGATATATATGCGATGATCAATCTAATTAAGCATGTAATAATCCAGGTAAACCCTAGTTTACCAATTAAGCTCATATGTGGTCATAATAATTCATCCCTCCTCAAAACAAAAATATTCAAGAAAAGTACATTTAAGGTTTCTTTTAAACTTCTGATATTTTATTCATCACTATATTCTTGTATTTTTCTTTTGAATATTGTTTTCAACATTGAGTCTTTATTTCTCTTCTAATCACAACAAATTTGAAACAAGGCTTCTAATGAAAATAATAGATTTTTATACACTAAATCAAGAATAAGAAAGAGAAAGAGAAATCAATCATTTTCAATCCTTTCATACTCTTGAGGTGTTACCTCAACATTGATAATCTGATCAAACTATCTCAATTCCTATAGTTTAATCGATACTATTGTTCCATACCACATCAAGAATTACTCGGAGAGCTTACCTTGATGTTTTGAAGTTTACTATTATGCTACTCAAAGAATAGAACACTCATAAGATGCAAGACTAGATTTAACAACAACTATATAGTACTGGTCCAGATTACTGCTAGAATAACTGCAACCATAACACCCTTTTCAATTTAATATACTGATTGCATATGTACAACTAAAATCATATGTAATATAAATTTACATTCCTTGATATACCTTTAAGAAACTATACTTCTTTAAAACAAATTCATGTATTACTGAAAGCCATTTGTTTTCTTTGATTTCTCTTCCTATTCATTGCTATTTGCTTCTTCTTACTTATCCTTCTCATTTTGATCATATTGATTAAACATCACTATCATTAAAATATCCAAAGTAAGGATGGATGGCTCATCATTCTTTCTATCACTGTAAAAATATATTTTAGATTACAATTTGCTCATGTTGTACTTCTCCTTTTGTTCAAATCACACTTCTTACATTTTAAATCTATTATTTATCCTTCATTGTTAGTCATTTCCATGTAGTTTATCTACCTTTCTCATACCTTTAAACCCTAAATTACTATCACTACTAATTTCTTCTCATATTACTGATCTCAAGATTTTATTTTATAATGATGTTAGTACTCAAGGTCAAACCACTAGTGACATCCCTTGAGCTACTACAACCCTAAACATTCTAGGGATTGATCCTTATCAATAGCATGATGTTGTTATGATGTGATCTTACTCCCTTAATTTGAAATTCAAACTTTAGATCTCATCAAGTTTACTAAACTCTTCCTTATAACTTGAATTTCCTTTCTCGTACTTGGCCTTTTTGATAGGTTACTTTTCTAATTTATCATGTTGGAGTTTCATCATCTTTCCATATTTTACCATCCTTATATTCAATATACGTATCTACCAAGGTGGTTATGTATCATGGAGAATGCATTCTCTTACCGATTCATCCCCACATTACTCTCACTAGGGAGGATACAAAAGAGAAGGTGATTTTAATATTTAGAATTCCAATCTTCAAGTATTCACTTAATACTTTTCTCATATCTGAGTTTATTACTCATAGTCAACGAGACTAGACTATATGGCATCTTCTCACATCTCCTAGTCACTTCCTTATATTTCAACCCCTTCTCTATTTTCCATCATCTTCTTCCTATATGCTACTCTTCCCTATGTCATTATTAACCTTTTACTTATCTCTTATAATCATCTTCTTACTCTTGTATATGATTGCATATTCAATCCCATATATGCTTTCTTATCTTCCTTTTACTTTTATCTAGTTGAAATTCTAAATAAATATTCTACCTACTAGTTGAAAAACCACTAGAGGGGGGGGGTGAATAGGGTTTTATGAATATTTAAATAATGATTTAACTCAAACAACCACAAATGATATAACAAGAAGGAGACAAGGTGTTTTAGAGTGGTTCCAACCTTAGCAAATACTAAGGCAGTCAATCCACTACTTGGTTGCTTACCCAACCGAGATTTTGAAAGTATTAATTTTATTACCTCTCAAGGAATTTACATAAAATACAATACTTTCTTACACCCCTTTGGACAGCCTTCACTTTGAAGTAGATGCACCAACTTGAGGCAACCTTCTTGAAGTAACTCCAAGCTCCCCCTTGAAGTAGCCTTCCTCTTTGAAGTAGCCTCCCATTGCACCAGCCTTCTTGAAGAAGTCCAAAGCCTCCTTCTTCACCAAGAAGATCAAGATCCTCTCCAATCCGCAGCCTCCAACCTAGGAGTAGCAAGGAGAGTACAAGAAATAAGAGTGAACAAGAAAGGAAAAGGAAATTACACTTAACCTTTGAAGCACAAGGCTTGATTTGCCTATATCAAGCGTAACCAATGTGTATGGAAGTGTGATTGTTGTGGATAGGAGATACTAGCCTATAGGACACGAATTTAGAGCAAGGTGAAGAGTAGCCAATTGCAAGTATTGCTCAATTGCTCAAAATAGGTTACTAATGCAAGTGTATGCTCAAAGATTGCTCAAGTGTAGAGAATAAGTGTCTTTAGGTGTCCTACGAAATGTCCTATTTATAGAAATGACCTACAAGTGCTTAAGGACGTTCTAGACACTTTCTAGGGGGTTCTAAGTGCTTAACTAGCCGTTAGGTACACTTTTAGTTGCTTTAGCAACGACTAGTTAATTAATTCTGCAAGTGCTGTCAGAACCCATCTCAGTCGAGGAATTGTCGACCGAGATACCTACTCGGTCGAGGGTTTGTCGACCGACAGACTCTCTGGAGCAAGTGTTTGCAACGTTCATCTCCAACTGCCAATTACCTTGTCAGCTGTGTCTAACGGCTACCTGGGTCTTTCTCGTTCGAGAAGCTTGTCGACAGAGAGTTTCTCGGTCGAGGATTTTGTCGACCGAGATTGACCATGTTTCAATGTTTCAATTAAAGTACTAAGTGTGTATGTGAGTGTGCATATGTGACACTATTTAAGGGGATGACCTATCTAAGTGTTGTGATTAGCTAGGGAAGATCTAGATGCTTGATTTACATGATATCTAAGTACTTGTACATTATATACTTGTACAAGTGTTTACATTTGATTACAATCATGAATTAAAGCAATTTTGAGCATATAGATCTTCCAAGTAGTTTGTCATCCACCTAATTCCTGCAACACTCAAGTAGCATGTTAGATTCACAAGAATGAAATGTTTGTCATCATCGAAACAAAGGGATTATACTAATGTCAATTTAGCCAACAATCTCCCCTTTTTTGAAGATGACAAACATTTCCTAAATATAAAATAAGGAAATATAAATCATATGAGTTTCATACCTGAAGTTTACCTTTTGTAGCCATTCTCTTGTTTTGCAAGTGTGTACTGGCTCGAGATTTATGAAACTCATTTTTCTTTATGTTTTCGGTTTATATTATTTCTCCCCCTTTGTCATTTCAAAAAGATATCCAGGAAAATCATTTTGTATGACTTTTATGTCTCCCCCTTAATTTTATGCTATGCTCCCCCTAACTAAGATATTCAGTTAAAAAAAAAGGGATCATTGCAAATAAATTATTGTTAAATTTAGCCACAATTTATTTCTCAATCATTTGCAAAGGATGTTAAGCCTTGAAATGATACGAGTTCCTTTTAAGTCCATGGCATATGTGTATTGATTTCTCATCCATTTTACAAGGGATGTTAAGCCCTAAAAATGATATGAGATCCATTTAAGCTTATAGTAGAAAGTATCTCTAATCAAATACACAGGATGTTAAGCCCTAATTTGTTTAGAGAATTCCATTAAGAACAAGATATATGTCATATTCATGAATTTTGTAGATTTCTTTGTTTTCATAACAAAAATTACTTTTAAGTATACTAAGGTCATAACAAGATTCAAATTATGTTTACGAAGTTTTGTAAGCTTCTTAATCTCATAATATAGTTTTTGTGAGCTCCCCCTTAATCTTATAATTAAGGTAATTTAAAGATTCTAAGGTCACAAATGGTTTTTAAGTTTTGATTTTGACCTTTTATTAGAGCTTCACATTTGAATCAAGATACTAAGATTAAGCGCATTAAAATGATGTACAAATAAGCATTTTGTCAAGCTTATTTTAGGTCGACCTTGACTTCGACCATGGCGCCCCTTGGTCAATTTTTAATTTCAACCAAGAGACAAATTTTGCAGATTTCATATTTCACTACTCATTTTTAAAGTATAATTTCTACATATAGCTTTAAATAAATATCAATTTGAAGCACAATAAGTGATACCTGGTATGAAGATGTTTTGCTATGAGTGTATGCATTTCAATTCCTTAGATTAATTATAGTATTCTTTATGTATTTTTGAAAGCAAGATAGATATCTTAAAGTCAAGATTGTGCTTTAGATTTCTTAGAGCAAAAACAACTAGATAAAACATTAATGTTCTTGTTCTAAGATACACTATTTGGTTTGTCACAGCAATAATCATTATCTTATTATGTTAAGATGCTTTTAAGCTAATGTCATTTTCAAATATTTTAAACATAATGATCAAGAATAATATCCATTCATGGTTTGTACATATGAATCAAAGATTGTTTTAGACAAACCAATGAAACACAGTGATCATGGCACATAAATTATGATAAGAGCATATCCTCAATACAGTGATCAAGATATAAATGCAATGATTATGATCGTTTCAACACATATGGTTCCCATAAAAGTATACCAAGGAGTACTTAGGAAAGACCATTTGGACTGTGATAAAATAGTAATTTTCTTTACTAAAACCCATTCATAATTTTAGGCCAAAACATGTAGAGGATAATACCAAGATAATCTCATTTATGCTTTTAATTTTGAAAACAGACTAATAAACTTTTTCAATCAATCAATAAGGTTAGTTCAAGATCAGTTCTTCTTATAACACTTTTGCAATATGTTTCATATTCATAATGTTATATGATGCAAAAGATTAATATGTCTTATTTTAAAAATTGTCTTCCAAGGTTTATTCTTGGTTTGCATGTTAAATCAATCGTTTATAATAAATTAAAGCTAGATTAATTGAAAACAAGTTCAACAGATTTATTGCAGACTTAAAAACAGTAACATGCTCGGTCGATGATTTCTCGACCGATAGTGTTCTCGGTCGAACAGTTTCTCGACCGAGAATGTTTCTGTATTGTTTCAGAACTGTTTTCAGTAATTGTATACAAGTGAATCATAGATCATTTTCAATTCAATTATGCAATTTGAAAACTCAGTTTAGATGACATAGAACATGTGAATATCAAATGAACATTTAGATCAAATCTCAACTAATTATATCCAAATCTTTATGTTTTGATGACCCTAATTAAAATGGATTTGTAAGGATGTGTTTTTGTAGATTTTCAAGTTTAGATTGTTTTAATTTTAATCAATTTGTTATCTCATTATGTTTAAGTTGAGATAGATATATGGATTTACAACTGGAGTCTTTGGTCATATCTCAACTTGATCTTGTTCATTTAGTTTGGGGTTTTTGGAACCCATACTAACTCAACATCCTTTTTCTTGTAAGGACATGAAAAGGAGTAATGTCCAAGACGCAAACAATAATGACAACATATAGAATCAACCTCATATCTCTTTCTATGATTTTGTTCTGGGTTGTTCTTGGGTACATATGTATATTTGCTTCTAGGTACATACATAGATTGATTCTTTGGCACTTGTGTTTTTTCCCAGCTAGGTTTTTGATAAGATTTTCTTTTAGGCTTGTAACCTAGTCCTCTCCTTCCAACACGATGGTAAGAATCATTTAAGATTTTATCAATAACGCCATTATTACTTATACTACTAACTTCTTATTTTAACTTAGCAATCTCATCCATTCTCTTCTTGATATCTAGCTTTGCTTGATCTAGATTAGATGATAAAGAATCTCTTTCTTTCATGATAGTATCATAATCTAGATGTGTACACAGAACATGTTGTTTTTGAAGATCATTTACTTGAGTTTGCAAATTTATCTTTTCTAGGGATAGAAGATTGCAATTTGCTTCTATTGATTTTAGTGTAATATGATGATCTTCAATAACCTTTTTAAGATCTTCATTTTCAGATGTAAGAGCAAGAAGTTTAGCATGTAACTCATCATTTTCTTTATTTGACTTCTTTAATTTCTTCTTGCACTCAATATATTTTTCATGCGTTTCTTGAAGACCAGCAATTAAATCTTCTTTAGGTAAATCAAAAAGACTAACCTCTTCTTCTTCTTCATTTGTTGTAGCAATGAGACAATTTTTGTGCATCTCTTCCTTCTTTTCTTTCCATGGGCAACCGGTTGTTGTGTGGCTTGTTCCTAAGCACCAATTGCAACTTGTTGAAGGTTGGTCCAAGCTGCTCCTTTGCTTGCGGTTGTAGGCACCACCACCCTTCATTCTTCAAGACTCGATTAGAGCTCCTTGAAGCCTGCTCTGATACCAATTGAAAAACCACTAGAGGGGGGGGGGTGAATAGGGTTTTATGAATATTTAAGTAATGATTTAACTCAAACAACCACAAATGATATAACAAGAAGGAGACAAGGTGTTTTAGAGTGGTTCCAACCTTAGCAAATACTAAGGCAGTCAATCCACTACCCGATTGCTTACCCAACTGGGATTTTGAAAGTATGAATTTTATTACCTCTCAAGGAATTTACATAAAATACAATACTTTCTTACACCCCTTTGGACAGCCTTCACTTTGAAGTAGATGCACCAACTTGAGGCAGCCTTCTTGAAGTAACTCCAAGCTCCCCCTTGAAGTAGCCTTCCTCTTTGAAGTAGCCTCTCGTTGCACCAGCCTTCTTGAAGTAGTCCAAAACCTCCTTCTTCACCAAGAAGATCAAGACCCTCTCCAATCCGCAACCTCCAACCTAGGAGTAGCAAGGAGAGTACAAGCAATAAGAGTGAACAAGAAAGGAAAAGTAAATTACACTTAACCTTTGAAGCACAAGGCTTGATTCGCCTATATCAAGCGTGTAGATCTCCTAACCAATGTGTATGGAAGTGTGATTGCTGTGGATAGGAGATACTAGCCTATATGACACGAATTTAGAGCAAGGTGAAGAGTAGTCAATTGTAAGTATTGCTCAATTGCTCAAAATAGGTTGCTAATGCAAGTGTATGCTCAAAGATTGCTCAAGTGTAGATAATAAGTATCTTTAGGTGTCCTAAGGCATGCCCTATTTATAGAAATGACCTACAAGTGATTAAGGACGTTCTAGACACTTTCTAGGGGGTTCTAAGTGCTTAACTAGCCGTTAGGTATACTTTTAGTTGCTTTAGCAACGACTAGTTAATTAATTCTGCAAGTGCTGTCAGAACCCATCTCGGTCGAGGAATTGTCGACCGAGATACCTACTCGGTCGAGGGTTTGTCGACCGACAGACTCTCTGGAGCAAGTGTTTGCAACGTTCATCTCCAACTGCCAACTACCTTGTCAGCTGTGTCTAAGGGCTACCTGGGTCTTTCTCGGTCGAGAAGCTTGTCGACCGAGAGTGTCTCGGTCGAGGATTTTGTCGACCGGGATTGACCATGTTTCAATGTTTCAATTAAAGTACTAAGTGTGTATGTGAGTGTGCATATGTGACACTATTTAAGGGGATTACCTATCTAAGTGTTGTGATTAGCTAGGGAAGATCTAAACGCTTGATTTACATGATATCTAAGTACTTGTACATTATATACTTGTACAAGTGTTTACATTTGATTACAATCATGAATTAAAGCAATTTTGAGCATATAGATCTTCCAAGTAGTTTGTCATCCACCTAATTCCTGAACACTCAAGTAGCACGTTAGATTCACAAGAATGAAATGTTTGTCATCATAAAAACAAAGGGATTATACTAATGTCAATTTAGCCAACACTAGTTTCATCTTATGCATAATACACTACATGTCCTTCATTTCAAACCAATCGACTCATGTAGGGGTTAACCATTGTGTTTCTATTTTGATGAAGATTATCTATTCTAAATATTAGTGACCTTTGTATGACTTGTTCATTTATTTAGATTCACCTTTGTTCTTCTTTTGATAACTAGTTCCATTTCATCACTAGGAACCTATTGAATACATTTGATGGAAATTAGGTTGTTTCTCTATATAGATTTTGAATCAAAAGGTAGTAAGGATGAAAGCATTAAACTTTATAATAGAAGTACACATTCCATTATCATCATGTAACCCTCCTTCCTTAATTAAACTCATCATTTCCATCATTTCCTTTTGTTTCATTTGAGTTTCTTATCCTACTATTATAACATACATGTTCATTTAGTTCTCTTCAGTTTATTTCTTCTCAAGACTCTATACTTTTATGTACTTATCATATATTTGACTCTTTTATCCTATCTTCTTTTGTTTTGGAGTACATAAAAGCATTTTACTTGATTATATGATCCATTCTTCATAACATATTCTTACTTTCTTGACCCTTACATACTTTTCTTATATATTTTCCATATTTAATATTTAGAGTTCATGTAATACTTATCATTAAACTTAATCCGAACCTTATATCATTTTCCTTTATCTTGAATTAAGGGTTTCTTATGTAAGGCCCCAAATATGGATCTTAGATATCGGTGCCAACTGATTTTAGCTATCCTAGTCTTTCCCTTATATTTTAATATCTTTGTGTATGTACATTTTCATTACATTCTGAATTTACCTCTCCATAGTTTAATTACTCTTACTCGATTAATAGATAGGAGTCATTAGATCCCAGTAGCGCATCCTGTCAGCCGGACCATGCCAAACCTACATTCCAGAAGCCAAGAGCTACTCAGGAGTAACCAACTCCAAAACAACAATATAAAATAAAAGTTGTATCACATTGTATTGTAATGCTCTTATTCCTTCATTACTATTTGGTCTTCTAACCCTAATATTTCTAGGGTTTTTCTGTATCACATCCTACCTCTGTATACCTGGATAGGGTATCCAGAGAATAATAGGTAGAGTAGCTTGATATTGGTCAACCTAAGCATTCAGATACCAAGCCAGTGTATCCTAATACCCAGACCTCCCAAAGGTATTGTCACATCACCTCCTAACTACCACACTTATAACTCTAACTTCCTATCCTAATGGTCCTTGATGACTTAACCTAATCTTTGATACCAAGCCTTGCACCCACATCCCATGATTTTCACTAATCATGAGACTAGGGCATAAGTTGATGATTTATCATTATACATAGATCACACTTAATCCTTTTTTAATTTCAAACTCTTCATTTTCTCACATTCAGTCACATAAAAACCTTTAGAAGGGAAACTAAAACTTGAGTACTCTAATATGATCTCTACATTAAAGATACATATCTAAACATTCCAACTATTTTTCACACTTCCATGTACATACGACATGATAATAAGGTACATAATCAATTAATAAGGAATCAAAGTTACACATTATCATTCACAACTCTCTCACTACTCTATAAGGACCTAGAGTGATAGGGTTTGAATGAACATATGAATCTGATACTTAGCTCTCGTGGCAAATCTACTCTGGCATTGATATTCTTCAGATTTACATGGTTTCCCTTAAAAGTTGTGAATATAAGGGTGAGCCTACTCACTCAGTTAATGAGTACTTTAAAGAAACGATTTAAATCACTTATATAATTATAGATATATTGTTGAGAAACTGATATCAAGTAGAATAGAAAAGTTGTTAAAGGACTAACCATTCAGAAACATATGTATGGCAGGTTAATCTATATGACTGCAATGAATAAATCAATCACTGAGTAATATTAAAAAGTCACAAGGTATACTAGTAATTCAAAAACATACAAAGAATAGTTGAAAAACTGCACACACTTGAATAATCTTTTAGTCATCTTATAATGCCATGAACCCACATGAAGTGTACCACTACATGTGAAATCATCACAATAAGATACAATCTCACTGTACAAGGCTTAGAAACATGCCTAGGTTCCTAAGCCTATAGTCTCATCTACCATGTCTGCAATGGAAAGTCACCATATCTACCTCTTAGTGGCTAATTAGAGAGGTCATATATCTCAGACTCCACCTCTCAACTTGGGTACTCAGGCAGTGAGTCAAGCCATCAGACTTATTGTGCATAAGTGGACCTACTGACCACTGATCAATATAACTCAAAACTCAGGTACCACCGAAATCCCTAGTTGGTGTTGGATACCATTCATTTAATGAGTCCGCCCTCACATGCCTAGATCCCCACACCCTATCGGTGCACTCCGGCTTACCTTGCTCTACATGAGACCTCAGTCCAGAAGCATGTTTCCTCCTCACAGTGCAAGACTCATACTATAAGGATTCTACAGTGCTTCGACATCTAAATGTCTAATTCATCTTAAAATTCACAATTCAATCGTCATGTCAACATTTCTTGATTTAACCTCATAAATAGTCCTTTTCATAAATTACCTAACAATCTGTATTGTAAAATGAGTAACTGTGCAACACCACTAATCTCAATGAAGAATACTAAATTGAAAACACTTGATTTATGGGTTACCCTATCCTTAGGGTTTCATTCACCTCATTCACATATCACAACATTCCTAACCTACTGAGGGAAGCTAAAGAAGACTACAATGAGGCTGCTACCTGGATGAGGCATAACCCCTTGTTCGAGGCATAACCCCTTGTTACATGAAGCTATTGACAGGGAGAGATAAATGGAAAAAAGACTGAATGACATGGAGAATGGTCAGGAATCCTTCTTCTGGAAGAGAAGCAAAATTAGGTGGATCAATGACAGAGATAGAAACACCCGTGCTTACCATACTACCATTAAAAAGGTCAAAATGAGAGACACAACCCAGGAGCTCATTAATGAACAGGGGCAGAAGGCTAGAAGAAGATTTGAGATAGCCAAGTAGGCTATAGATTACTTCAATAATCTATATAACAAAGCTAGAACTGAAATCCAGATAGGGAATATCAATATTCAAAGAAAAGGAACTGATCAGATGAATAACGATCTTAATAGGGACCCTACTGAAAAGGAGATACATGCTGCCCTTATGTCTATTAATCCTGCGAAAGCACCCGAACTAGTTGTGTTTAATAGTAAATTCTTCAAACACATGTGGCCTCTCATTAAAGATGACATATGTGATGCGGTAAGATGGTTCATGAATGGAGGTAATATGGTTAGAGTTGTGAATCTGTTACAACCCCAATTTTTGGGTTCATTTGGTGAGAAATGTAATTTCCCATATTAAATATATTTGAACAAATAATTATACAATTTGGTTCAAATAAATGGATTTTGTTTACAATAGACTTGATGTTTGTGTTGTGGGCTTTATTGGCTATTGGGCCCAAATAACAAGAAAATTCAATTAGTAAATGAATAATTGAATATTTGAGAAAAGAAAGAGGTAGAAACCTCTAGAAGGCAATGAGATGTAATCCAAGGATGGATTTCATGCCTCTTGGGTTCTTTGGGCTCCAAGGAGTCCAACATTGCAAAAGAAAGCAATAAGAAAAGAAAAGATTAATTAAGTATTTCTTTATTAAGAAAGAAATTGAAATAATGATAAAATGTGGAAAACAAGTGAAAAAAGGTATATTGAGTTATCCTTTGTGGAATTTCATACCCCAAGGATTCCTAATGATAAAAGGAATACCAACGAGGAAAATAAAAGAGAAATAAAGAGAAATCCTCAAAAAGAGATATTTTCATAAGAATAAAACAAGATAATGAAGAATAATGCATTTAGATGCCTCTAGAAGGATAATAAGTATCCAATAAAAATAATTTCAAAATAATAGAGTGTCTTGGGATCCAAGGAGTCCCAATAAAGAGGAAAGAAAGAGAAAATACCAAAATTGCAAAAGAAGAGGATAATGTGATTTATTATTAATGAATTTGGTGATATTGATAAAAAGGAAGTATTTTCTATTAAATGAAAATAGAATTTCGTGTCAATGGTTTAAAAAACAAGAACAAAGATAATAAGAGGGATGATTTTCGAAATCTTAATATTTAAAGAAAAAGGATTATCAAAAGAATTAGGAAAGAGAGAGGAACTTGCTTCCTAATGAATGAATTTTATTCCTTTTATAAGAGAGATTGATTGCTTTGAGGGCAAGCATCCCAGGGCATTCCTACACTCCCCTATATCAGGGGTAAGGCCTTGGGCTGAGTTCAGAAG
Organism: Alisma plantago-aquatica; assembly: GCA_963693085.1. Lineage (NCBI taxonomy): Eukaryota > Viridiplantae > Streptophyta > Magnoliopsida > Alismatales > Alismataceae > Alisma > Alisma plantago-aquatica. The sequence continues at coordinate 195,579,407 of OY856409.1, forward strand.
ATCCCATACACCATCTTCTCTTCTTCTTCCATTTTTTTGTCCATAAACCCTAGCTAAGTGGGGCAACGTGATCGTGAAGTCATGAGGCGGCCATAATGGGTTGAAACAATCTCTGGATGCTCCATAATGCCAGTGAGTTGCGTTGCCATCGTGGCCATGCCTTAACCGAAGCTCAGCAGCAGCCGAACGACTGCTTCACCAGCTGCAAGTCACAGGTTTGTTTCTTTTGGCATAGCCACCTAGGCCACACACTGGGCGGCGCCCCAGGTGCGGCTGAAGGTTGTGGGGCTAGGGCAAGGTGTGGCAGTGGCTATCGTGGTCCGAGAGAGAGAGAGAACGAGTCGTCCAGGTCGCACCAAGGGTTGCAATGACGGTCACCAAAACCTGGCCCGACGAGCACCTTAACGGCCACCTTGGCCAAGAAGTGCGGGTGCCATGTGTGCGCCTATGAGCGATGGAGGTGGAGGAGCAAGTTCCGGAAAAGATGGCGGCCCAGGGAGAGAGAGAGCCCACGCATGGCTGCCAACGGCGGCTGCTAGGGTTTGCTGAAAGTTGAAGACAACCTATTGGGCCATTGGACGGATATACCCTCCGGGATATGAAGCGGCGACCAACTTAAAGGAGGGCAGAATAGACTTTTTGTTATATTTCCAAACAAGTCATGCGAGGAGTTGCATGGGAACTAGGCTACGTGGCGCCTCTCCATTGGCCCAAAGTAAGTCAATTTTGCATAATTCATATCTAATAATTGGTAGCTCAGATTTAGATAAGTTATATATGAATTTTGCTCAAAAAATGAGAGGAATTCAATAAAAATATGTTTAGAAGCTAATTCCTCTTACAATTAAAAAAGTAGCGTAAATTATCATCTTTAATGAATTACAGATTAAGAAACTCTACTTTGAAATGATTAATGTAATTGGTAGAGTTTAATGGCAATTAAAGTTGATATTAACATGTTAATTGTAAAAAGGTACATTAAGATCAAAAAGGATGAACTTTGCATGTAATTAGTTTAATTTAGCGATTATGTGCATAAATATAATTGAAATTTGAAAAGTACATAAAGTTATCTCTTTAAGGATGTAATTAATGAAAAACCCTTAGATTTGAGGATGGATGGATTTAATGATGTTCTTTGGATAATTCAAGCCAATATTAACCTATTGTTAATAAAAGTGAAAATAGGATCTAAAAAATGATCTGTTTATATAATTGGCTTAATTTAGGGTTTCATGCATGAATATGCATTAATGAGCTTGAAAACCCTAATTTAGATGAGTATATCTTTTAATTGTTTTAATTGTTGAAATCCATGAATAAATAGAGATGTGATGATCCTAAGACAAATTGGGTATAAAAGACTATTAAAATGGATAATTTGAGCAATTAGGGTTTATATAAGTAGAAAAGAGTATTTTAGGGTTGTTGACCTAAAAGGGATAAAGTTTGAGAAATTGATCTAAGAAACCCTAATGAATATTAATGAAACCTTAATTCGGATTAGAAACCCTAGAAAGTGAATCCAAGTCAATAAAGTAGATTCTTGATAAAGTGTGTAATAAATAGAGTACATATTCTTTTCAGGAATTATGTGATTGTTGAATTGCTTACTTGGATTGCTTTCTTGGTTGGAATTACTTAATGCTTGTGAAATCATCAAATCAGGTATGTGGTTATGCTTATGATTATGCCGACTAGTTTTCCGAGGATTTTATCGATGTTTCCCGCATGGCTTGAAATAACTGTTGGATGCTTTTATTTCATGCAACTATAGAGTGACTATGACTATCACTATGAATATACATGTATAACTGGCTAGATCCGGGTCCACCCCTGTGGCTATGAAAAGGCTAAAAAGGATAACCTAGAGAAAGGTCTAGGCTATCATGAGTTAGAAACTGGGCTACACATGTGTAGTGCCATGAGACTCTTAGCATGCCATGAGTTAAGGAGTGGGCTACCTACGGGTAGTGCCATGTGACTCAGCCCTAGAAATTGATTCACCTGTTAGGTTAGATCATGAGGGGTATAATGGGGATCTACCATAAGGTAGGTAGTATCCAGGTCCACTGCAGGGACAACACAGGGATAGTGTATACATGGATTGTGCAGTTATATTTAAAATGTAAACTTGTTTGTTAAATGGTAATTGGCTGTAATACATTATTATGAATAATTGCACGATCATTATTTCCCCCACATACCAGCTTCAGCTGACCGACGTTTTGTTTGTCGGCATTTTAGGTACAAACCAAAAGGACAAACAGTTTATCATCATATTGTGAAATACATGAAGTAAAATACAAGGAGGATTAGTTAGAGTAGAATCCATAAGTGGATAGAAGTCTAGCGATCCAAGTTTTCAAAAAGGTATGCAAAAGTTTATTTTTGTTACAGCTTTCCAGTTTAGTCTGTTAAAATTTAATAATTGTTCTTGGTTAAATGTCAAACCTTTGATCCGAAAATTATGGGTACGACTTTGACCTCTCTGTCTCCCTTAATTGGGGGTTACCAGAAGGTGGGGTCGTAACATTTGGTATTAGAGCCTAGGTTCCTCACTTAACCATTAATAATTATTAAATTTTACGAACTCCATAGAACCCAAGGGAGTTATTAGAGGATTATCCGAAAGACGGAGGTGTCTAGAAAAGGATCACGACTGGGGGCTGGCAATATTTTCCTCTACACCACTAGTCAGAATATGAGGACTCCCAGATCAGTGTGACTACCTGGCCAAAGTCTTAGGGTATGAATCGAAATAAGATACCTTTAGGACTTTCTCATCTTATTCTTCCCTTCTCATCACAAATTCTGTTAAGGACCTTACGGATTAGGGTTTTCTCTCTTCTCCTCACCCTCTTAAGGTATGGGTAAGGTTAACGGGGTCTAAGGAATCCTCCACCAAATTAATGAAAAAGTATGTAAATAAGATGTCATGGACATAAGCTTAATAGATTAAGCGTAAAGGAATAGATACATGCTTAGGTCGTATGACATAAGTTGTCATGCCCTCAGGAGAGACCTGAGGCTAGACCTTCTTGTCAGGAGGATAAGGAAAGAAAGTTAGTCTTGGAGATAGAGATGTCCATTGCAAATAGAGACCTGGCTCATCCTCTAAGGATGATGATAACCCTAACCCTAGGTGTTGGTTAGAGAGATATGATGTGGTGAATAGATATCATGATGGACCGGGTGTTTGAAAGGACATGCCTTTGGGATGCCATATGATCCATGGGTGACCTAGCACCTTTGGCAACCCAACTCTGGGAAGGGTCGTGCATGTTAGAGTAAAGGATAGCTCCTTCAATGATGATATTAGTGAAGGACATGTAGAAACCCTATGGGCTTATGCGAATAGGGCATAGCATGCACCCATGGTACGTGCAATAGGTTGAAACCCTGACCAGGAGAGTATGAAGGATGGCTTATGAAATAAGCATAAAGAACTATGGATAACCTTGAGCGAACATAAGTTGAACATAGGCTTCATCCAGGTAGGGCCATGCTTTGAGGTTGATCCTTCATGAAGAGAGGACCTCTAATGGTGAAGTTGGTTGTAGGGTTAGCTCTAGAGAGAGAGCAGGAAACCCAACAAGAAGGTTGGAATCTTGGACTCTGAGATATGAGGAGAAGTTGGGAGTTGAGGATGATGCGACCTAAGTAGATGATAATGGTCACCACATGCTTGATCCCTAGAGGTTGAGGATGTCTTGGTTACCATGGTAGGAACCAAAACCTAGAGAGAGGATGAGGCTTCTGGCACCTATGTGCCTATGGTATAAGTGTTTACCTTTTGAGAAAGGAAGAATAAGTTTTGTATACCCTGGAGAGGTTTAGTAACAGGTTATGAGGCCTTGTACCTTGTTGATTGTCCTCAAGGAGGACTCAACTTTAAAGTTTCGATCGAGGAAAAAGGATGACCGGAAGTGTATGTCATACCCGATACATGTTTAGTTCATGGTTAATAGATTGAGCAGGTAGTTGGTCATCAAAAGGCGAACCTAGAGTTCCTAGGCCTAAGAGGGGAAGTGGTGTACCTAATTCTCATGATGAGAGTTGAGTTTCCATAGATGCGAGCATGGTACTTCCTATGTTAAGAGGAAAAGGGAAGCCCCTTAAGTTTAAGGTATGTTCGGTGAACCCCTCACAACTAAGTTGATGAAAAGGGAAGGTATGATCTTGACCCAAGGTTGAGGACGAGAATAAGTGTGACCTATCATGGTTAGTTAGTGGTCTACTTGTGCCTTAATGGCTTGCTAGGGTCAAGCATGCTCATGTGGATGTAAACCCTAGACATAAGGGTGTTTAAGACCTTTGTTATCAAGAGGTATAGTTTCCTCCCATCCTGGGAGAAGGACCCTTTGGTAGGGTGTATACCAGTTTTGCGAGTTTTGAGGAAACCTAAAGAGGTCTCATATGATCTTGAGAAGCTAAGTGAAAAGTACATGGTATGAGAATGAACCTGTAGACCCATAGATATCCACCTCTATGTGCATATGGATGTGTTACCATGGAGGTAACCGGTATGGGGCTTGACCAAGGTAGGCAGGTTGCCATGATCCCTATGAAAGGATGAAAGTCAGCCCATGAATGAAGAGAGAGAGATGAGGAAGGCTTGGGTAAGGTTCTAAGTTGAAAGAGAATCCTAAGTCTATCCTAGGGTCAGGTAGGGATAAGACCGATGGAAGTAGGAGTTGCCTAATTCCCTAGTTGCACATGACCATAGGGTCCGGAGGTAACAACTATCATTGTCTGAGGGCCATGGGTTAGGAGATTGATCACCTTCATGAACTCATGGGACCCAAATGGCAGATGAGTAGGGCACTCTCTGGATGCATAAGGGAAGAGGGATGACCCCAAAAGTGTCGGCACCCTATAGACCTAGAGGTGATGACCAAGGAATATGTGTGGACCCAAATAGGTTCAAGATTAGCTCCATGGAAGTAACTTTGATATCAAGATCATTGTGAGGTAGAGGTATGAGTTGCACGTTTCAACTTAGATTTGAAGGTGTACTGGAAATGTGGGATGTACCATCTATACTCTTAGAACATGAAGAACTCTGTGTTTGGATGGCCGCCAAATGCTTATTTCTTCTTGTTATGGGAGTGAGAGATAGGACAATATGCATGCCATACATCAAGGATAAAAGATGATGTGGTTTGGAACGTTGCCACGAGATATGGGGACAGAGAAGATAACATACCCTGGTAAAGTGAATGATACATGGATGGTTTTCAAACACTAAAGAGAAATAAGGTAGTCATCTTATAAGGATTTTCTTAGCATGATCTATGAGTTATACCAAGTTGAGTTCAAAAACCAAAGGAATAAGCTCAGAATGTTCTCGATGAAGATGGACTTAGGGCTAAGATGAGATGATAAGTGGTATACAGGAAGGTGTATGTCATCAACATTACCTAATACATAAGGAGGTGAAGAGATAATGGATGCTCTGGTTGAGATATATATCTACCTAGTTTGTCTAGAAGAAGTTGTTAGACTAACCCTATGTTTGGAAAGAAAGATATGTTTGGCTAACACTAATGCAATGAGATCAGTTAATGGTTGTTTGGTTAGCCAGTCTAGTCCTTGATGCAATGAAAGGATGGTGGTAGAACCTCAGATGTACTTCTTTGGAAAAGAAGGTGATGAAACCCCGATACAATGGTTTAGGGTTTTTGAGGTATTGATCTTGTAGAATAATGACATACAAGAGATCATGATTTTAAGATCACCATACACCATGGATAATAAGTGACAGTAGTACTTTGGATGCCTAAGATAAAGTTGCATGTAGTATATGACACTACAAGCCGAGGGTGAAGGACGAACACCAGTAACCCAGTGCATTGATGTTACTTTGGTGAAGTCACTTTGATCATACAATGGCTGAAAGGAGCCTAGAGATGACGAAAGTCGTGAACATATGCAAAGAAGACTGACATGTAGTTCACTGTGGGAGAATATGTGACATGAAAATCCGACCCCTCTGAGCTATAGCTAAGAAGGCTGAGTCCCCGATACGTGGGTCCATTTGAGATAGATTGGTGGAGAAGGTTATGTTTGACCTTAAAGAAATGTGTGATAAGTTCCAGATGTCCAATTTAGAGCACTATGTGAGGTACCCAGACCATGTGCTAAACAATGAACCTAGTGAGCCCCAAGGGAGACTGAAATGGCTTGAGTCCACCTGTGCAGTTTATAGACGCCAGGATGAAAGAACTCAGAGAAAAGAATATGTGATGATAAAGGTTCTTTGGAAACGCCATGAGTACGGTAAAGCCACATAGGGGCCAATGATGGATATGGAAAAGTTTTATCCTGAATTGTTTGTTTGCTTGATAGAATTTTGAGGACAAAATTCCTATAAGAGGGGAAGGATGTTACAACCCCAATTTTTGGGTTCATTTGGTGAGAAATGTAATTTCTCATATTAAAGATATTTGAACAAATAATGATACAATTTGGTTCAAATAAATGGATTTTGTTTACAATAGCCTTGATGTTTGTGTTGTGGGCTTTATTGGCTATTGGGCCCAAATAACAAGAACATTCAATTAGTAAATGAATAATTGAATATTTGAGAAAAGAAAGAGGTAGAAACCTCTAGAAGGCAAAGAGGTGTAATCCAAGGATGGATTTCGTGCCTCTTGGGTTCTTTGGGCTCCAAGGAGTCCAAAGTTGCAAAAGAAAGCAATAAGAAAAGAAAAGATTAATTAAGTATTTCTTTATTAAGAAAAAATTGAAATAATGATAAAATGTGGAAAACAAGTGAAAAGAGGTATATTGAGTTATCCTTTGTGGAATTTCACACCCCAAGGATTCCTAATGATAAAAGGAATACCAACGAGTAAAATAAAAGAGAAATAAAGAGAAATCCTCAAAAAGAGATATTTTCATAAGAATAAAACAAGATAATGAAGAATAATGCATTTAGATGCCTCTAGAAGGATAATAAGTATCCACTAAAAAGAATTTCGAAATAATGGAGTGTCTGGGATCCATGGAGTCCCAATAAAGAGGAAAGAAAGAGAAAATAACAAAATTGCAAAATAAGAGGATAATGTGATTCATTATTAATGAATTTGGTGATATTGATAAAAATGAAGTATTTTCTATTAAATGAAAATAGAATTTCGTGCTAATGGTTTAAAAAACAAGAACAAAGAGAATAAGAGGGATGATTTTTGAAATCTTAATATTTAAAGAAAAAGGATTATCAAAAGAATTAGGAAAGAGAGAGGAACTTGCTTCCTAATGAATGAATTTTATTCCTTTTGGAAGAGAGATTGATTGCTTAGAGGGCAAGCATCCCAGGGCGTTCCTACACTCCCCTATATCAGGGGTAAGGCCTTGGGCGGAGTTCAAAAGATCCCATACACCGTCTTCTCTTCTTCTTCCATGTTCTCATCCATAAACCCTAGCTAAGTGGGGCAACATGATCGTGAAGTCATGAGGCGACCATAATGGGTTGAAACGATCTCTGGATGCTCCACAATGCCAGTGAGTTGTGTTGCCATCGTGGACACGCCTTAACCGAAGCTCAGCAGCAGCCGAACGGCTACATCACCGACTGCAAGTCGTGGGTTTGTTTCTTTTGGCCTAGCCACCTAGGCCATGCACTGGGCGGCGCCCCAGGTGTGGTTGAAGGTTGTGGGGCTAGGGCAAGGTGTGGCAGTAGCTATCGTGGTCTGAGAGAGAGAGAGAGAGAGAGAGAGAGAACGAGCTGCCCAGGTCACGCCTAGGGCTGCAATGACGACCACCAAAACCTGGCCCGATGAGCACCTTAACGGCCACCTTGGCCAAGAAGTGTGGGCGCCCTGTGTGCGCCTATGAGCGACGGAGGTGGAGGAGCAAGTTCCGGCGAAGGTGGTGGCCCAGGGAGAGAGAGAGAGCCCACGCATGGCTGCCAACGGCGACCGCTAGTGTTTGCTGAAGGTTGAAGACAACCTGTTGGGCCGTTGGACGGATATACTCTCTGAGGTATGAAGCGACGATTAACTTATAGGAGGGCAGAACAGACTTTTCGTTATATTTCCAAACAAGTCATGTGAGCAGTTGCATTGGAACTAGGCTACGTGGTGCCTCCCCATTGGCCCAAAGTAATTCAATTTTGCATAATTCATATCTAATAGTTGGTAGCTCAGATTTAGATAAGTTATATATGATTTTTTCTCAAAAAATGAGTGGAATTCAATAAAAATATGTTTAGAAGCTAATTCCACTTACAATTCAAAAAGTAGTGTAAATTATCATCTTTAATGAATTACAGATTAAGAAACTCTACTTTGAAATGATTAATGTAATTGGTAGAGTTTAATGGCGATTAAAGTTGATATTAACCTATTAATTGTAAAAAGGTACATTAAGATCAAAAATGATGAACTTTGCATGTAATTAGTTTAATTTAGAGATTATGTGCATAAATATAATTGAAATTTGAAAAGTACATAAAGTTATCATCTTTAAGGATGTAATGAATGAAAAACCCTTAGATTTGATGATGGATGGATTTAATGATGTTCTTTGGATAATTCAAACCAATATTAACCTATTGTTAATAAAAGTTAATATAGGATCTAAAAAGATGATCTTTTTGTATAATTGGCTTAATTTAGGGTTTCGTGCATGAATATGCATTAATGAGCTTGAAAACACTAATTTAGATGAGTATGTCTTTTAATTGTTTTAATTGTTCAAATCCATGAATAAATAGAGATATGATGATCCTAAGACAAATTGGGTATAAAAGACTATTAAAATGGAAAATTTGAGCAATTAGGGTTTATATAAGTAGAAAAGAGTATTTTAGGGTTGTTGACCTAAAAGGGATAAAGTTTGAGAAATTGATCTAAGAAACCCTCATGAATATTAATGAAACCTTAATTTGGATTAGAAACCCTAGAAAGTGAATCCAAGTCAATAAAGTAGATTCTTGATAAAGTGTGTAATAAATAGAGTACATATTCTTTTCAGGAATTATGTGATTGTTGAATTGCTTACTTGGATTGCTTTCTTGGTTGGAATTACTTAATGCTTGTGAAATCATCAAATCAGGTATGTGGTTACACTTATTATTATCCCGACTAGTTTTCCGAAGATTTTATCGACGTTTCCCTCATGGCTTGAAATAACTGTTGGATGCTTTTATTTCATGCAACTATAGAGTGACTATGACTATCACTATGAATATAAATGTATTACTGGCTAGATCTGGGTCCACCCCTGTGGCTATGCAAAGGCTAAAAAGGATAACCTAGAGCAATGTCTAGGCTATCATGAGTTAGAAACTGGGCTACACATGTGTAGTGCCATGAGACTCTTAGCATGCCATGAGTTAAGGAGTGGGCTACCTACGGGTAGTGCCATGTGACTCAACCCTAGAAACGGATTCACCTGTTAGGTGAGATCATGAGGGGTATAATGGGGATCTACCATAAGGTAGGTAGTATCGAGGTCCACTGCAGGGACAGCGCAGGGGATAGGGTATACATGGATTGCATAGTTATATTTAAAACATAAACTTGTTTGTTAAATGGTAATTGGCTACAATACATTGTTATAAATAATTGCATGATTGTTGTTTCCCCCACATAGCAGCTTCGGATGACCGACGTTTTGTTTGTCGGCGTTTTAGGTACAAGCCAAAAGGACAAATAGTAAATTGTCATATTGTGAAATACATGAAGTAAAATACAACGAGGATTAGGTAGAGTAGAATCCATAAGTGGATAGAAGTCTAGAGATCCAAGTTTTCAAAAAGGTATGCAAAAGTTTATTTTTCTTACAGCTTTCCAGTTTAGTCTGTTAAAATTTAATGATTGTTTTGGTTAAATGCCGAACCTTTGATCTAGAAATTATGGGTACGGCTTCGATCTCTCGGTCTCCCTTAATTGGGGGTTACCGGAAGGTGGGGTCGTAACAGAATCATTGCTTTATAAAGCTCATATCTAAGAAGAAGGAGGCTATGGAGATGGGTGACTATAGACTGATAGCTTGTTGTTCTGTGTTCTATAAAATTGTTTCCAAGCTTCTGGCTAAACGTCTGAAAGAGGTGATACCACATATCATTTCCGATGAATAAAATGCTTTTGTACAAGGAAGGAAAATTACAAATTTCTCCCTTTTGGCAACTAAATTCCTCAATGACTTCAACATCAAAAGATCAAACACAAAGGCTTGCATGAAGATTGACATAAGTAAAGCTTATGACCACGCCGACTGGGCGTATATGTGGAAGTTGATGGGTTTGCTTGCCTTCTCTATGAAATGGTTAAACATCATGCGACAATGTGTTGAAACAAGCTCTTTTTCCATTCTCATAAATGGAGCCCCTGCTGGCCTTTTTAGAGCGTAAAATGGCCTGCGCCAGGGTGATCCCTTATCACCACTTCTCTTCCCCATCATCATGGAAGGGCTCACAATTTTCATTAAAGAAGTTGAAGCTAAGGGACACATCAAAATGTTTAAAGTCAAAGGCACTAAAGTGTTGTGTCATCTTATTTTTGCTGACGACGTGATACTCCTCTGTGGGTCACACAAGCAGATTGAGACAGTTTTACAAGGTTCTCATACACTTTGGAAAAGGTAGTGGGTTGTACATTAGTGCTATCAAATCTTGTGTATTCTTCTCCAAATCCTGTGACACAAGAAGAGGAAGACTTAAGACTGCCGTTGCGATGAGTAGAGGCAAGCTTCCGACTAGGTACACAGGCTTACCCATTGTGGGGGGCAGAGGCACTATGAGAGACTTTAGTATGTGGAAGGATGAGATAAGGGACAAAATTGAAAAATGGAGTGGTCTAAAGATTTCTATGGTAGGGAGGTTAGTTCTGGCCACAGCGGTTCTCCAAAGCAAAGTTAGATTCTGGGCTTATATGTGTCATATACCCAACCTGACCTGTGGCTATATTAAATCCCTATTTGCACATTTTGTGTGGGGAGGTGAAGCGCATGGGATTTCCTGGGAAAAAATTACAAAACCTTTTAATGAGGGTTGTCTACAGCTTATGAACCCGACTAAAATTATGAGGATTAATACCATAAAGAGAATCGACACATTCCTGCTCTACCCAAACAACATTTGGGTTAAGTGGATATATACCAGATATGGGAGGGTCATACCGATGAATGAGCACAAAAAACATTCTCAGGTTAGGAGGAACATGTGCAAGATCTACCCCAAAATCCAACACAAGTACTCTGTTGATGGAAATGGTGCTTGGGCGTGTGTTACCGGGTGTGTGTCACCCTCTCACCATGGATCAATAGAGGCTCTACCGTGTGATTTGAATGGAAGAAGGCCATCTGGGAGAAATCCACTATCCAAAATGGAGTACACTGCTTTATAGAGTTGTTATGAATTGACTGCCCACCCTTGATAGGATGTGTAAGTGGGGCTTAATGGGGGATCCTACCAGCCCACTGTGCCACAGTGATGAAGAGTCTATGGACCACACTTTCTTGAACTATAGATTTTTAGCTAATGTCTGGACCATCATCAGCCTTAAGAGTAGATAGGGGCCAGTCCTTGACTGGAATTTTAGAAACACCATGCACCAACTTATCACCAAAAACTAGAACAACAAAATAGATTTTGAGTTTAACTGTATCTGCCTAGTGGCCAATTGCTTTTTCTTGTGGTAGGAGAGGAACAATAGAATCCATAGTAGGACTCTATGCACTGCTACCACCCTTGTGGAGGTGATTCTTAAGCATATAAGGTGGATGGATAGGGCCAAGAAAGATTGTCTTTGTAACCTGAATACATAGAGTAGAACCTACTAGGATCTTGGTACATAACCCATCAGTGTGCTTTACTTATGGGGTTTGTTTCTTCTCAGATGCCATGCTCTATTTTTGTATAGTATAGCTTAGCTATACCACCCTTTTGTCAATACATATTTACCTATTTCCAAAAAAAACTCACATAAGGACTTTATGCATCATAATCTTTTATCAATAAAAGATTGCTTTCAAAAATTCACACACAACCAACATATATATGAAACCTCAGAATAAACTAGAGTGTCTTCAATTGGTTTTATGAAATATAATGCACCAAGAATAACCTTGAAAAAATGAACTCATAATAATAAAAGAATTAAATCATTTGAATTTCATGAGGTCTATTCACAAACTTTCAACTTTTCAATCATCTAGGGTTTCACCCCCTTTACTGGGATATCAAATAATAACTGATAATATCAAATGAAATCCAAGATAATACCTGACACGTATGTACTACACATTCAAATGAAATAGTCATTCATAGACAAGGAGTTTCAAATAGGCAAAGTTCTTTATTCAATTATATAGCAATTTGGAGGCATGACCAAAAATTGTAGAATTTGGTTATCTTCTGTAATAACTTTAGGAATGCTTATGTAGATTATAAGAACCCATTTAGAATATGATCCTATAATTTGAAATTCATTATATCAAGAAAATGATCAATCTCTAACTCATTTTACATGAGCTAGAACTAAAAAACCATTTACGGTTTCTTATCGCATACAAGAGAATTGAAGATTTATGGTGAATTTAATCTAGTTTCATGCAATCTACTGTTTAAAGGAATTACCCACTCACCCTAAAGTGTGAAAACACCTTTAAAACACAACCCACATCTGAAATTTTCAAACTCATATCAAAATCCTAGCAGATCATTGTTTTCTTCTTCCTTTGAACTCAAAAACCCTAGGAATGGAGATTTATGGAGAAAGAGTGAGAAAAGGGGAAGATTAGATATCATTTTGAATCAAATTAGAGCAGGGACACAATCTTTACATGTGAGAAATGACTTACCATTCAAGTCTTTACAAAGAAGCTAAACTTATTTGATTTCGTCATATCTCAAATAGTGAAAGCCTAGATCAACATTTCTATCACTTTCTCCTCTCAAACGTTAACTATCTCTCTCTCTCTAGGATTTCATTTCTCTGGAATGAATCTCAAATTATAAGAGCTCCTAATGTGTTAGGTTGATCATATAGATAAATTGAGGTGCTTGTGTAATTTTTATATTGACCCCTCACTATAATTTTTTTAAAATTTTCAATAGTTTTTCCTATCATAAACAAAATGTCACTGTAATTTGTTTACTGAATAGGTAACATATCTTCCAAAAATTATGAATAATTATCATTTTTTTCCATCATTAAGTTTTATATCTCCAACAAAAATTTTAGATCATTTTGAACTACCAATATATAATTAAAAATCAAATACTACATTTCTATATTACAATTAGAATGTCTAGTCAACTGAGTTTGTCCTGAGGAAGCTTGGTCGACCAACAGGCCATCACACATCCAAAAATTATGATATTTTACAAGATCAATTATATAGGAGTTATTCAAATTATATCCAAATTTTATATAATTCAGATTTATATAGAAAATGTTATGAATCATTTACTACACTGCTGTCCTGGTCAATTTCCATATTCATGTACTATCAAAAACCTAATTTTTTCCAACAGGGTTTACACTCTTCAAACCCTAATTCTTCAAATTAGAAGCACGTTCTTAGAGTTTCTTATTAGATTTACAACATTATAAATGAGCTATCATCATTAATCATATTTATTTGATGATAAGTCTAATTAAGCATGTAATAATTTAGGTAAACCTTAGTTTAACTATTAAGGTCAGATGTGTCATAACACTATACATCATTTTTGGCATGATAATTCTAGTTAGAGAAGATGGAAAATATTTCTATTTCTGCTACCTTTCTCTTGCTCGATGTTTCACTGTAGTGGTATCAAAGCCACTTCAATTTAAGATATATTAGGATTTAATCAATATGAGCAAATTTTGTTTTATAATTTATTTTGTTGCATACAAGACCATCACTTAGATGGTTAATGTGCATATTTGATAAAATACCACATATGCTAGGGAATGTCATGTATATATATATATATATATATATATATATATATATATATATATATATATATATAATCATATGTGTCACCTTAAAATATATTTGTTGGTTTATTTATGTGTGGTTATGGATAAAGCCCCATGGATGCATGTGTGAATGATTTATTTCCTATTTTATGAATTTGGTTTGCACATTTTTCCTTCTCCTTTATCGCGAAATGTAATATAATGCTCAAGACCCTATCTTCCCTCGAATATTACTCAAGGTATTCTCTTTACATAATTTAATAGTAGATAGGAGTGGCATTATTTTGAGATCTTGGCAAAAAGGAGGAACTGTTTTGCACATGCAACTTGATCGATTGAGGGCCAACCAACCAACCGGGTGGGAGCCCAACAGAACTACTAGAAGACCACTAGATCAACTAAGAAGAAACCTAAGTGACCGACTGCAGGCCTAACTGACTGACTCAAGCATTTCGTCAATCAAAGAAGCATGAGGCCTAACTGATTGACCAAAGAAGTCTAGTCGACCAATCGAGCTATTTCCAGTACCAAGTGTTTCCTTTGTGAGTTGATACATATGATGTTTGGCCTTAGGTGGACAACAATCTTTGTAGATCCAAATAATAACTTTAGTATGGCCATAACCATTGCTTGTATGTTTATGATTTCATGTTTCATTAGTGGATATAATATGTAATGATATATATTATAAGTATCTAGTTATTGGATATATATATATATATATATATATAACCCCTAGATCAAATATTAAGCCTTAGATTTTGCAAAGAAACACACATGAAAAGACTTTTCAACTATGTGTGGGCATGCCAAAGCGTGGTGTACTGTCTTTCTAATGGAAGTGTGAGAATAGATATGTAGGTATGCCAAAGCAGGTTGCATATCATGTTGTGTTGGCTTTTTAGTTACGCTTAAGTAGGTGATCTTAAGAGGATTAAGTGTCTAAAAGCATAGAAATAAAATATACAATGATTTGTGCATACCATATATTAAGAGTTGCATCAGATGTAATTGGAAAATGTTGCCTACCTAAGTAGTCAAGTTGGGGGATTCGGTCAAGGGTGACTCACAATTTGATGAAATATGGATCTTGACCCACTAGAGAATTGTACACTAAAATCCTCCTAAATTTATAGTCAGGGTTATCAATAAAACAAAATAGCAGGAGTGATAGTCAATTAAAGGCCTAACTAATATCCTTAATCTTTTTAAAATCAAATCAAATCTAAAATTGTTTTAACTTATGTATATTTTCTTTTGTAGAAAATGGCAAACAAAAATAATTTTTCATTGTGAATGGTCCTTGTGAAGGACAAACTAAATAGGAACAAGTTCCATGACTAGTTTAGGACTTTAAGAATTGTTCTCAATCATGAGTGCAAGCTTTATATCCTAGAAATACTAGAGCCAGAGGAACCCACTCCCAATGCACCTAGAGCTGAGAGGGAGGCTTATTGTAAGCATTTTAATAATGCCATAAACATAAAATGCCTCATGCTATGCTCTAGTAACTATGAGTTTCATAAGTGAAATAAGAATATGGATGTTCTTGAAATAGTAACACATCTTAAGAACATGTATTGGGAACAAGCAAGGCAGGATAAGTATGATGTCTCGAAGGTGCTCTTCAAGTGAAATATGGTAGAGAGAGATCAATTGGAGCCCGTGTCCTCAAGTTAATTGGGACACAGAAAACCCAAAGTGATTGGGATTTCCTTTAGGCCATGAGTTGGCCACAGATTTGATTCTACAATCTTTGCCTGAATTATATATCCAATTTGTAATTAATTATAATATGAACAATTTTGCTAAACTATTTTATGAGTTTTTTTGGCATGTTAAGAACTTCCAAAGCATAAATGAAGAAGGACAAACCTAAATTCGTGTTGATGGTCTACAATGGGAAAGGAAAAGTCTAAGAAAAAAGGCAAAGTCAAGAAAGTTTCTAAGGCTAACTAAAATCCCAAGTCTTCTACACTTAAGGCAAAGCGAGGGGTGAGTAAGGAAGCAATTGTCACTGCTGTCACCTGGATGGACACTGGAAAAGCAGTTGTCCTCTTTACTTGGAGGAACTCAGGAAGAAGAAGCAAGAGATAGACATATCCACTTTAGGTATATATGTTATTTACATAAATTTGTTAACTTCTTCATCATGGTTATTGGGTACCGGATGTAGATCTCACATATGCTTACAATATGCAGGATTTGAAAAGAAGTAAATCCTTGAAGAAGGTTGAGGTGGAACTATGCATTGCAAATGGAACAAAGTTTGTTCCACTACAGTAGGCACTTATCATTTATCTTTACCTAGTGGGCTTATAATAGAGTTACATGAATTATATTGTGTACCTACATCAATAGGAACATCATTTCTATTTTTTGTTTGGACAAGAGTAGATTTGAGTTTCATATAAAGAATGGTTGATGCTTTTTTCATAAAGATGAGAGATTTCATGGAAGTGCCACTATGTCTTATAGTTTTTCCTTTTAGATATTTATACAAGTGTATATAACATTAATACCAAAAGGATAAAACTTTATGACTCAAACAAAACATACATTTGGCATTGTCGTCTAGGGCACATAAATGAAAAACACATTTCTAGATTCCATAAAGATATATATCTAAACTCTTTTGACTTTGAATCAATAGAGACATGTGAGTCTTCTTTATTGGGAAAAATGATTGTTGACGATGTTATTTCTCTTCTTAAGCACATTCAACACATAACAAATAAGAATCTTATGCTACCTTCATCTACATTCTATAATTTTGTATTTAGATCCATAAATTTTTCTATACAGAAAGGCTTGGCAGCCCAATTTGTTACCCGCGCTTCTAAAAATACATTCATGTACTTGTCACATCTTGATATGTGAATGCCTTATAAGTTTTTAGCATGCATACATGTTTTTTTATCCACTATGGTGTCAATATTTTTGGTAGGGGGTAAAGTAATTCGATATGTCTTAAATGAAGACAAGGATTTCATTTGATATTGGATTTGTACTAGGTGTCTAACCATTAATGTGATAGTGATAGTAAACATATACTAATCCGGTGAATTCACAGGAAATAGCGAGAGAGTGAGTGATCTATTGGGAGTCATACATAGTGATGTAGATGGAATTTTTAGCACAAATGCTAAAAGTGGTTACCAACACTTAATCACATTTAGTGATGACCTTAGTACACATGGATATGTGTATTTAATGAAACATAAGTCAAAATCCATTCAAAGGTTCACGAATTTTATAAATGAAGTACAAAACCGACTCGATAAAGGTATTAAAGCACTTTGATAATTGATGTGGAGAATACTAAAACTAAGAGTTTGAGGACCATCTACGAGGCCATGGTATTGTATCACAATGGACTCCACCTAGAACAGCATAACATAATGGGGTATCGAAAAGAAGGAATCACACTCTGTTGGACATGGTAGGATCAATGATGGGTGTTGCTGGTCTTCTGACTTCCTTCAGGGGATATGCTTTAGAAATTATAGTGTTTACACTTAACCACGTGCCTTTTAAATCAGTTCAAAACACATCATATGAGATATGGACTAGGAAACATTCCAATTTGTCCTTTATGAGGATTTGGGGTTGTGAATCTTATGATTGAAAGCTATTTCCTAAAAAGCTTGGAACCAAATCAGAGATATATTATTTTAGTGGATATCTAGAGGAAATGAAGGGATGCTACTTTTATATTCCATTTAATGATAAAACTTTGTTGCCAGGATTGCCATATTCTTTGAAAAGGAACTTATTTCCAAAGGAAATAGTGGGAGGAAAGTAAAACTCAAAGAAGTTTCAAACCAACAAGAAAACATTAAATCTACATAGGTAGAAAAGGAACAAGAATAATCACAAGTAGTTGCGGAATGTCAAGTTCCTATTGTAGCACATGAACCTTGTATATTGGGTAGGACATGCCTTGTGACTGAGAGATTTGGATATCTCGTGACTCAACAAGGACATGTGATGGTCATCAGTGACGACGAGCCAACAACCTACTTAAAATGTATTGGGGGACCAAACTCTGAGAAATGGCTTGAAGCAATGGCATATAATACGGACTCCACGTACAATAAGGTATGGACCTTGGTGGACCATAGGGTGGAAATGGGTATTCAAGTAGAAGACTGACATGGATGGTAATGTACAAATCTATAAATGTTGATTGGTTGCAAAACGTTTTTAATAAGTTCAAGGTATTGACTATGATGAAATATTTTCACTAGTTGCCATGGTTAAATCCATCAGGATTATGCTTGCCATTGTAGCTTATTATGACTATGAAATTTGGCATATGGATGTTAAAACCACTTTCCTTAATGAGAATCTTATTGAGGATGTGTATATGACACAACATGAAGCTTTTATACTTCCAAATGAAGCCAATAAAGTCTATAAGATATATAGGTCAATATATGGATTAATGTAAGCATCTCAGAGCTAGAATCTTTGACTTGACGAGACAATCAAATAGTTCAGTTTTAGTCAAATGAAGATGAAGCCTGTATTTACAACACGGTTAGTGGGAGCATAATTGTATTCCTTATATTGTATGTAGATGACATACTATTGATGGAGAATGACATCCCTACCCAAAAAATGGTGAAAACATGGTTAGGAGGTACCTTCTCTATGAAGGATCTAGGCAAGGCATCCTATATCTTAGGAATTAAGATTTATAGAGATAGATTTAGAAGGCTTCTTGGCCTAAGCCAGAGTACATACACTGACAAAGTATTGAAAAAAATCGGCATGTAGGACTCAAAGAGAGGAAACTTGCCCATGAATCATGGTGTTACTATGACTAGATGCTAATGTCCCAATTCATATGAAGAAAGGGGACACATGAGTAAGATTCCACATGCATCCACAATCAGATCTACCATGTATGCAATGTTATACACTTGTCCCGATGTCTCACGTGCTTTGATCATGATGAGTAGGTATCATCAAGATCCCGAGAAGGTCACTAGTCTATCATAAAGAACATCCTTAAGTACTTGAGAACTAATGATCAGTTCCTTGTTTATGGTGGTGAGGAAGATTTGGTTGTAAAGGGTTACACTGACATGAGGTTCCGAACTGATAAAGATGATTATTGATCACAATGTGGAGTTGTGTTTTGCCTCAACAACAGGAGCTGTAAGCTAGAAAAGTTCTAAGAAAGACATAGTTGTTGATTCTATGAGAGAAGCCAAGTACGTTGCTGCTTCCAATGCAAAAAAGGAATTTTTTTGGATCAAGAAGTTCATTAATGAACTTGGGGTGGTTCCAACCATTGATGACATAATAGAATTATACTGTGAAAACAATGTAGCCATTGCACAAGCCAAGGAACCTAGATCACATCAACATTCCAAGTACATACTTTGACATTCCATCTCATACTAGAGATCGTACAATAAGGAGATGTGAAGATTCATAGAGCACTGACTGAGAGTAATGTTGTTGATCCACTGATAAAAGCACTTTCTTAGTAGAAGAATGATGGTCATTCTAGATTACTTGGGATTGAATTCATGAGTGAGTGGCTCTAAGTGCATTTGGGAGTCTATTGGTATGTATGCCCTAAGATCAAATCATGTGATGTGTCGGGACATTATGAAATTGATTTGATTAATTATGATGGAAATTTTTGTTTATTATGTTTGTTCAAATATAAGATGATGATATAACGTAATATATGTATGAATAATAATATTACTCGATGACATATGACTTGGGTTGAGGACTTGAACATGAGAACATATGTACATTTTGAGTATATATATTGTTTTCATGTCCCTAGTCCGATATTATAGTGGAAACTATATCGACAACAATAATACTTAAGACTAGAATGTGTGTTGAATAATGACTAAATCTCGTTAGTAATGTTATTGGATATCATGTCATACACAAAGGTACTTGTTAGAGAACAAGTGTACTAGACAGACCCATCTTGAGAGTGATACATCAAAACGATTAAATGGTTGTCAGAATCATTTGTCAATGTGATAGCGGTGATCGTAGTTCCTAACCTAAAGTCAATATAATAATCACACAGTGTTCAATGAAATTTGAAACCATTCAACATGACCTCAAATATGGGTTGTTATATAAATGGGCTTGGGTACATTGTCACACTTGGGGTTTGATATGAGTGATGTAGATAGAATTTGTCCCTTCTATTGGAGTGATATCCTGGACACTTGATAAGTGAGACTGCGAAATGCGTGTCCATGCTCATGTGAGTCAATATGTGATATTGAGCTCACATGATATCTACAATGTACTCTAATTCAAGAAACATAGATTGAATTTTTAAGAGGATGACAATACCATGTGTGGTGTTCAATTTGGATATCTGTGACAAAGGAACTATACAATCAGTGTAACACTAGATATAAGTTTAGGTTGAAGTTGTCCTCCAACTTATCCAATTACTCATGTACAATAATGTGTTTCTAGATATAGTTCATTGCTTGTCAAATCATAATATGATTATGGATCATTGCAACGTAATATGGAGCCTATAGGGTCACACACATATGATGCACTGGGAAAAGGAGTTTAATAATGGGAATAATTCAATTTAGTTACTTAAGTATTTAGGTTATCAAATTAAATAGTACTAATAATGCCAACTACTGATTGGATAATATCATCTGATAGATGATAGGACCTACCATTTGACCGAATGAATAATTTAGTAGAGAGACTAGATAGTGTTACCCAATAGATGACTGGAATGGCTAATTGACCGATTGGAGAATCCAATCAACTGATTGGAATGAATCAGCCAATTGGACTGAACCGAATGATTAATGATAACTATGATTATGCCAATTAATCATTTCATTGAAAGTCAGTGTTATTGCATGATTGAATATAGGGCACTTGATCAACTAGACCATCCAATCCACTAATTGATTCTGTGTTTCCAACATTCGAATAGGCCAATCAACTAATTAGATAGTCTAGTTGACCGAATAGATATACTTAGTTTATGTCCATCCAAGAGACCTAAACCTTTGAATCCTAAGGGTTTTAGAAACCCTATACCTACCACTCATATATAGGGGGTGATGGACAAGGCTCTCAACACACTTCCTATATCACATTACGCTAACGTGAGACCCTAGACATCTTACCTGTGAAAGGGAGAGATTGAAAGGGAGAAGAAAGATGATGCTAGAAAATCAATGAATGAAGGGGATACTCCTTCCTTCTAGATCAAGAAGTAAGATGTAAAGTTCCTGGTGGTTTATGTAGACTACATAGATATGCAGAACATTTGTTGTTGTACTAGGAGGACATCACCAACCATCACTTGTGTGCTTCTCAAGAAAGAAGTGCATTTGTGTGCAAGAATAGCCACTGAACTTGCTCTAGGACAAGGTATATATTGCACCCTCCTTGCTATACATTGTTGTTGGCATGATTTGCTAATTAAGGTATATTAAAAAAATGCTTTTGATGCCTTTCTCTCACTCCATATTTTCTAATAGACACCCATTTTTACTCACTTAACATATATTCACTACTAATCATAATTTTGTGGATAATGATGGAGTCCATTCTACGTTCCACACATTTTTCACATCTCATAATTTATTCACAATTTTCCATATTTTGGCATATTTTGTACACCCATTTTCTCCCAATTTGGGGCTCTTTGTGAAGAAACCATCTTTTCAAACCCAAACTACAATTTTCCCTTTAATTTTTCTATTTAAAAGTTGTTTTTTTTATAAAATTTGTAGTTGAATTATATGAATAAAATATTATTTTTATGTATAGATATGAAATTATTTTTTCATGATAAATATGAGGGACAATCCTAAATTATCTCTCTACATAATTTTGTTTTATTTTTTCAAACATATTCATGAAATTACTAGAAAATTGGGAAACCAATATTATCCTACCTAGGACACCCGCACAATCCGATCCATTCGCCACATTTGGTACACTTAAAATCTACTTAAGTACATGTACACGTACCTGCATGAACCCTAAATTAGAAGGTCAAAGAAGAACCTAGGGTCTAGGATAGAAGGAACATGATTGTTAACTTGAGGCCCCAATGGTTCTCCAACCTAAAAATTAACTCTGTAACATAGGCTAACTTTAATAACATACCTTGAAATATTCATGATTTCAACACATGCAAGGTGAAACCCTGTGTTTAATATCATAAGAGGATGAAAAAAACTATGCATCACTAGAGGTGAGTTGGAACCAATTCTCACATTTAGTGATCCTTGACATCTGTATCTAGGTAATTCTATAATGCTAACATCTGTTGGAGTTGACCTATAAGGAGAATGACAAGAGGGTGAAAACATAAGTTGAAACTCATTGCAATTATCCAAGCCTCACCTTTTGAAAAGAGGTGATACCAACCTCTGCATGAACCAACCCGTGAGCCGCAAGGTGGGAGACCTTCACTAGGAAAACCCATTTCATTCCTTACAGAGCCACAAGCTCTCATACAAAGGCCATTCAAAAGCCCCAAAGAAAAAAAATCGACGACAAGTGGAAACCTCACAAAAAATTCCTTTACTTAGGTAGACACATGCTTGTAATAGATTGCTACATTCAACTGTGTTAGGAGTGACACCCATCATGGTGTCTGTGATACCTTGTACCATGGACCAACTAGGTTAGAAATGGTTGCTAATACACATCTTACATGACACATCTTTAGTATTTAGCATAACATCCAGGGTCAAAAATGAAAACTACTAGAGGGGGGGGGTGAATAGAGTTTTATAGATAATTTAACAATTATTGAACTCAAACAACCACAATGAAAATATTGGACAAGGAGACACAAGGTTTAGAGTGGTTCCAACTATAGAAAATACTATAGCCGTCAATCCACTACCCGGTTGCTTACCCAACCGGGATTTGAAAAGAAATTTATTTTATTACCTCTCAAGGAATTTACATAAAATACAATCTCTTTTCCTAAACCCTTCAAGCAGCCTTCACCTAGAAGTAATCGCCAACCTTGAAGCAGCCTTCCCTTGAAGTAGATGCACCAACTCCCGTTGCACCAGCCTTCTGAAGTAGCTTCCCTTGCGATAGCCTTCTTGAAGTAGCTTGAAGTCCCCTTCTCCACCTGAGAATTCAACCCTCTCCAATCCGCAGCCTCCAACCCTAGGAGTAGCAAGGAGAGTACAAAAGATAAAAAGGAACAAGAAAGAAAAAGGAAATTACAACTTATCCTTTAAGCCCAAGGCTTGATATGCCTAGATCAAGCATATAGATCTCCTAGCCAAGTGTGTGAACTTGTGATTGCTGTGGATAGGAGGATCTAGCCTATAGGACACGAAATTGAGCCAAGGAGAATGTAGACAAATGATTACAGTGCTCAAATTTCTTGCAATAGATTGCTCAAGTATGCTCAAGTGTATTCTCAAATGTAACAAGTGAATTCTAGTGTCCTATGGCTTGTCCTATTTATAGGAATGGCCTAAGTATGCTTAAGGACGTTCTAGACAACTTCTAGGGGTTTCTAAGTGCTTAACTAGCCGTTAGGTACAAAGCTGTTGCTTTAACAACGGCTAATTACTTTATTCTGCAGTTGCTGTCAGAGACCATCTCGGTCGACAAATGGTCGACCGAGACACCTACTCGGTCGAACTTTTGTCGACCGACAGGCTCTCTGGAACAAGTGATTTGCAACGTCTTTCTTCAACTACCAACTAACTTGTCTGTTGTGTGTAACGGCTACTTTGGATCTTTCTCGGTCGAGAAGATTGTCGACCGAGAGTGTCTCGGTCGAGGAGTTTGTCGACCGAGAATGATCCTGTTTCAAGGTTTCAATTTAAGCATTAATTATATGTGTGAGTGTGCAAAGGTGATCCTAATAAAATGGGATGACATGTCTAACTATGGTGTTTGGCTAGGGAAAATCTAACGCTTGATTTACATGCAATTCTAAGTACTTGTACATTATATATTTGTACAAGTTTTTACAACAATGATTACATTGCATGAAAATATAAACAATTTAGCTTGTGGATTTTCCCTAGTTGCTTTGCCATCCATCTTAGTCCTGCACACTCAAGTAGCTCGTTAGATTAATAAGAATGAAATGTTTGTCATAATAAAAACAAAGGGATTTATAGATGTCCAATTAGCCAACAATCTCCCCCTTTTTGAAGATGACAAACATTTCCAAAATATAAATAAGGAAATATAAAACATATGAATGTCATACCTTTAGATTGCCTTATGTAGCTTTTCCTCTTGTTTATAAAATGTGTGCTTATTATTCCCAATGAATTATGGAACATGAAATCCAGTTCATTTGGGAATATAGCAACTTTCAATGTAAAGCCAAGAGTAAATTTATGAAACTCATTGATTGAGTTTTTCATAGATACTAAGTTATAGTTTTATTTATCTCTCCCCCTTTGTCATTTCAAAAAGATAGCCGTTTTTAATAAAAGCTCCCCCTTAATTAGATATCCCGTCAATTCTAATGAAAAAGATGTCCATTGAAAAGCCAAAAAAAATAAGTAAACGTATTCGTTTTAAGAACCACAGATATCAAAGAAAACATCTTCCAAAGGAGTAATAAGCAGTTGCTTCCTAATGTTGTTGAATTGATCTAGTGGAAGTGGTTTTGTAAAAATATCAGCCAATTGATTTTCCGTATCAACATGATGAAGGGAAACATGATTCTTTGAGATGTGATCCCTTAAGAAGTGATGACGGATTTCAATGTGTTTTGCCCGGCTGTGTAAAATAGGATTGTGTGCTAAGTTTATGGCGCTCGTGTTGTCACAAAAAATAGGTGTAGATGAAAGATTAAAACCATAATCGCTTAGTACCTGTTGCATATAAAGCACTTGAGCACAACAAGACCCGGCTGCCATATATTCAGCTTCAGTTGTAGATAGGGCAACCGTATTTTGTTTCTTGCTAAACCAAGATACTAAGGCTCTCCCTAATAAGAAACATCCACCACTAGTACTTTTGTGATCAAGTTGACAACCAGCATAATCCGCATCAGTATATGCTTTAAAATCCAGGGATTGTCCTTTTGGATACCATAAGCCAAAACAAGTAGTACCAGCTAGATATCGAAGAATTCTTTTAACCGCTAGAAAATGAGATTGCATAGGTTGGGATTGAAATCGAGCACAAAGACCAACGGAAAACATAATGTCCGGTCGAGAAGCAGTTAAGTATAGCAAACTACCAATCATGGCTCTATATAAGGAATCATCAATAGGTTCCCCATTTTCATCCTTATCAATTTTGATAGAGGTAGCCATAGGAGTAGTAGCATGTTTGCATTGATCCATCCCAAAACGTTTTAAAAGTTCTTTAGTATATTTTTCTTGGCTTATGAAAATTCCTGCAGGTGTTTGCTTAATTTGAAAACCAAGAAAGAATGTTAGTTCACCCATGAGGCTCATTTCAAATTCTTTTTGCATAATGTCACTGAATTGTGTGCATAATGAATCATTTGAAGCTCCAAAAATAATATCATCAACATATATTTGCACAACTAGGAAATCAGATGCATATGTTTTGAAGAATAAAGTAGAATCTGAATTTCCAATAGAAAAACCATTATCAAAAAGATATGTCTTGAGCCGTTCATACCAATTCCTAGGTGCTTGTTTTAGACCATAAAGTGCCTTTTTGAGTTTATAAACATGGTCACCTTTTTCTGGTATTTCAAAGCCAGGTGGTTGAGCCACATAAACTTCTTCTTGTATGATGCCATTTAGAAATGCACTTTTGACATCCATTTGATATAGCTTAATGTTTTTATGGGCAGCAATGGCTAGTAACATCCTAATAGCTTCAAGTCTAGCTACGGGTGCATATGTTTCATCAAAATCTATTCCTTCTTGTTGATTATATCCTTGTGCTACTAACCGAGCTTTATTCCTGATGACTTCTCCTGCCTCATTGAGCTTATTCCTAAACACCCATTTAGTTCCTATGATAGTTTTATCTTGTGGTTTAGGAACTAAATCCCATACATCATTTTTAGTGAATTGATTTAACTCCTCTTGCATGGCTATTATCCAGTAATCATCCTTAAGAGCTTCGGATATCTTCTTAGGTTCAATGATAGAAACAAAAGCCATGTTTGCAACGTCTTTGAAGGATGACCGAGTTTTGACTTTATCATTTGGATCTCCAATAATTAGTTCTTGGGGATGATCCTTGATAAGCCTAGGTGTAGGTTGTGTTTCACCTTGGGGATCGGATATAGGAATTTTCTCACTATCATTGGAAATGGTTATATTTTCGAATTGATTAGTGAGATCAATGATATCTAGATTTTCAGACTTCGATTCTTCATGAAAAGAAACATGAATGGATTCCTCAACTTTTCTAGAGATAGTGTTATATACTCTAAAGGCTTTGCTAGAAGTGGAATATCCCAAGAAGAATGCTTTGTGTGATTTAGGATCAAACTTGTCTCTATCATCTTTGGTATTTAAAATGTAGCATGTGGAGCCAAAAGTATGAAAGTAGTCAACTCTAGGTTTCTTAGAGTGTAATATTTCATATGGAGTTTTCTTCAAATGAGAGTGAATAGTTACTCTATTAAGCACATAACAAGCAGTGTTTACAGCTTCAGCCCAAAAGGTTTTAGGTGTGTTGTGTTCAAGCATCATGGTCCTAGCCATTTCCTGTAGGGATCGATTTTTCCGTTCAACTATACCATTTTGTTGTGGGGTACGTGGAGCAGAAAAATTATGAGTATACCCTTGAGATGTACAAAAGGTCTCAAATGTATGATTCTCAAATTCGCCACCATGATCACTTCTAATGGTACATATTTTATGTTGTAAAAGATTTTCAATCTTGGAACAAAATTGCATAAGGACATGAATAGTATCATCTTTAGTTGCAATAAAATGTACCCATGTATATCTACTATAATCATCAACAATAACAAAACAGTATCGTTTACCACCAATAGATTGTGTCCTCATTGGTCCAAATAAGTCCATATGAATTAATTCTAAGGATCTACTGGTGCTAAGTACATGTTTTGATTTAAAAGATGTTTTGATTTGCTTTCCCATTGTGCAGGGTTCACAATTTTCAATTTGATCAAAAGACAAAGCAGGTAATCCACGAACAAGATCATATTTCACTAACTTTTTAATAACATGTGAACTAGCATGTCCCAGCTTTTTATGCCATAGTTGTAAGGTATTTTCATTTGCAAGCAAGCATTTACCTACTACTGATTTCATAGAGTTTGGTTTAAGGATATAAAGATTTCCAACTCTATTTCCTTCATAAACGACATTTGTAGTGTTTTCTATCAATAATTTGCAGCAGGTTTTGTTAAATAACACATCATAACCACTATCACATAGTTGACTTACACTTATTAAATTATGATGCAATCCATCAACAAGTAGAACATTTTTAATTTCGAGATTTGTTCCAACATTACCTATTCCAACGATTTTGCCCTTACCATTGTCTCCAAAGGTGACCGTTCCACTTTTCTTTTCTTCAAAAGTTTGAAATGCGTCCTTGTTCCCAGTCATATGTTTGGAGCAGCCACTGTCAACTACCCATTCCTGCATTAGAATGTAGATTTTGGTACCCATGTGATGGTCCGATATGGTTAGAAATTTTTTTTAAGTGCTTATGTATATAAAAGTTCTGATACAGAAAACCAGTCGGTCGACAATTGTTCGACCGATATTTGTCTCGGTCGACAATTTGTCGATCGAGCAGGTTACTGTATCACAAGCAAAAACACATAAAATTTCTCGGTTGACCAAGTTTCGACCGAAATAGGTGCTGTAAATTTTTGATTTGTTAAAGACATCCAGTCGGTCGACAATTGTTTGACCGACTTAGAGCTCGCTCGACAATACTTCGACCGACAGAGTTTCTGTTTCAGCAATGCAGAAAAAACAATAAGCATAGCACCTTTTGTTGAGATAAGACAATATAAATAGCAAAATTAAGCATTTGGTCATATCTCAACTACATTCCATTCTTCTAAGTTTGGGGTTTTGGGATCCAAACTAAGTCAGACTCCTTAGTCTTGTAGGGGCATGAAAAACAATAATGTCCAAGACGTAAGCAGAAATGACAAGTAATAGAGTCAATTTCATTTCTCTTTCTAGTCATTGTGTTCTTGGGTACAAACATAGTTTGGGTCTTTTTGGGTTGGTTTTTCTTTGGAACATATCCCAAACCTTTTCTTCCATTGAAGACAGTACCAACTCTCAATATGTTATCAAGAATATCTTTTCTTCTTAACTTATGAAGTTCTCTTTGCAACGTAGCAATGTCATTCATCTTCTTATGTATGTCTTTTCTTGCTTGGTCTAAATCAGAAAACAATGAATCCTTTTCTTTTACAATATTATCATAGTCCGAATGGTTGCACAAGATAGGTTGAGTTTGATAATCTTATAGTTTAGCTAGCAAATCAGTCTTTTCTTTTGATAGAAGATCAACATTGGTTTCTAAATTGAGTAGCTTTCTAGTGCAATCATCTAAAGATGTTTTTAAAGATACATTTTCAAGATCAATGTTGTTCTTTTCATAAGAAAGTTCATCTAGTTTGGCAATGAGCTCATTATTTGATTTTATAGCCTTCTTTAGTTTCTTCTT
The DNA here is from genome assembly GCA_963693085.1 of Alisma plantago-aquatica. Taxonomy (NCBI): domain Eukaryota; kingdom Viridiplantae; phylum Streptophyta; class Magnoliopsida; order Alismatales; family Alismataceae; genus Alisma; species Alisma plantago-aquatica. The sequence continues at coordinate 195,607,972 of OY856409.1, forward strand.
GGCATCAACATACTTATCATGAGTTTCTTGTAAACTAGTAACTAACTCTTCTTTAGGAAGATCAACTAGGCTTACCTCTTGAGAGTCTTCATTTTCTTCTCTTGCCATTAGACATTCCACCTCTTCTCCGCTTTCACTGTCACTTGACTCATCCCAGGCAGCTTTATAGGCTTTTTCTCCTTTCTTCTTATGTGAGCTTTTCTTTCCCTTCTTTGCTTTGGGACATTCGTTTTTGAAATGCCCTTTCTTCCCACATTCAAAGCACCTGGGAGTAGAGGAACTAGAAATTTTGTTAGATTTAAACCTTTTGTACTTCTTACCGTTGACGATTAAGGCTTCTTCTTCTTCTTCACTTGACTCCTCACTTTCTTGTGTGACGACTTTTGAGGCTTTGAGAGCCACATCCTTCTTCTTCCCACTATGGTGTTCAGGTTCTCTTCTTTCTTCCTCTTCTAGATCTGCTTCATGGGCTTCTAAATTACCAATGAGTTGTTCCATTTTGAGGCGAGTGAGGTCGTTGGCTTCTGCAATGGCTGTCACCTTTGGCTTGTACTTTGGAGGAAGTGATCGAAGAATTTTTGATACCTGATCTTCCTCAAGGACAGGTTTTCCTAAGGCACTTAAACCATTAACAATAGTAGAGAATTTTGAATACATTTCACTAATAGATTCATTTGGATCCATACGAAAATGTTCAAGCTTTGTTTTAAGCAGACTAATTTTGGAATTTTTGACTTGGGCTGTACCCTCATAAGTGATGGACAATCTATGCCAAATATCATACGCTGTATCACAATTTGATATTCTATTAAATTCTCCTACAGAAATAGAACAATATAAAATGCTTACAGCTTTTGCGTTCATTTGGGCCTGTTTTACCGTGTTTGCATCCCATTCCGCAAAGTCATTTTGAGGGAATGCATAAGGAGTAGATACCATTCTCCATAGATCCCAGTTGACGCCTTGGAAGTAGAACTGCATCCTTCTCTTCCAGTATTGGTAGTTTGTTCCATCGAATGCCGGCGGCCTAGCAACAAGAGTCCCTTCAATGTTGAGGTTGTTGAGCATTCCATCACCCATTTCTTCAAGACCTTGTTAGGGTTCCTTGAAGCCTCGCTCTGATACCAATTGAAAACTACTAGAGGGGGGGGTGAATAGAGTTTTATAGATAATTTAACAATTATTGAACTCAAACAACCACAATGAAAATATTGGACAAGGAGACACAAGGTTTAGAGTGGTTCCAACTATAGAAAATACTATAGCCGTCAATCCACTACCCGGTTGCTTACCCAACCAGGATTTGAAAAGAAATTTATTTTATTACCTCTCAAGGAATTTACATAAAATACAATCTCTTTTCCTAAACCCTTCAAGCAGCCTTCACCTAGAAGTAATCGCCAACCTTGAAGCAGCCTTCCCTTGAAGTAGATGCACCAACTCCCGTTGCACCAGCCTTCTGAAGTAGCTTCCCTTGCGATAGCCTTCTTGAAGTAGCTTGAAGTCCCCTTCTCCACCTGAGAAGTCAACCCTCTCCAATCCGCAGCCTCCAACCCTAGGAGTAGCAAGGAGAGTACAAAAGATAAAAAGGAACAAGAAAGAAAAAGGAAATTACAACTTATCCTTTAAGCCCAAGGCTTGATATGCCTAGATCAAGCATATAGATCTCCTAGCCAAGTGTGTGAACTTGTGATTGCTGTGGATAGGAGGATCTAGCCTATATGACACTAAATTGAGCTAAGGAGAATGTAGACAAATGATTACAGTGCTCAAATTTCTTGCAATAGATTGCTGAAGTATGCTCAAGTGTATTCTCAAATGTAACAAGTGAATTCTAGTGTCCTATGGCTTGTCCTATTTATAGGAATGGCCTAAGTATGCTTAAGGACGTTCTAGACAACTTCTAGGGGTTTCTAAGTGCTTAACTAGCCGTTAGGTACAAAGTTGTTACTTTAACAACGGCTAATTACTTTATTCTGCAGTTGCTGTCAGAGACCATCTCGGTCGACAAATGGTCGACCGAGACACCTACTCGGTCGAACTTTTGTCGACCGACAGGCTCTCTGGAACAAGTGATTTGCAACGTCTTTCTTCAACTACCAACTAACTTGTCTGTTGTGTCTAACGGCTACTTTGGATCTTTCTCGGTCGAGAAGATTGTCGACCGAGAGTGTCTCGGTCGAGGAGTTTGTCGACCGAGAATGATCCTGTTTCAAGGTTTCAATTTAAGCATTAATTATATGTGTGAGTGTGCAAAGGTGATCCTAATAAAATGGGATGACATGTCTAACTATGGTGTTTGTCTAGGGAAAATCTAACGCTTGATTTACATGCAATTCTAAGTACTTGTACATTATATATTTGTACAAGTTTTTACAACAATGATTACATTGCATGAAAATATAAACAATTTAGCTTGTGGATTTTCCCTAGTTGCTTTGCCATCCATCTTAGTCCTGCACACTCAAGTAGCTCGTTAGATTAATAAGAATGAAATGTTTGTCATAATCAAAACAAAGGGATTTATAGATGTCCAATTAGCCAACAAAAAAAGCCCTAATCCATCTCCTCCCCTAGAATGAAGCCCCCCCCTCATGGAATAATGGGATATAAAAATTTAGAGGGAAGAACCATCTATCATTAGGTGACTGAGGTAGGTGATAGCTTAATATGCTTGGGGATTCAACCTTCTGACTTCACTAAGGGAAGCGGGTGAGAAGAAGGTGACCTCGAAAGATGTTGTGCTCTTTCAAAATCTTAAATCTATAGATATCCTTGAGGTGATGAGTACATGGACAAGATGTTTAAATTGATCTTGTTTTCTTAATTTGAGAAAAGGAGACTCATAGTATGATCCTCAAAATTTAATAAAGACCTAAATATAAACACACACTTACATGGAGGGGGTACCCATAGCCGGTACCGCATATCATGAACTAGAAAAATATTTATTTCAAAATACATCTCTTATAAAAATATTGGCTCCTTATACTGACAAACAAAAAGATAACATTCAAAGAATAAAAAAGCAAATATCATTCTAGTTCTCAAGAAGAATCACATGTTACTACTAGTGAGAGCATCGATGCAACCCACTCCATGTACTCATAAAGATGTCCCAACCTATGGGTCAACTTACTCGAGTTCAACCACAACTTTGCCACTGTCTAATGAACCTTTCAATCTCAATCACCAACTTGCTAGAAAAGGAGTAAGTGCTTCAACCTAATAGGAGCATTAGCAATGATTGAACTGCCTCAAAATTGATATTGGAAGTATGAAACAAAACTCTCCAAAACAAGAAGGATGATCATCCACAAAAAGTTGGGCATGACAATTCTGTAGTCTGAGTTTCCAAGATGCAACTCCATCCATCCCCCATGTATGTCTGCCAATGTCAGACCAGTAAGCCACTGAGCCAAGTCACCATGCAACTGAAAAGGCGCACCAACTTGAATGTGTTTTGACAAGAAATCCTTTGTAAGGATATAGTGAGGATTCCACCATACTATCAGTACTGATGTGCATTCTCAAATAAATTTGAAGGACCTTGAAGGATCCCCTCATCCTCTTGGTCAACTGGGTTTCATCCAAGAACTCATATTCATCATCAAGTATCAAAGGAACAATAATTTTTCTCAATTTGTGTTTCTTATATATCATACTTGAATGTGAGTTTGTTGACTATCAACGAGCTATGTGAAACCCTATGTACATGGTAATCAGTTAATCAATCACATGGTTTAGTGTTTTATGGTGAGTCTGGTTATATACTGAAAGAAAGAGATAATTTGAAGAGAAAGATTTACCCAGATAATGGACAAGTAATAGATGCTCTGAACACCATAAATCCATCCATAAAGATTTGTAATGGGAAGGGTTACACGAATTATGGATTATAAGATATAGGAGGGAATAATTTAGATACAAATATGAAGTGCGCAACACCAACCCCTAGGTATTAAATGGTACTTTAGTTCAACATATTACCCAACATCAATCGACTAGGTATCGATGATACTACTTCAAATCAATAGGGGTAATAAACAATACTAGAGATTCCAGTGGTACCTAAGATAATTGTAGTTGGAGTGAACTCTACTTGAATAATTTATTCCGTATTAGGAACCAACCCTTGTGGAGCCACTTCGTGTGGATTCAAATGATTTTTAACACAGAGGCATCTTTCGTGAGTAGGGTTGTAAATGGATATGGCTATACCGCATGCCCTCAAACACATACCCTCTAAATTTGTCATGGGTATAAATTTTTATAACCATATAACTTGTGACGCCACATCCCGCTATCACACAGACAAAGAAATGCCACGCAAAAACATGTGGAACACCATAAACCACACAATCCAAAAACATAGGTTAATTAAAACCGACTGCGGAAAGCAGATAAACAAAGAAACTATTACATCCAAATCATCATCCTGTAAGGAAACATGTTATATAAATACTTACAAGCCTTGATATATGTCCACATCCTATAGGAACCAACTGTCCTGTCAACACCAGAGTTTATCACCTGTGTATACATACATAATGGGCCACATCAGGCTAGTAGTAGGATATATGAGCTACATCAGCTATGTATCGTAAAACATCGTCAAAACACCTCCGAGGACCTGAGAGTACATGGATGACTCTAGAACTCTACTACAAAACAACCAAAACATCAGCATATCCATCTCTTGCCTCTTACTGCTCTTCTTGCTGCTCAACCGCAACCTCATGACCACCACCACATCTAGCGTGATCACCTAAAAAGGTTGTAAACCAACAGGGTGAGACACACAGTCCCAGCGAGAAACATAACTCCCCACCAAAACTATAAAACTTCAGGTAAAGCAGGTAACTGATATAAGTAGATCATAAGAGTAGCATCCCGAGCAGAACTTATTTTATGAACAATCTTACCAGAAATCCAGGAGGCAAATAACCAAGTATTTCTTTATGGAACATGATTTACAAGATAAGATTTATAGGAACTTATCAAAAAATATACGGATCGTACAAATAGCTGCAAGATATAACTCGATCAACTATACAAGCAAGGCATCAATCAATGTTCCGTGTTTTGCCTTAAACAATACGGCTAGATTATGATTCATTATGCCCTGAGGAAGTGAGCCCTCCCGCTCAAATCCAACCTTTGGATGTGAAGCCCAAAACCAGTGCCATACAAGGTCATCAGGAGAGCCAGACTCCATGACCTCACCTCTTTGTGGTTAATGTACCAAAACCAAAGCAGGACCGCAGTCTCTTGCTTGAGTGGCCTCAGCCATAGGGTCTGCTCCGCAGGCTACCCTTCTATAATACTGAGCCATGGGCTTATTCACAATGCTCTATAATCACTGAGCCATGGGCATGTTCACTATGCTCTAAACACAACCACAGTCGTTACTCAAATCCTCCTACTTTCGGCTAGGAGAAACCACACATATTCAACAATATGCGCTCCAGGTAATCCCGCAGGATAAACCTGTTTCACCATCACCAACTATTGACGATCATGGATCTATGGCCAGGGAAACCTACATGATATGTTCCACTATAATTAATTAGTATATTTTAAGTGGATTGTTGAGGCAACCAAGTTGTAAAACATAAACATCATTGAGTTACATTATTACTATCATTATCACATTATCATGGGATCTCAATCCCTCATCACAGAATGCCACTGCCTCTCAAGGCTTACATCATCACCATGGGATAGAAATCCCTTATCTTAACATTAGAGGATAACACCTCAACTAGGCACTCAGCCTTTACTAGGTCAACAGACCTTTTCACATCATACGGATGATACATGTTATCTCATCAACGAGGATTATCATCATTCAGTGTTATTCAAACACATAAACCTCATAGCTCTTACCTGGCTATGAATCCATCTGATACACCTACATGGTTAGTATGCATATCAAGAGTGATAACATAAATCACCAACCATAGATCTTTATGGTTATCATGCTATTAGGGTTGAAGGCACATGACTGGATCAACATCCATGATTATCACTACATGAAACACAAAGTTGTATATTGTACACAAATTACATTATTGTTATCAGACCATGAGCATCCACTATGCCCTAATATTTCATGAGCATAAACATTATCAAGGAAAAACATCCCTAAGGATTACACAACCATGGAATATCCATACATCATTGGTCACAACCTTTCATCCATAACCCATCATCCACAAGGTACAAGAAAGTAACTAGTAGGGTTTCCTAGGTTAAGCATAACCTTCACCAACGGTACTGTCCTCCCTCACTAGAGATGTGACAGGCAGCACCATCACTCACCCAAAAGGGGTAGTGGGCAAGATCATATCCCTCACTAAAACTCTAACAGCTAGGGCACTTAGCCACACATATCAGCCATCCAAGTCAAGCACTCATGCACCAAGGGTATCTTGCAACCAGGTCTAGTGCTATGTCGTGCAACCTGATCCAAGAGGGTATCGTGCATACAAGAACAAGGTGGTATCGGGCAACCAAGTGAAAAGGTGTGTCGGGCAACATACGGGCACCTCTTATCATCCAAGACCCTATCACCCACTAGGTTTAGGGTTTCATATCGGGAAGCCATCATTACTATATCCACCACGATCATGGCACCCAAGCCCAACACTGTAACGCCCCAAAAGCCCACTGCAACAAACGACACCAAGGCACTACGAGATGTCCTATCATCCAACTAGGTTAAGCACAACATCTCGGTCACTACTAAGGAACCTACTAGGGTCCACCACCCAAACACCATATCGGGAAACACATCCAATTGAGCTCAACTTATCCTATCATCCAAGACAAGCCCTAGATGAGGGGTATCATACTCAGCACCAAAAAGGGTATCGTGTAAGGGCACAAGAACCACATCGGTTTGGTCATCTTCAACCTCAAGATCACCATCATCAAACCCTGATAGATCAAGAGAGTTGGCTCACCTCTCAACAACCAAGAGAGAGGGGTATTGCACAACCTCCGTCACATATCGGGCATCAAGGTAGGTCATCCATATTGGTCAACCATTCAACCTCAACTAGGACATCAACAGCCAAAGGCTCACCTCTCAAATCCGTGGTGAGAGTAGGGTATTGCCCAAGCAAATAGAATATAGACTCACCTCTCAACGACTAAGGAAGAGAGGGGTTTTGCCTACACCACTAGAGCTCAAGATCACTTCTCAAAACCAAGCAGAGAAAGGGGTATTGCCCCAAGGAAAATCTAATCCATAGGTTCAGCCAACAAGGTCCAAGGTCATACAACTATCAATATCATAACCACTAACTCCAACAAGATTAAAGGTACATACTAGAGCAAGAAACATATCCAACAAGATGCAAGGCCGATCAAGATCATATACGAACATGCAACATAAAAGATAGTAGTATAGCTAGGGTTAGGAGTTATGCAACCCACCTCAAGCAAGCTCCTCAAGCTCCAAGGCTCCAAGAACCAGCTTTAAGCTCTTAGCTCCAAAGCACCCCACCAAGGAAGCAAGACCCTTCTAGGGTTCGACCACCACCTAGAGGGAGAAGAATAAGAAAGACTCCACCAAGTAGATCGACCACCACGCTTGCTCTACCAAGGGAAGGTGTATCGGCCACCAAAGGAGAAAGGAGAAACTAAAGGAACTAAAGATCTAAGCAACTAAAGAGAGGGTTTTATATATACAAGAGGGTCTATGGGGCGCCCACCTTGGTGGTGCTCCACATGTGCATGTCCAAGGCACTACTTGTCTAAAGCCACGCCACCTTGCTAAACCACATGCACATGTCATGCCACCAACTTACCAAAGGACCAGCCACTTGTCCAAGGTATGGTGACAAAAACTAGGAAAGGTCAAAGTGGTCACCTTGGGCGATACAACCCACTGGGCGACACACTCCTCTTGGCGGCATAGGGCTTCAAGCTCTCCTACACACGATACAAACCCTTATCAAGGCAAAGCAAGGCCCATCAAATCTCATCAAGGCCCAGAACTACTCAATCAACAAGCCCAACTCATCCTCTCAACCCTAGAGGATGCAAGGAGAAAGAAAACATCTCTCAAGGTGACAAACTTGCACATCAACCCTAAAACTTGGGTTATTTGCAATTTGCACCACAAAGCACAAACAAACCCTAATCACAACCTCATGTGATTAGCAAGCTTCTAAACACAAGATTTAGGCAAAGAAAATAGGGTAAACCCAAATTAAAGGTCAGGGTCCTTACAAGCCATAAACCTCTACAAAGGGATTTCATCCCCAAAATCCGAAGAGAAAAGCGAGGGATACTTCCTCCTCATCTCTTCCTTGAGCTCCCACATGGCTTCCCCAACACCACGATGATGCCAAAGAACCTTCACAAGCACCAGGTACTTCCCTTTCAACTTCTTCACTCTTATGTCAAGAATCATCACTGGACCTTCCTCGTAGGTCACATATTCATCAAGCTCAAACTCAACTGGCTGTATCATTGTCCCTGTATCTGGATGACTTTTCTTCAGCATACTGACATGGAACACCGGATGTAACCTGTGCAACTCTGGCGGCAGCTCTAACTTGTAAGCTACGTTGCCAACACGTGCTACTATTGGATATGGCCCCATATACCTGGGTGCCAACTTGCCTTTCCGATCAAACCTTAGCACGCCTTTACATGGTGAGACTTTCAGGTACACCTTGTCTCCCACGTGGAACTCTAAAGGTCATCAGCAATTATCTGCATACGACTTCTGTCTATCCTGTGCCGCTTTCAACTCTTGTCGTATCCCTTTGATCTTTTCTGTTGTCTGCTGCACTAACTCAGGACCCAAAAGCTGATACTCGCCCGACTCATACCAGCAGAAAGGAGATCTACACTTCCTGCCATATAAATCCTCATAAGGAGCCATGTCGATGCTTCGCTAGTAACTATTGTTGTAGGAGAACTCTATCAAATTGAGATGCACATCCCAACTTCCTAGGAACTGAAAAACACAAGCTCGGAGAAGATCCTCCAAAGTCTGAATAGTCCATTCAGACTGTCCATCTGTCTACGGGTGGAAAGTAGTACTGAACCTCAACTGCGTTCCCAACGCTTTGTGCAACTGTTCCCAAAAATGACTCATGAACTGGGGTCCTCTGTCAGAGACTATCGTTGTGGGCACACCGTGCAAACACACTATCTCATGTACATACACATGAGCAAGCTTCTCTGCGGTATATGTTGTCTTCATAGGTATGAAATGAGCAGACTTTGTCGATCTGTCCACTATCACCCAGATGGAATCATGATTCTTAGCTGTCCTCGACAGACCAACTATGAAATCCATGGTTATATGATCCCATTTCCACTGCAGTATCGACATGGGTTGCAAAGTACCTGCCCACTTCTGATGCTCAACCTTGACTTGCTGGTATAGCGCACACCTAGCCACAAACTCGGCTACATCTCTCTTCAAGCCAGGCCACTAATACAAGTCCTTCATATTACGATAGATCTTGGTGACACCTGGATGCATTGCATACATCGATGTGTGTGCTTCGTCGAGCACTAACCTCCTCAAATCGTCAACATTAGGGACCACCATTCTATCATGATAGCAAACTAGTCCATCCTCAGACTCATGGAACCCATCACACTTTTTGCTTCCAAACTCTAATTTGATTAACTTAACTAAAGCACCTACCTACTGTGCATCTTTAATCATTTGTATCAATGTAGGCTTTACTTGCATCTGGGTCAACAGTACTGCCAACAAGGAAACTTCCAATTGTACATTCATGTGTCGCAAAGAGATGAACATATCCCGCCTGTGGCATACCAAGGAACTCAACTATGCCTTCTTCATAGGAAGAGAATAAGACTTCCTGCTAAGTGCATCAGCTACCACATTCGCCTTACTAGGATTATACTCAATGGTGCAATCATAATCATTGATCAGCTCCATCCAGTGATGTTTTCGCATGTTCAACTCACTCTGTAAGAAGTTGTACTTCAAGTTCTTATGATCTATAAAGATCTGACACACTTCCCCATAAAGATAGTGTCTCCAAATCTTTAATGCATGGACCACCGCTGCTAGCTCCAAATCATGTATCGGATAGTTCTCCTCATGTTTCCTAAGCTGTCGTGAAGCAAAAGAAACCACATGATCTTCCTACATCAGCACACATCCTAGGCCTTTCTTGGAAGCATCACAGAAAACAAAATAGCCTTTCCCAGGTTGTGGCAGCACCAAAACTAGAGTACTAGTCAGCTTCTCCTTCAATCCTTAGAAAGCTTGCTGACAACGATCATTCCAAACAAAAGGTACATCCTTCCTGGTCAACTTTGTTAATGGTAATGTGATTACACTGAAGTTCCTTATAAATCTCTGGTAGTATCCTACTAAACCCAGAAAACTATGAACTTCTGTCGGCGTATTTGGTTTCTCGCAATCTATAACTGAATCCACCTTCTTAGGGTCCACTCTGACTCCTTCTACAGATATCACATGACCCAAGAAAGTCACTTCTTTCAACCAAAACTCGCACTTGCTGAACTTGGCATACAACTGATGTTGGTGAAGAAGAGTCAACGCTTGTCGAAGATGTTGTTCATGCTCTTGACTATCCTGACTATAGATCAAGATGTCATCTATAATAACTACAAAAAATTGATCTAGGAACGGATGGAACACTCTATTCATCAGATCCATGAAAGCAGCAGGCACATTGGTTAGTCCGAATAGCATAACCATGAACTCAAAGTGACCATACCTCACCCTAAAAGCTGACCTTGGTATGTCCTCATCCTTAATTCTTAACTAATGATATCCAGACCATAGATCGATCTTTGAGAACACTGTAGCGCCATGCAACTGATCAAACAGATCATCTATCCTCGGTAACGGGTACTTGTTCTTGATCATAACTTTGTTCATCTGCCGGTAATCTATGCACAAACACATCGATCCATCCTTCCTCTTTACGAACAGGACTGGAGCACCCCACAATGATGTGCTTGGTCTGATGAAACCTTTATCCAACAACTCCTGTAACTACTTCTTCAGCTCTGCCATCTCATCTGGAGCCATCCTCTTCTGTGTCTGAGCAACTGGTTGTGTTCCTAGTATTGGATTGATCTCAAAGTTAATCTCTTGAGGTGGGGGAACACTGAGGAACTCATCAGGAAACACATCCGCAAACTCTCGGATTATAGACACTTCCTCAAGGCTAGGACCTTTTGCCTTGGTATCCACAATGTGGGCTAGGAACGCCTTACACCCTTGCCGCAACAACTTCTTTTCCACCATAGCTGATACTAAAAATGTTGGAAGGATCTTTCTATCTCCCTAGAAGATCCACTTCTCACCACCATCAACAAACACTGCTTGCTTGGAACCACAGTCCATCACAACCTTATACTTCTCTAAGGTATCCATCCCAAGGATCACATCGAATCCATGCATATCAAGTGCTATAAGATCCACTTGTATACTGTGTCCCGAAAAAGATAAAACACAAGATGGACACACCTCTCGAAGTATTGAGGAACCATCAAGAGGGGTTTCTAACAATAAGCTATCTTTCTTACAGCTAACAAGTAAAAGACAACTATCAAGCATACTATGTGTGATAAAAGAGTGTGTAGCACCCGGGTCAACTAGAACAGATACAAAGTAAGAAGAAGACAAATTAGAATGAAATAACTCCATCTGACATGCCACCACTTGTGGGTTGACTATCGCCTCCGACTGACTCATAACATAGAATCGAGCTGTTGCTTGCTGTCCACGTTCTCTGCTTCCTTGAGCATACAATCCTGCTTGTGACGCTTGACCGCGTCCTTACCCTCTGTTACCACTAGAATATTATCTATCTGACCCTTGTTGATTCTGCCTCAGCTATTGTGTCACTTCAACATCTTTCCTTGGGTAATTTGACCTCAAATGCCCGGTCTGTCCATAGAGATTGCATGACCTGTCCTCAAACTGTGGTCTAGATGGCCCTCTCACTGCTACTGAAACTGTGTCTGGACGGTGAAAATCCATGCCCTCTTCCTTTACTTGGTGACCACAGCGATGGTACACTAGAACCTTGCCTCCCAGAAGGTGCAAAAAACCTCAGCTTCTTGAAACCATCAAACCTCTACTTCTGAAACAGCACAGGTCTTTTCTTGGTCATAGTCTCCCTCTTATCTTGGACTGACCATTCAATCCTTCAGATAGACTCCACAAACGTGGAAGACCGCTCTCGATTCTCCAAAGAAACATAAGGTGTCGATAGCTCAACACTCAAACCTTTCTCAAACTGCCTGATTCTCTCATCATCTGTCGCCGCCATGTGAGGGCAAAACCCCAATAGGTCCATAAACTTGGCTTCATACTCAGTGATGCTCATCGATCCTTGGTGCAGATGCTCAAACTGGTTGATCTTCTCATCTAGATACGTCTTCGGGAAGTATCGACTGATAAACTCCCGTCGAAAAACATCCCAACAGATCACTTCACCGGGTTGCTTCTCCTCCTCGATGGCCCACCAGTGTCCAACACTACCTTTCAGAAGGTAGACAACATGCTTAACTTTGTTTGCTTCGGGGATGTTGAGGATATGTAAGGCCTTCTCTAGACCTATCGACCACAGATCTGTATCTACTGGATCATCCGTTCTAGCATAATCTGAAGCTCCAACTCGGCGAAGCCGCTCAAAGGTCTTCCTAATACTTGAAGATTCACCATGGGGAGCCTATGCTCTTGGCGGAGGCACTGGAAATCTATCCACCATGTGATCCATCATAGCCATTAACTGCCCCATAAGTTGCTGATAGGAAGGGTTTTCAAGAATGGTTGGGTCAAGTTGGGGGACCTCAGGCACCCGATCTTCATGTTCCTGGACTCTTGCTCCATCAACTGATGCAACATCACTGCTCTCGGCAACATGTTCTTCATGGTTTCTAGACATCTTTAAGCTTTATCTTCCACTGAGGGCAGAAGGTTATTGTAAGAAAATCTAGAAAACTCATAAGAACAGACAAAACCCTAGTCCTAGATCCCTATAGACTCAGCAAACCTAGGGCTCTGATACCAAACTTGTGACGCCACATCCCGCTATCACACAGACAATGAAATGCCATGCAAAAATGTGCGGAACACCATAAACCACATAATCTGAAAACAAGGGTTAATTAAAACTGATTGTGGAAAGCAGATAAACAAAGAAACTATTACATCCAGATCCTCATCCTGCAAGGAAACATGTTATATAAATATTTACAAGCCTTGATATATGTCCATAGCCTATAGGAACCAGCTGTCCTGTTAGCACCATAGTTTATCACCTATTTATACATACATAATGGGCCACATCAGGCCAGCAACAGGATATACGAGCCACATCAGCTATGTATCGTAAAACATTATCAAAACACCTCTGAGGACCTAAGAGTACATGAACGACTCTAGGACTCTACTACAAAACAACTAAAACAACATCATATCCATCTATTGCCTCCTACTGCTCTTCTTGCTGCTCAGTCGCAACCTCACGACCACCACCACGTCTAGCGCGATCATCTAAAAGGGATGTAAACCAACGGGGTGAGACACACAATCCCAGGGAGAAACATAACTCCCAGCCGAAACTATTAAACTTCATGTAAAGCAGGCAACTGATATCAATAGATCATAAGAGCAGCATCCCAAGCAGAACTTATTTTATGAACAATCTTACCAGATATCCAGGAGGCAAATAACCAAGTATTTCTTTATGGAACATGATTGACAAGACAAGATTTATAGGAACTTATGACAAAATATAAGGATCATACAAATATCTGCAAGGTATAACTCGATCAACTATATAAGCAAGGCCTCAATCAATGTTCCGTGTTTTTCCTTAAGCAATATATTCTATACGAATAGATTACGATTCATTATGCCCTGAGGAAGTGAGTTGTCCCACTCAAATCCAACCTTTGGCTATGAATCCCAAAACTGGTGCCATACAAGGTCATCAGGAGAGCCAAACTCCATGACCTCACCTCTTCATGGTTAATGTACGAAAACCAAAGCAGGACCGCAGTCTGTTGCTTGAGTGGCCTCAGCCACCGGGTCAATTCCGCAGGCTACCCTTCTATAATACTGAGCCATGGGCATGTTCACCATGCTCTATAATCACTGAGCCATGGGCATGTTCACCATGCTCTAAACACAACCGCAGTCGTTACTCAAATCCTCCTACTTTCGGCTAGGAGAAACCCCGCATATTCAACAATATGCACTCCAGGTAATCCCATAGAATAAACCTGTTTTACCATCACCAACTATTGACGATGATGGATCTATGGCCAGAGAAACCTACATGATATGTTCCACTGTAATTAATTAGTATATTTTAAGTGGATTGTTGAGGCAACCAAGTTGTAAAACATAAACAACATTGAGTTACATTATTATTGTCATTATCACATTATCATGGGATCTCAATCCCTCATCACAGAATGCCACTGCCTCTCAAGTCTTACATCATCACCATGGGATAGAAATCCCTTATCTCAACATCAGAGGATAACACCTCAACTAGGCACTCATCCTTTACTAGGTCAATAGACATTTTCACATCATACATATGATACATGTTATCTCATCAACGAGGATTATCATCATTCAATGTTATTCAAACACATAAACCTCATAGCTCTTACCTGGCTATGAATCCATCTGATACAACTACATGGTTAGTATGCATATCAAGAGAGATAACATAAATCACCAACCATAGATCTTTATGGTTATCATGCTATTAGGGTTGAAGGAACATGACTAGATCAACATCCATGATTATCACTACATGAAATACAAAGCTGTATCTTGTACACAAATTAAATTATTGTTATAAGACCATGAGCATCCACTATGCCCTAATATCTCATGAGCATAAACATTATCAAGGAGAAACATCCCTAAGGATTACACAACCATGGCCTAGTCATACATCATTGGTCACAACCTTTCATCCATAACCCATCATCCACAAGGTACAAGAGTGTAACTATTAGGGTTTCCTAGGTTAAGCATAACCCTTACCAAAGGTACTGTCTTCCCTCACTAGAGATGTGGCGGGCAGGACCATCCCTCACCCAAAAGGGGTAACGGGAAGGATCATATCCCTCACTAAAACTCTAATAGCTAGGACACTTAGCCACACGTATCGGCCATCCAAGTTGTGCACTCATGCACCAAGGGTATCGTGCAACCAGGGCTAGTGTTGTGACGTGGAACCTGATCCAAGAGGGTATCGTGCATGTAAGAACAAGGTGGTATCGGGCAACCAAGTGTAAAGGTGGGTCGGGCAACATATGGGCACCTCTTATCGTCTAAGACCCTATCACCCACCAGGGTTATGATTTCATATCGGGCAGCCATCATCACTATATCGGCCTAGGTCATTGCGCCCAAGCCCAACACTGTAACGCCCAACAAGCCCACTACAACAAACGACACCAAGGAACTGCGAGATGTCCTATCATCCAACTAGGTTAAGCACAACATCTTGGTCACCACTAAGGCACCTACTAGGGTCCACCACCCAAACACCATATCGGGCAACACAACCAACAGAACTCAACTTATCCTATCATCCAAGACAAGCCCTAGATGAGGGGTATCATGCAAAGCACCAAAAAGGGTATCATGCAAGGGCACAAGAACCACATCAATTTGGCCATCTTCAACCTCAAGATCACCATCATCAAACCCTGATAGATCAAGAGAGTTGGCTCAACTCTCAACAACCAAGAGAGAGTGGTATTGCACAACCTCCATCACATATCAGGCATCAAGGTAGGTCATCCATATAGGTCAACCATTCAACCTCAACTAGGTCATCAACAACCAAAGGCTCACCTCTCAAATCCATGGTGAGAGTAGGGTATTTCCCAAGCAAGTTGAATATAGACTCACCTCTGAATGACTAAGGAAGAGAGGGGTTTTGCCTACACCACTAGAGCTCAAGCTCACTTCTCAAAACCAAGGAGAGAAAGGGGTATTGCCCCAAGGAAAACCTAATCCATAGGTTCAGCCAACAAGGTCCAAGGTCATACAACTATCAACATCAGAACCACTAACTCCAACAAGATTAAAGGTACATACTAGAGAAATAAACATATCCAACAAAATGCAAGGCCGACCAAGATCATATATGAACATGCAACATAAAAGAAAGTAGTATAGCTAGGGTTAGGAGTTATGTAACCCGCCTCAAGCAAGCTCCTCAAGCTCCAAGGCTCCAAGCACCAGCTTTAATCTCTTAGATCCAAAGCACCCCACCAAGGAAGCAAGACTCTTCTAGGGTTCGGCCACCACCTAGAGGAAGAAGAAGAAGAAAGTCTCCACCAAGGAGATTGGCCACCAAGCTTGCTCTACCAAGGGAAGGTGTATCAGCCACCAAAGGAGAAAGGAGCAACTAAAGGAACTAAAGAGCTAAGCAACTAAAGAGAGGGTTGTATATATACAAGAGGGTCTATGGGGTTCTCACCTTGGTGTTGCTCCACATGTGCATGTCCAAGGCACCACTTGTCCAAAGCCACACCACCTTGCTAAACCACATTCACATGTCATGCCACCAACTTACCAAAGGATTGGCCACTTGTCCAAGGTATGGTGACAAAAACTAGGCAAGGTCAAAGTGGTCACCTTGGGCGATACAACCCACTGGGCGACACACTCTTCTAGGCGACATAGAGCTTCAAGCTCTCCTATGCATGATACAAACCCTTATCAAGGCAAAGTAAAGCAAAGCAAGGCCCATCAAAGCTCATCAAGGCCCAAAAGTACTCAAGCAACAAGCCCAACTCATCCTCTCAAACCTAGAGGATGCAAGGAGAAAGAAAACATCTCTCAAGGTGACAAACTTGCACATCAACCCTAAAACTTGGGTTATTTGCAAATTGCACCACAAAGAACAAACAAACCCTAATCACAACCTCAGGTGATTAGCAAGCTTCTAAACACAAGGTTTAGGCAAAGAAAATAGGGTAAACCCAAAATGAAGGTCAGGGTCCTTACATAACTACTTACCCTTATACCCACATACCCGCCTCTCACAGGGTAAGGTTATGGTTATGTATATACCCATACCCTGTATACCCATATACCCATTTAATTATATTTTTATGTAAATAATTTATATTAAAATGAAATGGTGCATATTATAGGACTCACATCTAGCAAGTATACATACATTAAAATAGTAAAAAATTATATTAGAATGTAGTGCTCCATATTGTAGCGATCACATCTAGTAAATATAAGTACCTTGAAGTACTATAATAAACAAATCCATTGACACATCTTTATAGCCACACACACAAATTTCATTAAATTAAGAAGGCCATAAAGTCATTCTCTCATTCTGCTCCTCTCTCCTCTCTACATTGAATGATATTTCTCCATAACCTATCCATTTAAGTGTATCTCGAAGTTTGTGATGTATTATTATAGAAAATTAAACATAACCATATACCCAATTACCCATCCATATACCCAATGGTTATGTGGAAATGGGTATGCTACGGGTATAGGGTTTGACAAAGTAGGTATATAATCGTACCCAAATCTTCTTAACCAAATAGTTATGGTTATGAATATGACATAACCACACCATATCCTACCCATTTATAGCCCTATATGTGAGTAGTCAAGATACTTGAACATAGTTTACTAGCACTAATTATCCACCACCAAGGCTTGTGAATAAACCTCTGTACATATTGAGGTATGTTGAGTTTGCACTCTTGAGATTCCATATTACACCTCAAAACATGGGCAGTGAGTCACACATCAGTGAATTTTGCTTGGATTGATATTGTAGGTGGTATTTTATGTTATTTATTTTCTCTTGCATTAGCTAAATGAGCTTCCTATACTTAGTCCCACTAGAATTGGTTTAGTTTATGTTATGTTGTATCTTTGCTGCATCATACCTTGAGACAAGACTACATATATGACTCTCTATAATCTTGATTCCCTCATAACAAGAATTTCTCTTCGTATGGCATCAAGGATAACCATCTAACCTCAATATTTCCAGAGAGTAGCCCCATCATCCCCTCTCCTTCTCTCTCGACAACATCCCTCACTCCCTTTCTCTTCTTATTTTTATGTCTCCTTCTTCTTTCTTTCTTATTCTCTCCTCCCACCTTCACCACTCCCACATTAACTCACTGCACCCACCGCACCGATGCCTATTCCCATTTGCAACATCTGATAGGCATTGCCCTCCTACGGCTGCCCACTATTGCCAGTGTATGAGGTGACTGGTTATAGTGCAGTGACATGCCACATGGAAGCCGCCATCCATTGGACAATGTTTGGATGGGTGACATTCTCTTGGTTCTAACTAGTGTTGATTTGTCCTATGTCTCCTTATGCTTCTTTTTTGAGGATTCTCTACCCTGATGTGCCTGATCTTTTTGTAGGGGAGCTGTAGGTCACTGTCTCCATTGGAATTGCACCTTTGTCCTCACCCATGTAATAGGAGAAACACATGGGAAAATAAGCAACAGAAAGAGGGGGTCTAATATTGTTATGATCTTGTTTTTAGAAATGGATTCCTACCATGCAGAAATCAACATGTCACCAATGAGATCTGGTGGGTGACAGAGAAGAAATGGAGTACCAGTTGGATTCCCATGCCTAAAAGCCTATAAGGGTCCATCAAGTGCGAGCATAGTAAGGCCAGTAGAAAGCAAGAAAGTAGACCAGTCTAGGTATCTTTCTTTATAAGTCTGGTCTAGTTTGCTTTCCTATGTGAATCATTAGGGATCTATTATTTCTTTCCCATTACATTGTATTATTCCTATTATAGTGCTTAAGTTGTGTTTCTTTCTGACTTTCTGCCTTCTTCGTTTCATTATGAATCTTATTAGTTATTGGCAATATCCACGAATGTTCTTCCATCTAGTGAAATTTCCTTCTCCACTGTTGTTGTATTAGTGTGACTACTTGTGATATATTTATCCTATATTGTCCTACCATTGTGACTTTTCATCTTGTCTGAATGTGTGGCTGATGCAAAGCTTCACCTTAGACCATTGTCTATAATGATAGTTCTCCTATATACATAAAAAATTGAATGGATATAACTACCTACTTTGGATGAATTCTATCTAAACCATCCTGGAGTTTAGATATAAGGTGAAATTCATAAAAAATTCTACTAAGGATACCCTTGAAGGAAATAGGAAAATAGCCAAGTCAAGAGCTATCTATGGAACAATATGGGAACTTCTATTTCCTTAAAGTACATATTTACAAAAGTATGAAGGAAATATGACATGCTGTCTATCATGAATGCACACATGAAAATAATACTTTGAGACTTTATAGAATCTGAGATAATTTTCTTTGTGAAAATAAGGACGATAGGACCCTTGATGAATATATTGATTCCATTATCATCGCGTCTCAACAAATTGACTATTTTTAACCCATCTTTTATAAAGATCAAACCTAGAAGTAGGCCAATCTTATTACGAGCAAATTTTTCAATGGCCTCCATCTAACCTATGCTCTAGGCTATAGCATTATATTAGTACGCAACAACTTTCCCACTCTAGAAGATGTCTTCTCTCATCTCCAACAATTTGATGCCCAACTCTTAGTTTCTATTCTAATAGAATTGCAACTGGAAATTACTGACATTGCTCGTGGACACGACCATGGACATCCCCTAAGGCCAAAGTGCACTTTTTGCAACAAGTTAGGCCACCTGGAGGGGAAGTGCTATCAGAAGACATGACTATGGGTGAAGTCGTGGCACTGGGGCAGCCCATGTTGCCCAAGGATTATACAATCCATATTTAATCATTCCTTTAGCTGAGTATGAGCAACTTTTGTAGATCTCTTAACTGCCCCCTCAACAATCCACATGATTAAGAGATTTTGTGACCATGCAATCCACTATGACATCTTCAGTCCATACAACCTCCAACCAGGGTAATGTCGATGCTTCCATGACGACATCCATCTCTTTGTGTATCGTTGAATCTAGAGCCACACAACATATCACTGGTATGAGATACCTTCTTTCCTCCATTGAACCTCATATTCCTACCTCATGTGTCACTTTGGAAGATGGGTCTACTAAAAGTGTTCAACAATGTGGGAGCGCTAATATATCACTCAATCTCAAACTTAAATTTTTTAACTATCTTTCTCACCTTGTCTTTCATTTGACGTCCATTGCTAAGTTATTTGATGCCTTTACTTGCAACGTCACCTTTGGTAGCCATGATTTTGTGATGTGTGATTATTAGACATCTAAGATGATTGGATCCAGTTCTAGAGCTATTGACCTGTATTAGTTTGGTGATGTTGTTCCCTTTTCTCCCCATCTTGTGAGCGCACCTCTTTAGCTTTACCAACAATAAGGTCATCCCTCTCTTAGGAAGTTCAAGCATTGGACCATCATTATATAGTTTAAAAAGTGTCCCACATGACTTGTTTGAGTTTTGGAATCATCATCAGAGTTATTTTCCTAGAAAAACTAGTCTATGTTCTAAAACTATCATTGATGTTATTCACAATGACATTTGTGGTCCTTTTCAAACCACTAATTGTAATGGATTCTATTATTATGTCAACTTTGTTGATGATTTATCTCACACGATGTGGTTATGTCTGTTGAAATCTTCTGATGAGATGAATGGTATTTTTATTTTTTTCATAAAATAATTTCAACATAATTTAATAAATCCATATTATACCAAACTAACAATGCTTTAGAATATGTATCAACTTGGGTTTCTTTTTCTTGCTCTAGAACTGGAACCATCCATAAACATTCTTACGCTCACACCCCACAACAAAATGGGGGTAGAACAACATAAAAATCATCATTTGCTTGACATTTCTCATGATCTTATCTTTAAGGGGTAAAATTCCAAAGTCATATTGGTCTGAGTCTGTTCTCACAGTTTGTTGCCTTATCAATTAATAACCATCATCTATTCTTAAAAAAAGACCCCCTTTTTGGTTATTTTTCCCATGAAAATGGATTTTCATTTTCCTTTATGTGTTCTTAGGTGTACAACTTATATGCATAACTTTGATCCAAAAGTAGATAAATCATATCCTCGCTCTACCAAATGGTTTTCCTTGGCTATTCTACCTTTTTGAAAGGATATCATTTTTATAGTCCAAGCAAGCATCACATGTATATCTTTGTTGATGTTATTTTTCATGAATCCTATATGTTCTTTGATTTAACATTGCCATCCTCTATGCATCAACCTCAACCTCAACCTCAACCTCATCCTCAACCTCAACCTCAACCTCAACCTCAACCTCAGCCTCAGCTAGAGTCCATTGAGATTGATCTTTTTAACCTAGTGGATCATGAACCCATAACCCATCACCCTATAATTACTCCTCCACCAATAGAGGACCAAACACCCACGTTCATATCTGAGGGTCTATCATGCCCCATGGCTCTTCGTAAAATGTGCTCTTGCACTTTTTTCCACCCCATATATCATATTGTTGACTATTCAAGCTTTCTTGTGCTTTTAAATCCATTGACATCAACTCAACTCTGTCTAGACTCCAAAGAGTTATCGTGAGACACTTCAATATCCTAGTTGGAAAACTATGATGCTCGAGGAATTGACAACATTGTGTGGGAATGGGACCTGGGATCTTGTCCCTCCTCCTTTAGACAAAAATATTGTTGACTATAGATGGGTCTTTTCTATAGAACTCAGTTCTTATCGATCAACTGAATGAATTAAATTTGAACTTGCTGCCAAAAAATTCACCCAAACATATGGTGTGGACTTATTTAAAACCTTATGACCGATCACTCTCATTCATTCTATTAGGATTGTAATCTCTGTTGCCACTCAAATAGACTGGCCTCTATTCCATATTGATATGAAAAATGCCTTCCTTCATGGTGATTTAGAAGAAAAAGTGTATATGATACAAACTCCAAGTTTATGTACTTAGCGGGAGTCTCTGCAAAGAGTTTGTCATCTCAAACACTTTCTCTATGGCCTCAAGCAATCACCATGACACTGGTTTAAAAAACCAGTGGAGTGATTGTTAGGCTGAGTTTTTTCACAGCGGTCATGGTCTCTTCTTTAGTTCTTCTCAAGCAAGAATCATCATTCTATCCATCTATGTTGATGATATCATTATCATTGGTAGTGATGCCCATGGGATTTTAGCATTAAAATAGGCACACCAGTAACATCTTCATACCAAGGTTTGTGGACAGCTTCACTACTTCTTGGTCATAGACATACTAGGTTTGTCAGGGCACTTTTTTATCTCAACAACAATACACCCTTAACCTCTTAAAGGGCTATGATATGCTGAATTATAAGCATGATTCTTCACCTATGGACTATCACAACAAAGTTTTGTCTGAGGGGAGGTCTTTTTCTGATCATAAACAATATAAACTCACATTTTGGAAACTTATCTATGTTATAATTACTTGACTGGATATTTCCTTTGTTGATAGTGTTGTTATTCAACACATGGCTAAAACTCTTGCATGCCATTGGAGTTAGGTACAACGTATCCAACTCTCTTTGAAAAGTGTACATGGTAGAGTTCTCCTCTATAAAAAAATTGTCTCCATATATCTCTTTGGCCTACTATATAGATGGAGATTAGGATGAAGATGTGAATGATAGGGGATATACTTTTGGCTTCTATGTTCTATTGGGTGGTCATTCTATTAGTTGGAAGAGTAAGACAGTTTGTTATGGCTCATTCCAGCACTGAGACATAATATTGTGCCATGACACATGCCTATTTTGAAATTCAGTGGGTGAATTCTACTCTTCAAAAATTAGGGTTTTAACTCTCCTCTCCTACAACTCTGAAGTTTGATAAGCAGGAAGCTATTAATATAGCTTATAATCCAATTTTTATGGACACTAATCACGTCAAGGTTGGCTGCCACTTTGTGTGAAACCTGATTTGTGACAAGAAGATCATCTGGCCATATGTAAAGACTGTAGGACAAACTGTTGATATCTTCACCAAGCCTCTTCTACCTTCATCCTTATCCTATATGTGTGGCAATCTTGCAATACATAACGTGTACTCTCCAGCTTGAGGGGGAGAATTGGTGGTATTTTATGTATTTTTTCTTCTCTTGTATTATCTAATTGGGCTTCCTCTACTTATGCCCATCAACATTGGTTTAACTTATGTTATGTTGTGTCTCTGGTACATCATATTTTGAGACGAGACTATATATATGACTCTCTGCAATCATGATTCTCTCATAATATGAATTTCTCTTCATAGGTACAATCCCAGTGAGTTTAGGAAAAAAAGTAAAAGAGAATCTCACTTCAGTATAATTAGTCCAAACAAGTAGTCCTACTAGCTAGATTGGTCAGTTCCTTTTAGCAACACATTATATAGTTCAATTGTCAAGTCATAATCATTATAAATGAAAAAGCAGAAAAAGAACAAAATGAAATGTGATTTAGATCCCTGCTTATTATTCATAATGCATGTTACAAATTTACTTATATGTTATTCCAGAGTAAGTTTTTAGAGTTTCACTATTGTTGTGCTATTAAATTCCTATCGTTCAAGAGGATATCCAAATATCTCATTTGTGTATTTAATTGTTTTGTTGTTTACATTTATTAGAGAAGTAGCTCACCACTCTAGTCACATTTTTAGGTAATACATAAAGCTAATGGAGATCTCAATGTATATTACAAGGTCTACGACATAGTCAAATGTCTTGGAAGTCTAATTTAGTTGGTCCCTATCAGCCTAAATCCTCTATATAAGTAAAAGGTTGTACAAATAATACTATAAGTTACATCCTTATTGCCAAATTTTGTATTTCATAGTCAAGTTTAGCGTGCATGTATATGGTACGATTAGTATGATTAATGAAATTTGCCTATTTCTATTTGTGATCACATTTAAGGAATCATGTTAACTTCTTATGCTAAGCTAGTTTGTGTGGTTTGACGTGATAAACTAAAGACTTTCCAAAAAGAGTTAATTTATAGAGGTATTTATTGTGCACAATATCAAGTTTATGCCCTAGTCTCGTAATTTAGTAGTGATTTTGAGTTGTCGATGTAACACTTAACAAGTTCAACAATCAATATGTGAGGTCCAAAATAGAATGGTGGATTATGTGGGTCTATGTTTGGTTCACCACACCAATTTTGTCTACTTTAATTAGTATGAGTGAAAGAAAAGATAGGCACTTATAATATCTTTACGTCAAAGTAGCCAAATTATTTCGAGTCTGGTGGTACCTTAGTTTATGTCTTATGGGGAGATGAACGATCCTCCTCATTAGGCATCATACATTTTTTTGTTTTGTTTTTATAGTCCTTACTTTCTCTTGTGTAGCTATGATATGGGACACTAGTTCAAAATATGTTGGATCTCAAGATCTAGAAATGACACACCTCATTGCAGATGGAGGTAGATAATTTATTTTGGTCTCAAATTTACCTTAATACTTGTATGATCGTGCCGGTTGAGACTCCCATTTGGTCCACTGGTCAAGTGGGTTCTGGGTTAAAGTAAATAAAATATGAAATAAAGTGTCAATAATCCAAACACTAATCACTAGGAAAGTAAATACAATTTGAGTTCCGTCAGTTAGTCATAATTCTTGATGTTTATATTTATTATTATTTATCTTCAAGGCAATTCAAACTTTCAATTCCTCAATTTTATAATATTATGAATGATCCATGATCTACGTTTTGTTTTAGATTCAAACGAAAATAAATTTTCGTTTGAATATTATATAAGTTCTTTTCTAATTGACTAGGGACCACTCACTACATTACGTGCTCAATAATCTATTGATTACATTTTCAAATGAAGACAAGAAAAGTGAAGGAAAACCTGAAATAAGATACAGCAGAATTACAGTGAAGCTCAAGAGGTGGTCCCGATTAGTTAATCGCAATTATTTTAGCTAGTTAGTGGTCCCTTTGTCCGTTAGAGCCTTACGAGCATCACTGTTGTTGTGACGATAGTTAATATTTCAATTTCATCACGGTTCTATAAAGTTTTAAATGTGTTTTGTCTCCAATGCTAGATTTCTTAAATCTTGCAACAATCTATTGTCATATAATCAACATGCTTCTTTATACGATACAAATTCCTAGTGATATTGCTAATTGTTTGATTTGGGTTGTTCAGTTTAGAGCTCGGCTTTAGTTGGGTTTCGGGGATTAGGATGTCACATGTGAGTTACATTAACCTCTTTTGCATATAAGTGTTTTATTTATTTACATGAAGTCATATAAATAGACGTTGTTATTTCAAGCACACTTATGAGGGTTCAGATTTTATATATCCAGTTCTGTCATAGAACCTGTCCTTATGTATCTCATCCACACACTTTACATGCAGTCGAATGGTTATAGTATAGACAGTAAAACGCTAAAAGGCTTGGTTTCAGTCAAATTAAGCCGGCCTCAACCGGTTTAACTATTATTAATGGTTGCAATCTCGAAAAGTAAATTATTTTTTGCGGGTCGGTGTTGGGTCCACATACAAGCACACACGAAAAAAGAACGTGGTACCTTGCGTGTGGCAGCTGCTGCATCTTGATTTGGACCATATTCAAGTTCAATTATATAGCCTATAAATAGAAACTTGTCTCACTGGTTGGTTGCTAAGTGCAACCACGGCGTGTGTGGGAGCACAAGACTACAAAATAGGGGGAAAAAGAACTCATCAGATTCACGTTCTTATCCCACCACTTGCTTTGTTATGTATTCTTCTCGGTCTAATTCACTTCTTCACTTGACCTCATTATTCTAACTTGATTCAGGAAAAGTATTTTGACAACAAAGTTGTAGCTCGAGTGGTAAAAACGCTTTTCCCCAACGAGGGACTCGACTTTGAAATTGAAATTGTGTGTTTTGAAAATGAATTATACTATCACAGAGGCTGGTTACACTGATAATTCTTCTTTCTAGACGCCAATTGCTGACATCTATCCTTATCATGTTGAGTATCTGTAGCAAAATTTTGTTCTATTTATCCGCGGAACTCAAAGTAAACGTGTATTAGGAGTTCCAAACCCACGAAATGAAATGAATTATTTTAGAAGGTTTCATTCACCGTACATATTTAAATTTTTTATAAGGAATCAAGATTCTATGTCTTATAACTTTTAAGGTTCTTGGCACCTGAGGTGAGTGTTTTTATCCCTCCTAAGCTCTGTATTCATGTTGAAATCCTAATTCTATCAGACGCTTGTCATTTTTGCATAAGAATCATGATGTTAGAAATCATAAGCTTCACAAGATGATTTCAATCAAAAGGCTTTGTTTCAAAAAGTGATCCTTTTGAGGATTTACTTCGAATGAGGATATAATGATTTAAAGTGCATAGCAGGTTAGAGAGTGAATTTTAATGAAATAGGAAGTGTCAAAAATTCATCAAGTATATGTTCAATTTCTTTGGAAAACTTTAAAGAATATTGAAAAATTTTGAAAATTTTTATAAAAAAAGTGACAGTGAAAACTTAAGTCTAAAAAAGGATGGGTGTAGGTGGTAAGTGGGGTACGTACCACCCACCCTCCACCCCGAACTTAGAGAGTTGCTCATCCCTAGCAAACCCTAAATCCAAGATGGAGGGGAAAATTCATGCCAGAATGACCACCAGATGTCGTTGCGTTCCAATCAGCGCACATCTTCTTATCTAAAAATCTCAAAGGTAAAGAGCAATTAGATCTTAAAATAGCATTTTACGATGCGAATTTTTATTTAATGAAAATTTAA
The DNA here is from genome assembly GCA_963693085.1 of Alisma plantago-aquatica. Lineage (NCBI taxonomy): Eukaryota > Viridiplantae > Streptophyta > Magnoliopsida > Alismatales > Alismataceae > Alisma > Alisma plantago-aquatica. The sequence continues at coordinate 195,634,748 of OY856409.1, forward strand.
CTAGAAGGTAAAAACAAAATTGAAGAAACACTCTAATTTGAAAAGAAAAGTAAAACAAATTTATTGATCGGGTTGCCTCCCGACAAGCGCCTTTGTTTTATGTCGATGGCTCGACTGAATCCTTCAGCTTCACAGTGGATCCTTTGGATTGGTGAGTTCTAGCGTTGCTTTAGTGCCTATGTCAGTTGAGGTAAAATATCTCTTTAAGCGGTGACCATTTGTTACAAATTCACTTGACTTTTCACTCCATAATGAGAATGCACCATGTGGGGAGATGCTCTTGACGATGTATGGTCCAGACCAGCGTGAGCGGAGTTTTCCTAGGAATAACTTCAACCTTGAGTTGAATAGCAGAACTTGGTCTCCCGCTTGTATGTCTTTTCTTTTCAGATGTCCATTGTGCCAAAGTTTTGTGCGTTCTTTGTAGATTTGTGCATTTTCATAGGCTGTCATCCGGAGTTCATCCAGCTCTTGAAGTTGTAGAATCCTGGCTTAGCCTGCTTCTTTCATGTCGAAATTCAATTGCTTAATTGACCACCATTCTTTGTGTTCCAGTTCGATAGGCAGGTGGCAAGCCTTTCCATATATTAATCGGAAGGGTGTAGTCCTGAGGGGAGTTTTGTAGGCAGTTCGATAGGCCCATAAAGCGTCGTTGATTTTCACTGACCAATCCTTTCGATTGCGTCCTACAATTTTTCCAGAATAGCCTTGAGTTGGCGATTAGAAACCTCTACCTGTCCACTTGTTTGTGGATGGTAGGGTGAGGCTACTTTATGTATTACACCGTATTTTCTCAGTAAAGCTTCAAAGCTTCTTTCAAGGAAGTGGGACCCTCTGTCAGATATCACGGCTCGTGGCACCCCAAAACGGGGAAAAATAATATCTTTGAATAATTTGATGACGGGTTTGGAATCACTAGTGATGGTTGGTATAGCTTCAACCCATTTTGAGACATAGTCTACCGCCACTAGGATGTATGAAAATCCATGAGAAGATGGAAATGGACCCATGTAGTCCACCCCCCAAACATCGAATATCTCTACTTCTTGCCATAGATTCAGCAACATCTCATCTCTCTTTGTTATATTGCCTGATCTTTGACATTTGTCACATGATAGGACAAAGTCGTAGGAATCTTTGGATATAGTTGGCCAGAAGAATCCACATGGCAAAACCTTCAAGGCAGTCTTTTTAGAGCTCATATGTCCTCCCACTGGTCCTGAGTGACATTGTTCCAAAATAAGTTGAGCTTCTTCTTCGCCGATACATCATCTATATAAACCATCAACAGATAGTTTGAAAAGGTAGGGCTCATCCCAGTAGTACTGTTTCACATCATGCATAAATTTCTTCAGTGCATTTCCGGTGCATTGAGGATGAATAACCCCAACAGCGAGGTAATTCACAAAATCCGAGTACCACGGTATAGCTTCTGAGACCTTCATTAGTTGATCATCCGGCAGGGAATCATTGATCGAAATCTTCTCAGTATCCAGAGTGTGGATGCGAATGAGGTGGTATGCTACAACATTCTCTGTACCCTTTTTATCTCTTATCTCTAAATCAAATTCTTATAAAAGGAGGATCCATCTAATCAACCTGGGTTTTGCATCTTTCTTTTCCAGAAGGTAACAAATGGCAGCGTGGTCTGTGTAGACAATGACCTTCGAACCAATTAGGTAGGATATGAACTTGTCAAAGGAATACACGACTTCTAGAAGTTCTTTCTCGGTAGTTGCATAATTCCCATGGGCTTCATCGAGAGTTTTTGATGCATAATAGATCACCTAGTGTTTCTTCTCTATACATTGCCCTAAAATAGTTCCCACAACATAGTCACTGGCATTGCACATAATTTTAAAAGGATGGTCCCAGTCGGGAGCTCTAATTATGGGGGTGGTTGTAAGAGCTTGCTTCAGTGTGTTGAAGCTTTTGACACATTCTTCGTTGAAATTGAAATCATTATCCTTTAGTAATAGATTCTTCATTGGCTTCGTTATCTTGGAAAAGTCTTTTATGAATCTTCTGTAAAATCCTGCATGACCTAAGAAAGCACGAACTTCTTTTACATTTGTTGGGATAGCCAGTTTAGAAATCACTTCAATCTTGGCTTTATCTACTTCAATTCCTCTATTGTTGACCCTATGGCCGAGGACAATGCCTTCCTTTACCATAAAGTGGCACTTTTCCCAATTCAGCACAAGATGTACTTCTTCACAACGTTTGAGGACTAGGGAGAGGTTCTTTAGACATGAATCGAATGAGTCTCCGTATATAGAAAAATCATCCATGAAAACCTCCATAATTGTTTCCGTAAGACCAACGAATATGGAAGCCATGCAACGTTGGAACTTTGTAAATCTTTTATAGAGAAATCAAAAATTCAAATTTTAACAAGTTTGAAATGAAATCAAAAGTCAATTTTGTTTGAAGCAAAATCGGTAAAACCTTTTTGATTAAAAGGACATTATAAGTTAATTTTTTGTTCCCATAATTTTTCTATAAAAATAAAAATGAAAAAGAAAAAGGGTATGTTGCTGCCATTTTGAAAGGCGTAAGGATCATCAAAGTAATGTCTAAACCCAATGATTTGACAAAGGAAGGATAAAAGGTTGCGGAACAAGGAAAGGCTCTTTTTAATTGTCTTGACACTTATATCCGAATAAGTAATCAAAATAAATTTGAGATGAGACAAATAAAAAAGGGTTAGAGACGACTCAATAAATGTCTAAGGATTTCCCTTTCATAATTATACAACTTGAGTTATGAGTACGAATGAGATTTTTTTTTATGTAAGGAAGAACAAAAAACTCAAATCATAGTCTAATTCATCATTTTATGTATTCATTTTTGATTCTATATTATCTTTTTTCTATTTTGTTTGTCATTAATTATATACATTAATTATATATTAAAAATCTTATATAATATTAAAAAAAAGAATTTTCTTCATTATTAAATTATTAAAATGAAAATGAAATTAATAAATTATTTTCAAATAAAATAAATAAGATATTTTTTAAAAGTTTTACATAATAACATATTTTACATAATTATATAAATATAATATACATATACAATACATATTAATACATATTCTATATATATATATATATATATATATATATATATATATATATATATCGAATTTTTCATAATAACTTAATAATTAGAATAACTTAATAATGTGTATTTGTTAATTAGGTATTAGTGCATATTTATAATATAGATTATTAAATACATTATTAAATATTTTATTAAATATTAAATACATTTTGATCATCAATTTAATATTTTCTTTTTATTTTCTATTTTATACATTTTAATATATACACAATGTGAATTCGTTGTATTATACATACTATCTGTTATTATACATATAAAACTTGAGCCGTGCGATATACAATACAACAAATAAAAAGAACATAAAATATTATTAAATATTATAGATACAAAAAGAAATTAGAATCATTCTTTCTTGAGCCGTACGAGGAGAAAACCTCTTATACGTTTCTATGGGGGGTCTTTTTATTTATATCTATCCCGATGAGCCATCTATCGAATCGTTGCAATTGATGTCCGGTCCCGAAGAGAAGGAAGGGATATTTGAAAAGTGGGTTTTTACGATCCCATAAAGAATCAAACTTATTTAAATGTTCCTGCTATTCTAAATTTTCTTGAAAAAGGGGCTCAACCTACATAGATTGTTCATGATATTTTTAAAAAGGCAGAATTATTTAAAGAATTTCAAGTTAATAAAAAAAAGCAAAGTAAAAAAGAATCAAAAGTAGGTTAGGGTGACTAGTATTTGACTTTGTATCTTGACTCAATATTTGTTTTTTTATTGTTCCATTTATACTCTACTTGAGTTCTTCCTTATTTGCATTTCTTATTTTGTTGTGCTAATCCAACACAAGTCCTTTATTTGATTTATTTCATTTTTTTCTTCTACTGAATATTCAATTCATATTGACAATGATGTATTGAACAAATATAATTTGAGCGTGGATAATCTATAGATTGATTTATGTACCATATTGGATTCGTCGATTTTTTCCTTCAAAGAAGCGATGGATTTTCCGAATTCACTATCGTACAAGAAGAAGTCTTTTTTTTCTTAATTATTAAGAAATTTTTAAGAAAAAAAGAAAATAAAAAAAGAAAATCTCCATAAAAGAAATTATGGAATTGGTCGGGCCTATCACTTAATTTCTATTTATTTGAAAATCTATTCATTATTCTTATTTATTTTCTTTTTTATTTCGATTTTTTTATTTCAATTATATACATATTTAATTGCATCTACATATTTTTATTTGATCTGGGTTGCTAACTCAACGGTAGAGTACTTGGCTTTTAAGTGCGACTATGATCTTTTACACATTTGGATGAAGTAACGAATTCGTCTAGACTTTTGGTAGAGTCTATAAGACCACGACTGATCCTGAAAGGTAATGAATGGAAAAAAGTGCATGTCGTATTCATTTTTCATGTAGAATTTTGAAGATAGGCCATTCTTAACAGATTGGTGCAAAATATTACTTTGATTTCTTTTTGAAATTTTTGGAAGGTGAAAATTTTGACATTTACCCTTTTCTTGGTCGAGTGAATAAATGGATAGAGTACTAGGCTCAAATTCTAGGGAAACAAAAAGCAACGAGCTTATGTTCTTAATTTGAATAATTACCCGATCTAATTAGATGTTAAAAATAGATTAGTGCCTAATCTGAGAAAAGATTCTTCTATGATAGAATTCTCGTATTTTTTCGAATCCTAACTATTTTTATAGAGTAGAAACAAATGTGTATAAGAAAGAGTATACTGATAAATAAATTCATTCCAAAGTCAAAAGAGCGATTGGGTTGCAAAAATAAAGGATTTTTTACCTTCCCTTTTGTAATGTTAATGAAAATAAACCCATTATTCATATGAAAAGGAGAAGAAAATCTGGTTACTGGACTATCTGCTTCTGAGATATTTATTTCTAAGTGCATAATCTTATATGGATATCTTGTTCTGACCATAACGCACTATGTATCATTTGATAACTCAAGAAAGGTTTTTGTCTATGGTTCAAGTCTATATGATTTCAAATGGAAGAATTAAAAAAATATTTAGAAAGAGATAGATATTGGCAAGAACACTTCCTATATCCACTTCTATTTTAGGAATATATATATGCACTTGCTCATATTCACAATCATGGTTTAAATGGATCAATTTTTTATGAATCTAGGAAATTTTAGGTTATGAAAATAAATCTAGTTTCATACTTGTGAAACGTCTAATTCTTCGAATGTATCAACATAATTTTTTGATTCATTCATCTAATGAATCTCATAAAAATAGATTCGTTGGACACAACAACCCTTTTTTTTCCAAAATGATATGGGGGGACTTTGCGGTTATTGTAGAAATTCCTTTCTCGCTTCCATCCTCAATTGAAGAAAAAAAAAGAAATACCAAAATCTCAGAATTTACGATCTACTCATTCGATATTTCCTTTTTTGGAGGACCAATTTTCCCATTTAAATTATGTATCAGATATACCGATACCGTATCCCATTCATCTCGAAATTTTGATTCAAATAATATAATCCTGGATACAAGATGTTCCCTCTTTGCACTTATTGTGATTTTTTCTATACGAATACCATTATTGGAATTGTTTCATTACTCTAAAGTAATCTCTTTCTATTTTTGCAAAGGAGAATCCAAGATTATTTTGGTTCTTATATAATTCTTATGTATCTGAATATGAATCTATATTTTGTTTTCTTCGTAAACATTCCTCTTATTTACTATCAACATCCTATAGAAATTTGATTGAGAGAACACATTTTTATGGAAAAATGGAGCATCTTGCAGTAGTTTGTTGTAATTGTTTTCATAAAAACCTACAGTTGTTCAAACGCCTCCAGCAACGCTATGAGGGTGGCTGCCGCCTCGTTGCTGGGTGTATCCCCTTTAGATACAAGGATTCTGATGGAGAGGACCCAAAGGCCATTGAGGTTCTTATGATAAATTCACCAAGTGGACCAGGGCTTCTGTTTCCAAAGGGAGGATGGGAAGATGATGAAACTGTTGAGGAGGCAGCAGTGAGGGAAGCTATTGAAGAGGCCGGAGTCCGAGGAGACCTATTGGATTTCATGGGATTTTACTATTTCCGGAGCAAGACTCATCAGGATGAGTTCTGTCCAGAAGGTTGCTGCAAAGCTGCAATGTTTGCTTTACATGTGAAAGAGGAGCTAACTTGCTGGCCAGAACAAAACACCCGTAGAAGGAGTTGGGTCTCCACTGCTGAAGCAGAAGAGCAGTGTAGACATGCATGGATGCAAGATGCTCTTGTTGCTTTTCTCAAGTGGTGTGATGATCACATGGCTAATGGTTCAACATAGGAACCTGATACTCTACCGCAATGATAATTCTAAGATAACATTCTTTGCAATAGTCAAATAGGTTTCCTTTCTTTTTCTGTGTACTTGCCGACCATGGACTTGTACTGATATTCTTTCCCTGATGACATTCTTTTACTGAATATATGTTCCTTATTGGCCTGTAATGCTCCCAAAGCTCCCAGTGAACTCATGCTGACAAAGCTCTACATCTATTGATGTCTATCTCTTCAAAAAAAAAAAGATCCTTGTATAGATTATGTTAGATATCAAGGAAAATCAATTCTTGCTTCAAAGTGAACTTATCTTTTGATGAAGAAATGGAAATGTTACCTTGTCAATTTTTGGGAATGTCGCTTTTCTTTTTGGTCTCAACCATATAGGATTCATATAAACCAATTATCCAATAATTCTTTTGATTTTTTGGGTTATTTTTCAATTGTATTAATAAATCCTTTGACAGTAAGAAGTCAAATGCTAGATTACTCATGTCTAATAGACAATACTGCTACTAAAAAATTCGATACTATAGTTCCAATTATTCCTCTCATTGGATCGTTGTCCAAAGCAAAATTTTGTAATGTGTCCGGGCATCCTATTAGTAAACCCATTTGGACTGATTTATCTGATTCTGATATTATTGATCGGTTTGTTCGGATATGTAGAAAGCTTTCTCATTATCATAGTGGATCCTAAAAAAAATAGAGTTTGTATCGAATGAACTATATACTTCGACTTTCATGCACTAGAACTTTGGCTCAGAAACATAAAACTACAGTACGCGCTTTTTTTCAAAGTTTAGGTTCAAGATTTTTAGAAGAATTCTTTGCGGAAGAATAAAAGTTTCTTTCCTTGGTCTTGCCGGGAATCCCTCTTGCCTCAGGCTCTGATAGGGTATATAAAGAACATATTTGGTATTTGGATATTATTCGTATCAATGACTTGGTGAATTACTCATGATTGACTATGAAACTCCGTAAATATAATGAAAATAATCCAAAAAAGATCAAAAATCACATTTTTTTTCAACTGATATACTGAAATGCTCATGCAGTAGTAGTTGAATCCATTAAGTAATCAACTTTCTTATTAGGAATCCAAGGTTTATATGTATACATAGGGAAAGTTGTGTGCAATGAAAAATGCAAGCACAATTTGAGGAGGGGTTTTTTCTTCTATTGCAATAAGGAAAAATTATCTACTTCATCCGACTAGTTCTGGGTTCAAGTCCCGGGCAACCCATATGGAAAGGGGGCATTTTTTCCCCTTTTCTTTTTTTACTTCATTTTTTTTTGATATGATGAACCTATTACCCATTTCTATTGGTTGACATTGACATATGGGTCATGTTATACTATTCAATAACAAGCCTTCCGTTAGCTATCTATAGTTATATAGCTAATATGTGTGCTTGGGAGTCCTTGAAAATTAAATAAACCAAGATTTTATCATGACTGCAATTTTAGAGACGCGAAAGTACAAGCCCGTGGGGTCGCTTCTGCAACTGGATAACTAGTACTGAAAATCATCTTTACATTGGATGGTATGATGTTTTGATGATCCCTACCTTATTGAGCGCAAATTCTGTATTTATTATCGCCTTCATTGCTGCTCCTCCAGTAGATATTGATGGTATTCGTGAACCTATTTCTAGATCTCTACTTTATAGAAACAATATTATATCAGGTGCCATTGTTCCTACTTCTGCAGCTATTGGTTTGCACTTTTACCCAATTTGGGAAGTTGCATCCATTGATGAGTGGTTATACAATGGTGGTCCTTATGAGCTAATTGTTCTGCACTTCTTACTTGGTGTAGCTTGCTACATGGGTCGTGAGTGGGAACTTAGTTTTCGTTTGGGTATGCGTCCTTGGATCATTGTTGCATATACAACTCCTGTTGCGGCTGCTACTGCAATTTTTTTGATCTACCCTATTGGTCAAGGAAGTTTTTTTGATGGTATGCCTCTAGGAATTTCTGGTACTTTCAACTTTATGATTGTATTCCAGGCAGAACACAATATTCTTATGCACCCATTCCACATGTTGGGTGTAGCTGGTGTATTCGGTGACTCCCTATTTAGTGCTATGCATGGTTCCTTGGTAACCTCTAGTTTGATCAGGGAAACCACTGAAAATGAATCTACTAATGAAGGTTACAGATTCGGTCAAGAGGAAGAAACTTATAATATTGTAGCTGCTCATGGTTATTTCGGCCGATTGATCTTCCAATATGCTAGTTTCAACAATTCTCATTCCTTACATTTCTTCCTAGCTACTTGGCCTGTAGTAGGTATTTGGTTTACCGCTTTAGGTATTAGCACTATGGATTTCAACCTAAATGGTTTCAACTTTAACCAATATGTAGTTGACAGTCATGGTCATGTTATTAACACTTGGGCTGATATTATCAACTGCGCTAACCTTGGTATGGAAGTTATGCATGAACGTAACGCTCACAACTTCCCTCTAGACCTAGCTGCTGTTGAAGCTCCATCCACAAATGGATAATACTTCTATTTTAGTGTATTAGTGTATATGAATCTGAATTGTTAATATAGAAATACTAAACCTTTGATAAAACTATCAATGGGTTTAGTATTTCTCTCTTTTCTTTATTTTATTCAATATCAATAATGTTCACACATAAACATTTTTTTTTCTTTTATTCCTTTTTTTATTTGATTTATTTTATTTATGTCCAATATATTAGTTTAGGTACCAATATATTAATTTAGATATAAAAGAAAAAAGGATTTTTTCAGATAATAATGGCTATAAAAAATCCTTTAATCAACTTAATTATGACCTGGTATAGGGGGCGGATGCAGCCAAGTGGATCAAGGTGGTGGATTGTGAATCCACCATGTGCGGGTTCAATTCCCGTCGTTCGCCCATTCATTTTTTTTTACAAACTCAATCTCAATAAAGAATAACAAGATTATTTCAAATTCTCAAAATTCGATTTTCATTCAATATTCCTATTTACGGCGATGAAGAATAAAACTATCACTATATTTTTTCCTTTTACGACTTCTTATTCCAAGTGTACGATAGCCCCAAGGGGTCATAGGTTTTTTTCTACCAATCGAGGCTCTCCCTTCATCGCCCCCATGGGGATGGTCTACAGGGTTCATAACAACTCCTCTTACTACGGGACGCTTACCTAGCCAATGCTTAGATTCGGCTCTATCCAAACTTTTTTGGTTCACCCCAAAATTACCTACTTGTCCGACTGTTGCTAAGCAGTTTTTGGATATCAAACAGACCTCCCTAGATGGTAATCTTAATGTGGCCGATTTACCTTCTTTTGTAATCAGTTTTGCTAGAGCACCTGCTGCTCTAGCTAATTGCCCATCCTTTCCAAGTGTGATTTCTGTATTATGTATGGCCGTGCCCAAGGGCATCTCGGTTGAAGTGGATTCTTCTTTTCTCTCAATAAAAACCCCTTCCCAAACTGTACAATCTTCTTCCAAAGCATACGACTTTCTAGATGTATATGATGATATCTAGATAGATGGATCTTATATGATCATATGATGAAGTACCATATGAGTGGATATATAGGAATCCAAATCTACCGAATCGCTCATGTTATGATCTCTTCTACATCCTAGGTCTCCCCGTTCCATCATCTGGCTTATGTTTTTCATGTAGCGTTTAGACTGAATGACTGTATGAAATTACGTCGATACTTCCACATATTACGGGTAACGTAGGAGACATCACTATTTTTCCCCAGGGGATCTTTATAATTACAACTTTCAATTTTCCTCTGACCATCAAATTAAATGTGAATAACCCATCTTTGAAACAAGGGGTACTTCTAATTCTGTCCGTGCTTCAAACAATTTTGTCTTCTCCATATTACCGTATCTCTAGAGTCAATAATTTTCTATGAAGAATTACTGAACTCAATCACTTGCTATCGTTACTCAACCATTTTCTGTTGAGGTCTATCCTGTAGAGGTACTCAAATTGGATCAGTGATCGATTTCTAGGTTTCGTCATAAACCTAATTGGTTACTTCCAATTACGTAAATCAATAGTTCAAACCACACTTAAAGGTAGGGCATTTCCCATTGATATAGGAAATTCTGTACCAGAAACAATGTTATATCTAATTATAGCCCCTCTGGGATGTAAAATATATCTCTTCTCACCATCCCCATAGTGTATGAGACAAATGTATGCATTTCGATTAGGGTCGTATTTTATGGTTACGATTCTACCAAATATGTCTTTTTCATTCCGTCGAAAATCGATTTTACGGTATAGATGTTTATGACTTCCCCCTCTATGCCTTGTGGTAATTATTCCTCTGGCATTACAACCTTTACCACAATGATGCTATCCATAAATCAAATTATTTCGTGGATTGGATTTCATGTCTACGGCTCCGTTGTGTGTGCTCGGGTAGAAGTTTTGTATAAATGTATGGCCATGTTACCCTTGTTATTAAGTATTTGACTTTAAGTTGTTTTCTCTATAAGAGGTGGAATAGAATAACCCAGTTGAAGTGTAATGATCATATGTCTGTAATGCATTGTATGTCCCATAGTAGGTCCCACTCTTCTACTCTTTCTGGGGAGTCGATGACTATTCATAGCTATTACCTTGACACCAAAGAAGAGTTCGACCCAATGCTTTATTTTTGCCCTAGTTGATCCTGATTCGACATTAGAAGTATATTGATTGTTCCCCAATAACCGAATACTTTTTTCTGTAAATACTACATATTTGATTCCATCCATAAATCCATTTTCTTCCCTATGAGTTACAGTATCGATAAGAATTATAGTTCTTATTGTTCATATGTTATGGTATGAATATACCTTACCAATTCGTTATGTATGGATGGTGAGACTCCATTGAGAGAGAGCCAATTCCAATAGACTTATTGAATGTTCCCATTGGCATGCATCCAGTAGGAATTGAACCTACGAATTTGCCAATTATGATTTGGGTGCTTTAACCATTCATCCATGGATGCTTAACAGGGATCATCGTGCATCGTGAATAACCAAATTCTAATTGAAATGAAATCTTTAGGAGGAATCAATGAAAGAGGAATCAATGAAACAACATCCATTCAAATCTTGGATCTTGGAATTGAGAGAGATCAAGAATTCTCACTATTTCTTAGATTCATGGATCAAATTCGATTCAGTGGGATCTTTCACTCCAATATTTTTCCACCAAGAACATTTTATGAAACTCTTTAACCCCCAAATTTTGAGTATCCTACTTTCACCCGATTCACAGGGTTCAACAAGCAATCCATATTTCATGATCAAAGGTGTAGTACTGCTTACAGTAGTGGTCCTTCTATCTCGTGTTAATAATCGAAGGATGGTCGAAAGAAAAAATCTCTATTTGATGATGCTTGTTCCTATACCTATGAATTCCATTGGACCCATAAATGAGACATTGGAAGAATCTTTTTGGTCTTCCGATATCAATAGGTTGATTGTTTCGCTCCTGCATCTTCTAAAGGGTAAAAAGATTTCTGAGAGTTGTTTCATGGATCCGCAAGAGAGTACTTGGGTTCTCCCAATAAATAAAAAGTGTATCATGCCTAAATCTAACCAGGGTTCGTGGTGGTGGAGGAACTAGATCAGAAAAAAGAGGGATTCCAGTTGTAAGATATCTAATGAAACCTTTGGAATTGAGATCTCATTCAAAGAGAAAGATAGCAAATATACGGACAAAGAGAAAGATAGAAAATATATGGAGTTTCTTTTTTTATCCTATATGGATGATCCGATCCGTAAGGACCATGATTGGAAATTGTTTGATCGTCTTTGTCTGAAGAAGAAGCAAAACATAATCAACTTGAATTCGGGACAGTTATTCGAAATCTTAGGGAAATACTTGATTTGTTATCTCATGTCTGCTTTTTGTGAAAAAAGACCAATTGAAGGGGGGGGGGGTTCCTCAAACAACAAGGAGCTGAGGCAACTATTCAATCAAATGATATTGAGCATGTTTCCCATCTCTTCTCGAGAAACAAGTGTGATATTTCTTTGCAAAAATTTGCTTAATTTCATATGTGGCAATTTTGCCAAAATCTCTTCATAAGCTGGGGAAATAATAAGCATGAATCGGATTTTTTGGGGAACGTATCGAGTTTGCTTTGGTTAGAAAATGTATGGTTGGAAAGCAAGGATCTATTTTTTAGCAAGGTACAGAATGTATCGTCAAATATTCAATATGATTCCACAAGATCCATTTTCGTTCAAGTAACAGATTCTAGCCAATTGAAAGGATCTTCTGATCAATCCAGAGATCATTTCAATTCCATTAGAAATGATGATTCATAATATCACAAATTGATCGATCAAACAGAGATTCAGCAACTAAAAGAAAGATCGATTCTTTGGGATCCTTCCTTTCTTCAAACGGAACGAACAGAAATATAATCAGATCGATTCCCAAAATGCCTTTTTGGATCTTCCTCAATGTCTCGGCTATTCACGGAACATGAGAAGCAGATGAATAATCAACTGCTTTTGGGAGAAACCGAAGAATTTCTTGGTAATCCTACAAGATCAATTCGTTCTTTTTTCTCTGACAAATGGTCAGAACTTCATCTGGGTTCAAATCCTACTGAGAGGTCTACTAGAGATCAGAATTTTTTTAAGAAAAACAACAAGATGTTTCTTTTGTTCCTTTCAGGCAATTGGAAAATCAAGAAATGGTTGATATATTCAAGATAATTACGTATTTACAAAATACCATCTCAATTCATCGTATTTCATCAGATCCAGGATGTTATATGGTTCTGAAGGATGAACGGGATATAGATAGTTCCAATAAGATTTTATTCTTGAACAAAAATCCATTTTTGGGTTTATTTCATCTATTCCATGACCGAAACAGAGGGGAATACGTGTTACGTCATGATTTTGAATCAGAAGAGAGATTTCAAGAAATGGCAGATCTATTCACTCTATCAATAACCGAGCCGGATCCGGTGTATCATAGGGGATTCACCTTTTCTATTGATTCCTACAGATTGGATCAAAACAAATTCTTGAATGGGGTATTCAAATCTAGAGATGAATCGAAAAAGAAATCCTTATTGGTCCTACCCCCTCTTTTTTATGAAGAGAATGAATCTTTTTATCGAAGGATCAGAAAAAAATTAGTCTAGATCCACTGTGGGAATGATTTGGAAGATCCAAAATGAAAAAGAGTGCTATTTTCTAGCTACAACATAATGGAGACAATCAATCAATATAGATTGATCCGAAATCTTATTCAAATCCAATATAGTGCCTGCGGGTACATAAGAAATGTATCGAATCGATTCTTTTTAATGTTAATGAATAGATCCTTGGAATATGGAATTCTAAGGGATGAAATAGGAAATGATACTCTGAATCATATAACTATAATGAAATATACGATCAACCAACATTTATTGAATTTGAAAAAGAGTCAGAAGAAATGGTTTGATCCTCTTATTTCTCGAACCGAGAGATCCATGAATCGGGATCCTGATGCATATAGATACAAATGGTCCAATGGGAGCAAGAATTTCCAGGAACATTTGGAACATTTTGTTTCTAAACAGAAGAACCGTTTTCAAGTAGTGTTCGATCGATTCGATATTAATCAATATTCGATTGATTGGTCCGAGGCTATCGACAAAGAAGATTTGCCTTAGTCACTTCGTTTCTTTTTGTCTAAGTCACTTCTCTTTTTGTCCAAGTCACTTCTCTTTTTGTCCAAGTCACTTCCTTTTTTCTTTGTGAGTATCGGGAATATCTCCATTCATAGGTCCGAGATTCACATCTATGAATTGAAAGAACCGAATGATCAACCCTGCAATCAGTTATTAGAATCAATAGGTGTTCAAATTGTTCATTTGAATAAATTGAAACCCTTATTATTGGATGATCATGATACTTCCCAAAGACCGAAATTCTTGATCAATGGAGGAACAATATTACCTTTTTTGTTCAATAAGATACCAAAGTGGATTATTAAACCACTCCATACTAGAAATAATCGTAGGAAATCCTTTGATAACACGGATTCCTATTTCTCAACGATATCCCCCGATCGATACAATTGGTTGAATCCCGTGAAACCATTTCATAGAAGTTCATTGATCTCTTCTTTTTATAAAGCAAACCGACTTCAATTCTTGAATAATCTGCGTCACTTCTGGTTCTATTGTAACAAAAGATTCCCTTTTTATGTGGAAAAGGCCCGTATCAATAATTATGATCTTACATATGGACGATTCCTTAATATCTTGTTCATTCACAACAAAATATTTTCTTTGTGTGTTGGTAAAAAAAACATATTTTTTTGGAGAGAGAGACTATTTCACAAATCGACTTACATGTATCTGACATATTCATACCTAACGATTTTCCACAAAGTGGTGACGAAACGTATAACTTGTACAAGTCTTTCCATTTTCCAATTCGATTCGAGCCATTCGTTCATAGAGATATTTACTCGATTGTAGACATTTCTGCAACACCTCTAACAGAGGAACAAATAGTCAGTTTTGAAAGAACTTATTGTCAGCCTTTTTCAGATATGAATCTATCTGATTCAGAAGGGAAGAACTTACATTAGTATCTCAGTTTCAATTCAAACATGGGTTTGATTCACACTCCGTGTTCTGAGAAATATTTACCATCCACAAAGAGGAAAAAACATAGTCTTTGTCTAAAGAAATGCGTTGAGAAATGGCAGATGTATAGAACCTTTCAAGGAGATAGTGCTTTTTCAAATCTCTCAAAATGGAATCTGTTCCAAACATATATGCCATGGTTCCTTACTTCGACAGGGTGCAAATATCTAAATTTCACCTTTTTAGATACTTTTTCAAACTCATTGTCGATACTAAGTAGCAGTCCCAAATTTGTATCTATTTTTTATGATATTATGCATGGCTCGGGTATATCACGACCAATTCCTCAGAAAAAATTGTGGGCGATTCCTCCACAATGGAATCTAATAAGTGAGATTTTGAGTAAGTGTTTACAGAATCTTTTTTTTGTCTGAAGAAATGATTCATCGAAATAATGAGTCACCCGTTCCATTGATATGGACATGTCTAAGATCAACAAATGCTTGGGAGTTCATCTATTCAATCCTTTTCTTTCTTCTTGTTGTTGGATATTTCGTTCGTATACATCTTCTCTTTGTCTCCCGAGCCTCTAGTGAGTTACAGATAGAGTTAGAAAAGATCAAATCTTTGATGATTCCATCATACATGATTGAGTTGTGAAAACTTCTGGATAGGTATCCTATATCTGAACTTAATTCTTTCTAGTTAAAGAATCTCTTTCTAGTTGCTCTGGAACAATTAGGAGATTCTCTGGAAGAAATACGGGGCTCTTCTTTTGGAGGCAACATGCTATTCGGCGGAGATCCCTCTTATGGGGTCAAATCAATACATTCTAAGAAGAAATATTGGAATATCAATATCATCGATCTCATAAGTATCATGCCAAATCCCATCAATTGAATCACTTTTTCGAAAAATACGAGACATTTAAGTCATACAAGTAAAGAAATCTATTCATTGATAAGAAAAAGCAAAAACGTGAACGATGATTGGATTGATGAGAAAATAGAATCCTGGGTTGCGAACAATGATTCGATTGATAATGAAGAAAGAGAATTCTTGGTTCAGTTCTCCACCCTAACAATAGAAAAAAAGAATTGATCAAATTCTATTGAGTCTGACTCATAGTGATCATTTAGCAAATAATGACTCTGGTTATCAAATGATTGAACAACCAGGATCAATTTACTTACGATACTTAGTTGACATTCATAAAAAGGATCTAATGAATTATGAGTTCAATAGATCTTGTTTAGCAGAAAGGCGGATATTCCTTGCTCATTATCAGACAATCACTTATTCACAAACCTCGTCTGGGGCTAATCGTTTTCATTTTCCATCTCATGGAAAACCCTTTTCTCTCCGCTTAGGCCTATCCCCTTCTAGGGGTATTTTAGTGATAGGTTCTATAGGAACTGGACGATCATATTTGGTCAAATACCTAGCGACAAACTCCTATGCTCCTTTCATTACGGTATTTCCGAACAAGTTCCTGGATGACAAGCCTAAAGGTTCTATTGATGATATCAATATTTATGATAGTGAGGATATCAATATTGATGATAGTAACGATATCCATATTGATGATGACCTTAATAGGGAGCTGCTAACTATGATGAAAGTGCTAACTATGTATACAAAAATAGACCGATTTGATATCAGCCCTCAATTCGAATTAGCAAAAGCAATGTCTCCTTGCATAATATGGATTCCAGACATTCATGATCTATATGTGAATGAGTCAAATTATTTATCCCTCAGTCTATTAGTGAACTCTCTATCCAGGGATTGTGAAAGATGTTCCACTAGAAATATTCTTATTATTGCTTCGACTCATATTCCCCAAAAAGTGGATCCCGCTTTAATAGCTCCAAATAAATTAAATAAATTCATTAAGATACGAGGGCTTCTTATTCCACAACAAAGAAAGCACTTTTTCATTCTTTCATATACTAGGGGGTTTCACTTGGAAAAGAAAATGTTCCATAGTAATGCCATAACCATGGGTTCCAATGCATGAGATCTTGTATCCCTTATCAATGAGGCCCTATCAATTAGTATTACATAGAAGAAATCAATTATAGAAACTAATACAATTAGATCCGCTCTTCATAGACAAACATGGGATTTGCGATCCCAGGTAATATCAGTTCAGAATCATGGGATACTTTTCTATCAGATAGGAAGGGTTGTTGCACAAAATGTACTTCTAAGTAATTCCCCCTAGATCCTATATCCATCTATATGAAGAAGAAATCATGTAAGGAAAATGATTCTTATTTGTACAAATGGTACTTCAAACTTGGAACGAGCATGGAGAAATTAACAACACTTCTTTATCTTTTGAGTTGTTCTACTGGATCGTTCGCACAAGATCTTTGGTCTCCACTCGGACCCGATGAAAAAAATCAGATCACTTCTTATGGATTCATTGAGAATGATTCTGATCTAGTTCATGGCCTATTAGAAGTAGAAGGCACTCTGGTGGGATCCTCACGGATAGAAAAAGATTGCAGTCAGTTTGATAATAATCCAGTGACATTGCTTCTTCGGTCTGAACCAAGGAATCAGTTAGATATGATGCAAAAAGGATCTTGTTCTATCATTGATCATAGATTTCTATATGAAAAATACGAATCAGAGTTTGAAGAAGGGGAAGGAGTCGTCGACCCGCAACAGATAGAGGAGGATTTATTAAATCACATAGTTTGTGCTATGAGAATATGGCGCCCTTGTGGAAATCTATTTGATTGTATCGAAAGGCCCAATTGGGATTTCCCTATTTAGCCAGGGCATTTCGGGGCAAGCGAATCTTTTATCATAAAGAGGATGAGCTTCAAGAAAATGATTCAGAGTTCTTGCAGAGTGGAACCATGCAGTACCAGACACGAGATAGATTTTACAAAGAACAAGGCTTTTTTCGAATAAGCCAATTCATTTGGGACCCTGCAGATCCATTCTTTTTCCTATTCAAAGATCGGCCCTTTGTCTCTGTGTTTTCACATCGAGAATTCTTTGCAGATGAAGAGATGGCAAAGGGGCTTATTACTTCCCAAATAAATCCTCCCACATCGATATATAAATGTTGGTTCATCAAGAATAGGCAAGAAAAGCACTTTGAATTGTTGATTCATCGCCAAAGATGGCTTAGAACCAATAGTTCATTATGTAATGATGGGTCTTTCCATTCTAATACTCTATCTGAGAGTTATCAATATTTATTAAATTTGTTCCTATCTAATGGAAGGCTATTGGATCAAATGAAAAAGACAATGTTGAGAAAGAAATGGCTTTTGTTGGATTAAATGAAACATTAGATTCATTTAATAGTAGAAAGATTTCCTATTCCTTAGCCGTAAAGATATGTGGCCATGAAAAAGGGATTAAGTGGAACAAAATCGAATTGATCGGTTGGTAGAGTCATGGAAACACTTGTTTATTCCATATTTTGACCTTAGCTCCATGGAACAATATGCTACTGCTGAAACATGTAAGAATTTCAATCTTAGATCAAAACACTATGTATGGATGATATGAACTACCTAGATGAGGATTCTTGAACGACAAACAACCAGAGCCTATTACTCACTACATCAAACAATTTCCATTAATGAGACCATGTAAATCCATCAGAAAATAAAAAATACCCATGTCCGATGAAAAGGTTGTTGCTATCTGCTCGAATAACAAATAATTGGTTTAACTAAATAATTAAAGAAAATAGAAAGATCTTTCTCTTCATCTCAGGTCGATGGATCTTCTCAATTGAGGATCTCCCATATGGATAATACACTTTCCAGTTGACCGAGCCTAATTGTTTTGTTCTGAAGCAAAGATATCCATGGGGGACGGTTAGGCCTATTTAGATATTCACGACCAAGAGGTACTGGATTCTCTTTCAGATAGGCCCTGAAAGGAGAAGGAAGGTCAAGTCTGTCTACTCTCTCTAATTCACCCGACCCAAGAGTACCCATTTTGGGAACGTCCAGTGCCAAAGTAACTGAATGGGAAAGTCGCCAATCCCTAAAACGGACTATGTAATGTACTTTATCCACTGGGTTACGGGTGGGCATTTTACCGAGGTTT